>VXBB01007092.1:1161224-1218680 GCA_013399915.1 Illadopsis cleaveri | reverse complement strand
AATTTAAATAATTTCCAAATGTTTTTATTTTTATTTTCCATCGGTCTGTTCTGAAGTTTCAGCCTCTGGACTATCTCACATTATTCTGCATCATCATCTGGGCCTTTATTCTGTCTCTCATACTTAGGGTCTGGCAATATTTTATGAAAAAATATATTTAAGTCTAGAAAATGTATTTTTGAAGTCAATAAATACAAAATTGTGTTGATACAGACACCTATTTGCTGTGGTATACTTTACAGGGTCACAACACAAACTTTCATATTTAACCTTTTGTGAAATGAAAATGTAAAATTCATTGGAGGTTTATGGTCTTGTATGATTAGGAAAAATTACTCTAGTGCCATTTACCTAATTTTAAATATTCAAGTCATTAAAGAATAGGGGAAAATGTTTTCTACTAAGAAATATGGATTACTGTAATTTTAGAAAGTACAGACTGAAAGAAGTCATGTTACCTAAGTTTGGGAAGAATAATACATAGATAAATAAAATATTATTAGAGATTAAATTGAAAAAAGACCCTTAAGAAAGCTCTAACAGAGTGAGGGAACAGGAGTGGTATGAAGAGTAANGTCACTGTTAGTGCAACCTGTTGCACCTTCACTGAGGCCATGGGCTTTGTCAGGAGCCTGGTTGCGTGAAAGCCTTTTCTACTCTTCAGTGTAAGATTCCCTGTTTTGAGAAGAATGGCCTGGCCAGAGGATGCATCCATTTGAAACAGGGCAGTCACAGCTTCTCCAGCACAGTGGAAGTCAGCAAACTTTAGTGGGGAATGAACAACGCTTTGTCTTCACTGATTTTCATCTTCTGCCCTAGGGTGATGTTGTTCTGAGGGATTTTTTCATGCAGAGGTTGTTACCTCGTTACTTATGTGTTTTCAAAGCAGCAAGTCCCATAGAACTTCTCTTGTATTTTGTATTGGGGGAATCACAATTCTCATGGTTCAGGGCTTATTTTTTGTGCGTGATTAGAAGACGTTTTTGGACTGAGTTTGGATTTTACAGAAGAATGATTTCTTTGTCTAGTTCAAGGAGCTCTGTAAAAATCATGCAAGAGTCAAAATCTTTACCTGAAGGTGCCAGCAGGTGTTGTAGTGTACCAAAAAATAATGACATGGAAGAAGATGCACCACCTGCCAATACAAGCAGAATTCCCATGTGTGTGGTTTTTAGCATTTATAAGTTTGTATCAAAAATACTCTCACTGAATATTTTGCACTGCTGAAGGAGAGAAAGGTATATGTATTGAAGAGGATGGAAGGTGGGGATGGATTCTAGTTTTGATGGATGGCACAGGAGGCATCACCACACGTGGTTGTCCCAAGGTCTCTGTGTTGTGTTCTGTACTCTCCTGAGAACTGGTGAGGAGATACTGGGAGCACCCTCAGTGGCAAAGCCCATGGCTGAGTTCTGGCTGTTAGGGAAACTCATTAATTGCAAATCTCAAGTAACTTAATAATTTTGATAAATGAGTGGTGATCAAATCTTACACCAAATCATGTTATCTTGCCATAATACAGCTCTGAAAACTATCAAGAATATGAGAAAGTGACACAGAGTTAAAATGTGATTTAGGCACATGAAAAGGTTTGTGTCTTGGTATTGGCAGAGGGAAGCTGAGGATAATGTCTTGGTATCAAATGAAATGTGGTGGGGTGATAAAGGACCTCTAACTGAATGGTTGGGGCTTCTTCATGAGGCCATTCATTGCAAAAATTTTTGCAGTAGGAAAAAAAGAATCAAAGAGTTTTATTAGGTGAATAAAAAAATCTTAAAGTTAGCTAAAAAAACATTCCAAGGCCAGGACTGCTGCAGTATAAAGAAGGAATTTAACCATGTAGAGGTCATTAAAAAGAAGTCAGATGTCTATAAAAGACTTTAATTTCTTGCTGCATTTGAAATTTCAATTAGAATATATTATATTTNTTAGTGCCATTTACCTAATTTTACATATTCAAGTCATTAAAGAATAGGGGAAAATGTTTTCTACTAAGAAATATGGATTACTGTAATTTTAGAAAGTACAGACTGAAAGAAGTCATGTTACCTAAGTTTGGGAAGAATAATACATAGATAAATAAAATATTATTAGAGATTAAATTGAAAAAAGACCCTTAAGAAAGCTCTAACAGAGTGAGGGAACAGGAGTGGTATGAAGAGTAATTAGGTGGGATAGATGTCTTTAACAAACCACCACACCTTTCAGATGAGATTTTCAAAGAGTATGATGGCTTTTGGGAATTGTGGGCTCTCAGAGCAGTTGCTCAGCTGCCTGGGGCTGGACGTCACGCATCCTCCTGAGAAACTACAAGGAGGTCTTTGTACTGCCTGTGGCTGGGCTGGGAAGGATACATTGCTTCTGTCAGCTCCAGAGAATCTGGTGAGCCCCCACCCTTTAGAGGGAAGAAATAATGGGCAAAAGGTCTTGATTTTATTGCCAGGTCAAGATTTGACAAGTTGAAGTCGCACGTTGCTACAAGCATCAAAATGTGGAGAAAACTGGGTTGTTCATGTATAAACTACTCATGTATTTACAAGTATTTCAATATATAGTCCTTGTACTTGTATTTCTTGCTCTAGTGCACTCTTGTCCCTATATTTATTGCAAGTTGATTCTGAAGAATATCAGTAAATATTTAATTTGTATGTTGTTTTTTTTTTTTCTTTTATTTAAATTAGTATGAACTCCTCATCTGCTGGTGAAATGTCAGAGATCAGAAATGGTGCTTGAATAAACATGGTAGTAATTTATGTAATGCCCTGGCAGTCTCAAGTATTCAACACTGTCCAGTGTTCCTTCCACAAGACAGATTTTCAAAAGCTGGCTTCTGTATTTCACACCTGCAAACCACGGCAATATTTAGTTGGAAGTGCAGTGTGTCTGCAATTAATTCTGAATGCAGAAGTGAAATCTGGCCTCATGCATCAAAGAGCTTGGAGGCCACTTCTCTGGTTATTTGCTCAGCTGACTGTGTTTGATCAGAGCTGATGTCCTCAGTGGTATGGAGAGGCTGACATACTTACAGGAATGCGAGTGCATTACTAATTGCCAACACAGTGCAGAGTAAATAAGTCTGCGGCTTTTCCCTATTTATTTATTTATTTTATTTTTTAGTGCTTTTTAGAGCATTGGTTGATTCCCTGTGTTCCATCTGGCAACATTACATTATATTTAAGTTCTGTGGGAACAAGCCTCTGATTTATATTTCAAAGGTATTTACCTTGTTGTATTGTGGCCTTTTTCATTTTGTGGCCTGCAACTTCCTGGGACAAACTGCATCCCAAATAATTGTCAGTCTCAGGTCTTATGCTCATATTACAATTTCCTTGTACTTCATGGATCAAGATTTTTTGAACAAGTCCTATTGAAATCCCTCCATTCAGTTACATCCAGTTTGTTTCAACTCTTTTGGCTTCTCATGGAATTTCCTTTCCCTTGAACTCTGTTTATAGCGGATACACATTGCTTTGATTTCATGCCTATTTTCTGTAAAGCCTAATGAAATTAAAATTAAAAAATGAAGCATAAAAAAATGTGGAGGGCTTACCAGAACAAATGTTCAGTAACAGGACTGGTTGGTGCCCAGAGCTGTGGGACTGATCACATAGTTAAGACACTCAAAATTAAGTGCCTGAACCTGTATATTTTGTTAGGATATACAGAATACTGCTTTAGCTGGTAGCCCCTATGAAAAATATTGTGAGGTGAAAACATTTTTCACACCATATGTATCTAATAATAGTAATGACAGTGCCAGTTTCATAGCATTGTGAGAAGAAGAAGTTGAAAAAAGGAGCACGGAGCAACAGCAGATACCATGTTGTGCTGCGGTCACCCACAGACAAGTCTAGGAGTGATCAGGAAAAAACACAGGGAGCACACAGCTTGGAAACAGTAGTTAATATCCACAAAGGTAACAGTACTTGTAGAGGTTTTATGAGGATCTAGATTAGTATGAAGCACCTCTAGATGTCACTACAACATTGTAAAATGTTGGTCATGGAAGGGTACGAAGCTGAAGTTACTGTTTTTAAGCTTCAATTCCTGGTTACTGTCTCAGTCAGCCCTTAATGAATCAGTGCATCATTAAAGAAGTTATTACCAAATGTTGATTAAACAGCAAGGAAATTTTTGATAAGTGTCAGTAAGATTGTTAGTGAATATTTTACTAGAATAATAAATATTCCAAGGTCTGGTTTAACCTAGTTTTTTTAACAGCAAAAGCTAGGGCAGGGCAGCAGCTGATTCCTGGATGCTTCTTTGGTTTAGTCTCTGAGGTTCACTCCTAATCTTTTCTAGGCTGTTTCTATGCCAACACTGATAGTGATTACAACCAAGATAATTTCTCTTGCTTTGCACTGGTATCAGTTCAATCGGGTTGTAGTGATTAAAACAAGTACCATCATTTATAGGAAATGTATGAGTTAGAACACAGAGTATTTGTATTTGACGACAAAAGAAAAAAAGAAAAAAAAAAGAAAAAAAAAAATCAGGCTGCAATTTCATGAGGACCAATACAACATGTACACTGTATAAACTGACTAATATGTCAATTGTCTTCTTCACAGGTCATCAAAGAAAAGTCACATTTCACTGAAACAGAAACAAAAGAAAAGAAGCCACCAGATTCAACAGGTTAGACTATTTTTTTCTCTGATCAACTTCTAGTTCCTAAGAAAAAGCACAGAAATAGCCATGACTTTCCTGAGCAACTCCAGTGAAATTGCTTCGGTTACATTTGTGTTCATCAGCATGAGTGAGCACAGGGTATCCAACTGCTCAATAAGGTGCTTTGCATAAGGGGTTTATTAACTTTGACTTGGCTGACAATAACTTCGAGAGAGAAAAACGTTTTCTGTTGTGCTGTGTCTCAAAGAAAGCATTTGTGACCCATGAAATCCCAGTTTTAAATAAGTAGTCTGCTCTTGCTTAGGAGGCACTTGTACTGACCTTGAAAGTGGAGAGGGAAGCAAATGCCTAGTTCAAAATTCAACAGAAGTTATGCTAAGTGTGCAGCCCTACTTTGATACTTTTATTGACTATCAGAAAACCACTGACAGATTACTTTGTAATCTCTTACAGATGAGGATGCCCAGCAGAGTCAGTCCTGCTCTCAGGAAGAAGAAATTGATAAGCTCAACAAGGAAAATGCCAAAAGGGAAAGTTCCGTTCTGCTTAAAGTGGATCCTCCCGAATTTCATACTGGAGAGTCAGAGGAGAAAGAACAAAATTTATCTTTAGAAAGCAAATATGTTTATAGGAGAAACTCTTTTCAGGAATCCATCACTCCAGAAAAGCAGCAGGAAGAAGGTGCTGTTGATGATGCTTGTCAAAAACTAACTGTGCAGGAGATAGAGAGTGAGTCCCCAGCAGATGAGGAGACGAAGAAGGAACATCAGGTGCCTGAAGATGCACTTGAGAAAAAACAAGAGGAGAGAAAGAATGAAGGAGAGGAAGATGCTGATAAGAGTGAAAAAGGTGCTGAGGAACCACCAGCTCCTTCCCAAAAGGAAGATAAGGCAGAACAAAGTGATGATGAAGAGGTATCAGAGGGAAGGTAAGGTCTGAAACTCAAACTGTACATTCTGAAGAGACCTTTGCTTCAGAAAAATGTGTAGTTCAAGTTTTAAGTCAGAGTGGCTGATTAATATAAATATTGGTGAAAATTTAGTCCAATAAAAAAGTGAAAAATACATTTATGTCTCTGATCTAAGTGAAATTATACTCTTAAAAAAGACAGGCAAACAATCCACCACACGTGGTATTAGCAGTGTGCTGTGGTTGTTTGCTTGGGAAATATATTAGGAACATGGGAATTATGTTACCTCATTCTTTATTTCTGAGGAGAATTCTCCCACAGTTATGTTTATATACTTCAAAGTCATTATAACATCAGCAAAATAGATTAGACCATCTGCCAACTGGGAATTAACTTACTGCAAATGTAGTAACTTAAAGGACAACATAAAAATGTGAACATTTGCCCAGGAAATTGACCTATAAATTTGTTTACTGCAATTCTTTCTTTGCTGGATGTAATATATAGCCTTCCAGGGATAAACAGGTTTATGCTGTCAGGAACCTGTGTGAACAAAGGGGAGTTCCAATGCTCTCCCTTTGCTTTAAAGGTAAGGTTGATAGCCTAATGTCAAGTTTAGAAGAACTCAGGTGAGGTTTTCAGGAACATTTTGCTGTCATGATTAATTTAAGGGCCATTTTTATTTCTCAGTGTGAATGTTAAAGCAGTTAATTTTACACCATGAAACAAAATAGCTTAATGTTATTTGAATGCAATATCCGTGTAGGCATTTTTCACTTATGTTTCTAAAGTTGCTCTGCTTTAAGTGTACTCTGCACTAATACCATGTTTTGTCCTTGCAGGTGTAAAAGCTGCGAAAAAGGTACAGGAAATTCTAGTTCAATCCCTGGGCAGACCTGCCAATTTGAGCATAGTGGTAGCAGTGAGCATCGAGTGCATGGTGAAGGTCTAGTCAAAGATGGCAACAAAAAGAGCAGAGTAGTTGCAGAAAATGCTGATAGCATATGTAAAACTATAAAAAACTCTTAAAGGAAGTATCCTAAAGGCAAAGCATTTGATTCCCCTGGTATTGCAGTGATGAACAGAGACAGAGATCTGTAGAAGAGAATGATTTCATGATTCTAATTAGTAGGAGAAAAAGCTGTGCATGAAAGCTCTGATGGGAAACAGTTTTTGATGGAGTGCATCTTAAGCTGATGAGAAGTAACAAGGTTCTGCTTGCTTTCATATTAGAGGCTTCTGCTCTGTCAGAAATTATTCAAAACTAAATTGCTTCTGCCACAACTACTCCACTAATGCTATCCTCTCTCCCTCTTCTTTTAACAAAAGAGCTAAAATCCCTAATATAGAGTGGATGGAGAAATTATATCAGGTGCAGCAAACTTGGTCAACCTGTGGAAATGTTGAGAATGTGCGTTAACAGAGAATCTGCAATGCTGTGGATGTAGCCTGAAAAACCAGCTTGTTCATTTTTATACCATTGTAATCTGAAGTGAGAACAATTGCAGGCTACCAAGTAAAGAAATACAGACTTTTGTGTGGAAGCCTGAGTGATGCTGTTGGACAGTAAGATAAATGGTGCTCAGTCACCAAACTCTGAAGCAGTGCTCACCATGATGTGGCAGAGATTTCTAATATTAGACCTTCATCTTGAGAATTTCAGTGCCTATTCCTGTATATGAAATTATGGCATATGAGGAGGTGGCCTGAAAGACTTGGAAATATGTGCGTGTGCATGTGCATACACAGGACTCAAGATGAATTTATCTACTTTGGGAAAGGGGGGAGAGTGTGGGAGGGAAACATTTATTACAGCTTTGTGCTAGGTTTTTGTAGCAGAAAACAGGAGATAGCAGACTAAAACTTTAAAATCTGTAAACTGTTGTGAGCTCTGGGAGATTGTTACAGATGACGTTAAGGTTATAGTGTTTCTGTTGGAGCATCTTTGATCTGTAATAGGAAATTGTTCTTGAATGGAGAGAAATCCCCCCTAGTTTGCAGGAAAAGAAAAATAGAGCTCTGTCATGGGGAACATCTTGAAGGCAAAAACTTAAACATAGTTTTGAAAAGCAGTCTGGTGTCTTTTAAAAGAGTATTTCCTTGCCCAAAGTCTAGTAATGTTTTTAGCTGAGCTTTCAGAAAGATATTTTCTTCTGTTACTTACATGCTGGTGCTGATGGAGTCCACGTTGTTAGAGTCAAATTTTGCCTTAGGTTAGAGGTTTTCTTGGCATTTTGTGGGCCTTGGTAACGTGCAAAGACCCATACTTACAGTCATGCAATTCAAACTGCAGAATCCCAAGTAGGTGGCAAACTTCCAGAAGCCCCAGCTTTTCACAATTCCTTGACCATGAACTAACTTCCTGACCATGTAAGTTATTAACACTGTCAAAAAAAAATCTAGGTACCCAGCTGGTGTCCTGGAAAAATGGACCTTGACTGTGAATAAGGACAATCTACTGCTACATTAATGACCAAAGTGTTCCTGCCAGCTACATGCTGTCATGGGGTTTCTTGTTTGTGTTTTTGATCATTTTCACTGGAGTAATGAATGGTTTTAAAATTGCTCAACAAGCCTCACACAAAAAGGAGCTGGCATTCCAAACCAGAGAGCTCATATTGAAACACTGGGGCTGTAGCCCTCCCAGATGGTTGAAGAAGTATTTGTCACCTGGTCAGCCAAAGGTCACTCTCAGGAGTATCAATCAAATGAAAAACAACGTGAGTATGAAACTGAAGTAACAACAGCCAGCAAAAAGTCCAAATTAGGCATGGAGGGCTGGTCTCCAGCAGGGATTTTGACATCAGGATGGCAGAAAGGTCCAGCATGTGGACATCCAGAAAGTAGCACCTATGACCTGCCAAAACTCCATAGCTGCTGCAGTATAATGTTGGGAACCATTCCTCCTCTGTGCTCCTCTTTACCTTTTATCTGCCATCTTTTTTTAAGGACAGAAATTCTTCAGAGCAGCATATGACAGTTACCATGTGTCCTGAGCCATACTGGAAACCCCAAGTGCTGTCTGCCAGGGTGAAACTCCCTCATGTGCACGAGCTCTAAATGTGATCTTTAAAGGTGATGACTGCAGTGTGAAGAAGAACAAGTTTTGTCAATCAGTTGAGAAGGGGATTCTTCACTGTCAACACCAAAAGTTGGGAAATAGCCTCTCTTAGCTGGGCCTGGAGGAGAGTTGTTTCTCTTCCTACCCCACTGCAGAGTTACAGTACATACTCACCTATTAACAGTCCCTGAAGAGGAAAAAATATTAAAAAAAAATCAGAGATTAGGCTGAATTGCAGAGGCCCCTTGGGAGTATGAAGCTACATTGGTATAGTCTAGTGGTCTTCACTTTGTCTCTCCCAACTGTTGTACAAAAGATGATAACTTAAAAAAGGAGTCCTTGTCTTGGGAGTGTAGCTCCCTAACCACAACATGTTTTTCTGAGCCAGAGCTTCTGAAATAAAAACCTTGTTCAATAACAGAGAAAGACCTATCTATAAAGCTTTTAGTATGTGTTTTCAGTTCTTAAATTAACTTATCCGGGGAAAAGAGGAACTAAAATATGGGATAGACAAGCACTGCATGTGACCACTCATATGATCTCTTTCTGTTTTGTCTTTTTTAGATGATGTTCCTACTCCACCAGCACCATTCGATCACCGGATTGTCTCAGCCAAAAGGGTGGGGATCAGCAATTATTACAATGTCAATGAGGATGAACTTCTGGGAGGGTAAGTCAGGTGAAGTAAATCAACTTGGAAAGCAAGGCACAAATTTACAGCCAAGCGCCCAGGGAGTGAATGGAGGCAACATGCCCCACTACAGCCAAAGTAATTAAAGTCTAAGCTCTTACAGTGCTCTTTAGAGGGATGAAAAGAGGAGGCTGGTTTTACAGGGTGAGTGAATTTTGGCTTACTATTTGGCACCAGCAGACTTGGCCTGTGTTTGGCATTGTTCTAGGCCAGCCAGATGCCCTCAGGCTATATGACAGGGCTCCTAGGATGCCGAAATACTTTACCTCAACTTACAGCTAGCGGTATGTAGAGACACATTGTAGTCTTCTTCCTCTCTGTGAGTCTCACCCCTGAAAACATGCATGTTTTCAGACAGATTAGTGGGCTGATCTGACAGGCCATGCAGTTACTTTTCTCTCATGCTGACATTATTTAGGAGAGTGGGATATTTTAATTTTCATGGCAGTGTACTCTTGGGAAAAGCTTTGTTTCATTAAGAAATCACAACCCTACCATGGAGGAGAATGATGCAATGGATAGGGGCAGATGGTACACAGAAGTGAGCCATTATCATTACAGTGTGTCCTTGACTTTCCCGGGATTAGTCATTGGAGGTTATGAGGTGAGTATAGCGAATCATACAAGTGGGGTAGTACCAGCTAGAACAGTGTGTGATGTTGCTATGCCTAACTGAGTAGTAGCAAGTACAAGCTACACAATAAAATAGCAACAACAGAGCAATTGAAGTGAAAGCCGGTAGGGAGAGTTATGGTTGTTTATAGTGTAGTTTATACTCAGAGTTGACACTTGTACCACTGGATGATGTTTGTTTCTCCATTTTTCTAGAGGGCGATTTGGGCAAGTGCACAAATGTGAAGAGAAAGCAACAGGTCTCAAGCTGGCAGCCAAAATTATAAAAGCACAAGGTCCGAAACAGAAGGTTGGTAGAGAATGATATTAGTCTCTTGTTCCCCAATGGATCACACACTGTTCTTCAGCTACACAACAGGCCATAACCAAGTGTCTCACAAGCCATCAAACTCATAGGATCTGCTGGAATACCATTAATTCCAGTTCTATTTCCATTCTCCTCCAAAACTTCTAGTAGCTCATCAAAGTACTATTCTTGGGGTGTTTTCTGGTTCTTTTAAATCTTGTATTACTTTTTTTCTTTCTGTTGCTAATTCTATTAGTATTTTCTTTAATGGTAAAAACATTTGTCAGACCTGTGACATAGTGTATTCCCTCACAAGCACACTGTAGCCTTTGCTGCAATGACTTAATGTCAGGGGGGGATGCTGATAACAGACATGATCTGGGCACCTGACATCAACACAAATACAGATGAGGCAAATTAGTCTGGGCTGTTTTTAACCTCTTGGCCACCTGGGACTGGCTTATCACAAGAAAGACATGCATAACATCCTTGATGTGACATCGGTGTCATTAAGGGCATTCAAGAGTGGGATTTATCTCAGGTAACTCGGGTTGCTAAGGTATAGCTGTGGCCAAGCTGATCTCCAAGAATCCCTTTATGGTGAATGTAGAGGGACTGACATCATCAGAGAATGATTCAGCATGTCTAAAATAGTTGGGCTGAATGGAGGTACCAGTTTCTCTCCTCTGACTGCAAAGTTAGGTTTTGGAGGACTGTCCTGGGCTTCTCTCAGCTTGATTTTGTATACCTACAGCTGTTTGAACAAAATCCTCCTCTGCTTCTCTTTTTCCTTTACATCCCTGGGAGGCTGTCACTTGTCCATGTGGACTCTCATCTTACTTTTCCAGTAAATATCTTGTTACTGAAACACCTCACTCAAGCTCTGGGTTCAGTTTGTTAGTTCCTATAGCTTTGACATCTACCGCTGCAGGAGCCCTGAGTTTGGTTGCCACAAGAGAAAACATGAAGATAATATAGATTTGCTTCAAACATAGTTTCTTTGGAAAAAGGGCATTTGAAGCAATACTCATGGTTCTTTACAGGATGAAGTAAAAAATGAAATCAATGTCATGAACCAGCTGAATCATGTCAACCTCATCCAGCTATATGATGCCTTTGAATCTAAAAATGACATCGTACTCGTCATGGAATAGTAAGTGTGTTCTTTTCCTTTCTGTGTTTACTACTTTTGCTACAATTGTCAATTTCCTTCTTGCTTTCTCCTGAAATTAGAAATGAAACTTCTTACAGGTGGAAAATGCATATGACATATGTTCTCATGAACAACAGAAAAAAAGGAAATTTAAAAGTTTTCTGATGCAGCTGTTTATGCATTTTTTCCAGTAGTGTGCCACATTCCTGATGCTGTAAAGCAACTGCTCCAATTGAAGATAGAGCTGTGTTACGTATCTTATCTTTAATTTAACACTTTAATTTGTGTCAGCTGAGAAATAAACCTCTCAGATTATCTCCTATTCTGTGAGTCAAGCAAGAGGACATCTAACACTGAAGAGGAGCCAGATGTGGGTGTTGTGGCTAATTCTTATACTGGGTGCTTGAAAGGATAAACCTGCTTTTTATGCTGGGTTATCAGGCTAATTAGGCACAAAATACTTGCCTTAAGGTCAAGTTAAGCAGATGCTGTCTTAAGGAAGAAAAAAGGCCAAAACTAAAACACTAAGTGCATGGTAGAAGGTTCAAAGTTAGGTGACTTTGACTATTCTGGACATTGTCAGATAGTCCTCTGAATTTGGTCTATATGATTAACATGTCACAAAAGAAAGGAACCTGTGTACCTGTGAACAGATAAGCTGGAGGCATACTGAAATGTGAAGAGAAATTAAGTCATTTTTGTTGACTTTAGGTAGGTTGAGATGGACACTTTGCATCTGTCCCTCTCTAATTCAGAGGGAAGGAACCACAGATTTAAATGCAGATTCTCCATCATGTTTTGGTTTTCCATGGAGCTTCATTATTTCATTGGTACAAAATGATGATTCAGATGTAATATCCAAATTTCAAGACATTCATGGTTTTCAGTGGATGGGAGGCTGGACTCTTAGGCCTTGAAGAGATTCAGACCAGTCTGCATCAGAACTCAGATTTTAGAAACTTCAGATCAGAATACAAGCTCATCTTACTGAACTTGACCAGGAATGATAAAAACAGTCAATAGCATATTTTCTGCATTAGTCTTACTGTATGGGATTATATTTTAACTTGGTCACTGCTTTTTTGTCTTTTTCTCCTCAGTGTGGAAGGAGGAGAGTTATTTGACCGAATTATTGATGAAAACTACAATTTGACAGAGATGGATACTATCTCATTCATAAAACAGATCTGCAAGGGAATTCAGTACATGCACCAAATGTACATTCTTCATTTGGATCTCAAGGTAGAGTTTTGAGATGTATGTTTTGTGCAATGAGAGATGTGGAAATTCCATTCTTAATGGTAGGCCATAAAGCTTAGCAGATTCCTGTGGCAGAAACAACAAAGAGCCTTATTCTGCTTTCCTTATTTCAATGCATATTTAATTTAACCACATTGAGATCAGTTAAATTACTACGGGACTAGGTAAATTAGATGAAAATTGTGGTCATATGTCATCAAACTTCATAGTGCTTAAATTTTCTGCAGACTGATTTTACAGAAAGCCAGCAGCTGACTACAAATATGTTGTTATTTTTAATTTCAATATTTTGATCTCAAGATATTGAGAAAATATTATTTAATTCAACTGCATGAGATATGTGTTTTACACAGCAGCCATGGAGTGACAATTATCCCTGTTTTTTACTATGCAGAAAGGCATGAGTGAGTGGAACTAAATTCAAGGGTCATTAAGGATCAGTGTAAGCCCACACAACCTTCTGAGGCACTGAACTGCTGTTGTCATGAAAAGCCATCAATAGATAGGCAGATTGAGGGAAAGTACATTAAAAAGTACTTTCTAAAATGAAAGGAACAAAAATAGTCAATGGCTAATGTAACAAATACAGCGTGCCTGTGTTGGATTAGACAATAACTGCTCATGTATCTGAAAGCCCAGAGGAAGGTGGCAGATTCTCTACCCCGTACTTACACATGTACAAGTACTCTGCCATGGACTTGCACATTCTTACTCTGCTCAACTGCTAATGGTCAACTACTGCCCCTTCGAAAACATTTGTTATTATTTTTCATTAAACTGTACACTTGAGCTGGCTCTTTTTCCCTTAGCCCAAGTTCTTATTAGATAATGGACTTGTTTATTACCTCTATTTGGTGCAGGAATAAAACGGGATGATGTCTTTACTTTTATGACTGGCTAGAAAGCTTCCTAGTGATCCCTGAGCTTTACAATACAATAAAAAGAAAGGAGGAGTGCATAAGATGGTTTTCTCTTTGGTGAGATTTTTATAACGGCTGCTGGTTTTGGCTTGCAATAACAGAGTTAATATAGTACATCTTTAATAATGTTAGCGTACATATTATTGCAGTGGTTAAGGAAATGAGCAGATGCTTGTTGGGACCTGCTTCAGTAGCTGATCAATGACCAGACTTACTTTTCTCTTTCTCTATAAACATCCAGTTACCTAGAAACCTGTCAAACAGAAGTTCACACTGTTCTTTGGGACACATTAATTATGATCTTGAGATGGCACAGTTTTAGTATGAGGTCAAACTGCTGACAAAAGGATACATATACAGCCCAAGAAATTAATCCCAGAGATCTCTTTTCATGTGTTTGCCAGCTATGGCTTCTCCCTTCTGTTTTGCTTGTTCATAAATTGCTGTCAGTAACAAATGAGTTTGGGAAAGAAAGCTTGAAATTGAAATAAAATCATCTTGACCATAATCATCCAGGACCTCAGAAACTATAGACATATGGTGTTTAAAAGTCCTACATGTAAAATGAATTAGTAATGGTGACAAAGGTTAACTAATGTTTTAAGTGTTGAGGGCTGTTCTGTTTCAAAGAGGACTCACTGAGCAGTAAGACAAAGTAGCTATAAAAGTGCTGGCAGTGAATATGGGACTGTGCTTTAGGTATTTACATTTCAAAGACAATTGGCCAATTCCTTCTCTAAGTTCCTTCTGTAAAAATTTGGAGTAATTCTTGGAAGTTAATGGACTCCTGCCAGGAAAGTGAAGAGTAGCACTTGGCCCTATGAAAATCCAGAGGGATTTAACCTGTGAATCCTATCTTTTGCTAAAACATCTGAAAAAAACATAAAGTTCATGAGACTGGCTTAATATATTAATGTTCAGTCTGACAGAACATTTGAGAACTCAGAAATGTAAAACTGTAAAATAAATTTCAAAGCCCCCAAAATTTGATTTAAAAAAAAAAATCAGTATGAGCATATTAAGGTCTGTAAAATCACAGTGAAAGCATCCTGAAACCCCTCCTTGGAAGTCTGCATTCCCAGTCCCCCTCCCCCTAATGAGTTCTTTATCTGAACTGCTGCCTTACGTCAAATTGAAAAGCCATGGAGAAGAAAAAACAGTTGGAAGGCACAAAATGCACGGCTCTGATTACTATGTGACTGCAAGGGGGGTATCCATGCAGAGAGATCAGAACAAGGAGGAAAGCAAAACGTGCTTATGAGATATTTGCACTGTTATTAGTGTTTTTCTCCCGACATTTTACTAAAAGCCCAGTTTTTCATACTTGTTTTTCATTCAAGTGTGTTTCTTTTATTTTTGTTTTTGTTTGTTTCTCTTGGCAGCCTGAGAATATCCTGTGCGTGAACCGAGAGGCAAATCAAATAAAAATTATTGATTTTGGATTGGCAAGAAGGTACATGCATGTGTTTTCACTAATCATAAATGAATTAGGAAACAATGAAAAAAGTGTTGCATCCCTGCAATGATGTATTTGATACATAATTGTCTTCTACTGTTCTTAGGACAAATTTGTTTCTTTTAACCAGGGATATCTTTTATTGTAGAATGTTTGGAGCTGAGTGAAAAAGATTTGTCCTGAAACCTTCTTTTCAGGTAGAAGGTTGAAAGAGGCCTAATTCTCACTAAGAATGCATATAAATATTTTGGAACAGCTAAAACAGACAAAACCAGTGGTACATCTTGTCTAGTCTCTTGTCTCCAGT
This sequence comes from Illadopsis cleaveri, assembly GCA_013399915.1. NCBI lineage: Eukaryota > Metazoa > Chordata > Aves > Passeriformes > Timaliidae > Illadopsis > Illadopsis cleaveri. Next base: position 1,203,371 of record VXBB01007092.1, on the reverse strand, counting down.
ATTAAGAGATTCTTCAAAAGAGAGTGTAAGATACCATTGAGGGCTCTTACAATATATCCCATGCTGTATCTCTTTCTAGTTTAATTAGGTGCTATAACCTCAGTGAAGGATTTACTGGTTAAAAATTTCATGTCTATGATATCGAGAAGTCCCAGAAGGATGGTAACAGCTGCTCTGAGAAGTCCTTGAATTATGAATTTCTTCCTTTTTGTAGGAATTGCATTTTGTCCTAGTATGATACAAAGCTTGAAAATACTTTTCATTCTATATATGTTTATATTTCTTTTTAGTTTGTGCCTCTGTCTGTCCTTGTTTTCCCACTGAATTTTCTGTATGCTTCTGGAATTCCTCTAAGTGCTAGACAATTGATACAACTTTAATAAGAATTAGAATTGATATCTTTTGTTAATGTTTCCATTTCCTAGATATAAACCCAGAGAAAAACTTCGAGTTAACTTTGGAACTCCAGAATTTCTTGCTCCTGAAGTTGTGAATTATGAGTTTGTCTCTTTTCCTACAGACATGTGGAGTTTAGGAGTCATTGCTTATATGCTGTAAGTAGAATTCAGTATCTGCTTTGTAAACTGTTTTCAGGTTGAACAATGTCTGTCCTCCAAGTTTGCTGTTATACTGGAAGAGTGAAAAACTGTGTACCCAAAATAGGAAATATAAACTTCTTTCCAAGTTCATATTGAGAAATCTCTCCTCTTTTTCAATTGCCATGAACTTTTCACTGCTTGATAAATTCTCAGTGGTTAGTACAAGAGTGGTCAGAGGTCTAGCAAGTATGACCTATCATGAAAGACAGTAATGCTTGGTGTGTTAGAGAAGAGGAGTGGTTATTTGAGCATGTAAATAGATGAGAAAATGGGAATGGAGACCTTCTTAGAGGGTAGTATTTTGTGAGATAGGCCAGAGTGACAGAACTATCTTAGCTGGCACATTGGAGACCATGTACAGGAAGAGGGAAAGACAGGAAGACTGAACATATTCCTTTTTACTTCAGCCTCACTGGATTGTCTCCTTTTTTGGGTGATGATGACAATGAGACCCTCAACAATATCCTGGCCTGTAATTGGGATTTTGAAGATGAGGAATTTCGAGATGTTTCTGATGAGGCCAAGGATTTCATATCAAAGCTTCTCATCAAGGAAAAATGGTATATTGTCCTGTATCTTTGAAATGTGTATTCCATGCCATCATGATACAGTTGTGTCACTTGTGCTGCTCCTGTGCAGAATTAATATAAGTATTTTATGCCCACATACAGTATTATAATGACACAATAATGATAATTGATGTTGTTCATTGTATCCATCAAATGCTCTGAAATTACCTGAATATATTTTTGCTGTGAAACAAAACTTAATTCATCTGCCTTCTGTTATACTGTTCTGAAATGACAGCATTGCATGATGGCAGAACACATGACCTGTAGCAGATAATTGCTGAATTATAAGATTCTGGGAAAAACTCTTAATAGCATTCTGGTTTTCCTCTAGCTGGAGATTAAGTGCAACTGCTGCCTTAAAACACCCCTGGTTAACAGACCACAAGCTCCACTTCAGACTCCAGGTCCCTACATTTAAATATCCTTGTGCATCTGCTGTTGCCCTCTTGTGTTGCCACATCACTTTGCTTTGACATTTTTCTTAACTTCATTTGAGTCTTTGTTGCTGATGCATTTCTTGCCACTGTGAGCCACGTGTCCCACTGCTTTTTTTTAGGTGTTAGAATTTGCATGCTCACACTTGCTTATTAGTTCTTGCATGTCTGGGAAGAAATATAAGATCCTGCAATGCTGTGTGTTGCTGAGTGGATCAATTTCTTAGCAAAATGAAAGTATTTACAAAATGAGCACTGAATTACCATATGAAAAGGATTTTCCATCTGGGGATGATTCTTGTTCCTGCTTTGAAAACTCTTTCAGGCTCTGCTGAAGACCCCCCTGAGTGCTGTTTCATCCTACCTCTTCCATCCTACCTTTCCCAACAGAGCTTGGAACTTCACCTGGTGCATACCTTTGTACTTAAGCACCTTCTTGCCCTCCGGTGGTAGCCAGCTTAGTGGCCAACACAGAAGTTTTTTGCTCAAGGAAACAATTCATTTGGGCTGAGCTGGGGGAGCAACAAGATTTTAAATCACTTTGGTTATTCCTGTGTCAGTAATTTTTGTAGATTCACACTGTTGGTGACACCTCTTTTGGCTGTTTCTAAGTGAGTCCACTGTGGTTCAGTGATTCACAAGGGGATAATTTTAAGCAGGTTTCAAAATTTTTACAGCATTTGAAGTGCAAAATTCACTTCTTCCTTTGCAGGCAAAGCACTTCTGTGTCAAACAAAATGACTACTATATTGCCTGGGATGTATATGTCAAAGTACATTTCCATATACAGCCATCATTAAAAATTAATAGATGATATTACTAATTAACAAAATAATGTTATTAAAATAAGAGCAAAGATTATGATGATAATCAAGCAGAGGTAGCCCTACTGATAAGGCAGTGGGATGGACTGAATAGTGTCTTGAGAGCTCTGCCTTTGCAAGATGTTCCCGTTATAGGCTAAGGATAACTAGAATTACTATAAAATAGGATATTAAAAAAGTCAAATAAATTACTCAAATTTTCACTTAAATTTTGTTTTCGTTGTAGTCTCCCAGAACAGCAATGCCCATGAGATTATTAGATTTGTAAGTGTGTGTACACAGTAAAAATAGGAGATTTTGTCATGGTTAATATATCTTCAGAGTTTTTTGTAGGATATAATTGGACTCCTTTAGTTGGGCTCCAGTGAAGCTCTGATTTCTGCAATCTGGGGATCAGACAGTCTGTTCCAAATGCTGCAACAACACAAACTGCTGTCCTTCCTATCACCAGTTGTTTTTTTTCTTAGGAAACCCTACTCTAATGCAAACCTTACAGCTCATGTTGTCTTTTGCCTCTTCTCCCCCAATATTTTTTATTCATACTTGTGCTTTGCAAAATAGCTTCACTAAACATGCTGATGTTGCAGTGTTCTTCTGCCATTACCTTAAGTAGAAGTAACACATGATTGATCTTCAATTACTGCTCCAATAATGGTATCTTTCTTTTTTTCTTTTCCTTTTTTTTTTCCCTTAGAAAAAGGCTAAAGGTGACTGTGTGTCTCAAGCACCGCCGGCTCAATAACCTCTCTGAAAGAGCTGCCAAACAGAAGGTTTGTTTCAGGTCCCAAATGTTCCTTCAGATGTAAAAGCTGTAACCCCTGTGGAAGGGATCAGAGGACAGCTGAAAACCTTGAGTAGTCCAAAGTGCATGGTCCAAACTGTATTCACCACCACCATCCCTGCTGCTGTCTGGAAAGCATTCAAAATGTAAACTGGCTCTTTTACTTATACCAAGTAACAGCAATGTGCAAAATAATTAATGGGTATGGAGCCATATGTGCTGCAAACCCTGGCCATTTTAGAGGGAATGGTTATGCTCCCACTGGCTCTCATGGGGCAGGATTTCACCCAATAATTTTTCAGCGTTGAAAACTTTCGGGTTTTCATGCTGTGGTTAGAAGTACAGTTTAAAAAGGGTAGAAATATGAAAAATAATTTTAGCAGAGGCACGGGCCAGACCCTCAGGGCAGCTTGACTAACTGTCGCAAATCAAAACAAGGTGACCCCTAAAAGAAGCTGCTCCACATGTCCAAGGACCCAGTTCTGACAGGGCACTTACCTTCTCTTTTAGCAATCCAAACAAGTTTGACAGAGCGTCCCTCTGTCCTTTTGCCCTGGCTCCTTGTCTTTGCCCTTTGATTAACAAACAGTTCATTAGTGGTTCTCAGGCTGGCTTGGTTGCCTCCCCTGGGGATCAGGGAGACTCAAGTCTGGTCTCGTTTTTCTATCCCTGGTCTTTGACCAATACATACTCACTCAGCCACTTTGAAATCGCACTGCCTCAGGCAGAGCAGTATCTCCATAAACCAGTACTGCAACTCCCACAGCCACTTTCACCCACTACCACAGAGGTTGGTGGCTCTGTTAAAGGGTCAGGAGAACTGCTCAAAGGTTCTGAGGGCCATTTCTGGGCAAAACTCAGTGGAGGGTCAAGATGTGAATTAGGCTGAGAACACACACATACACTGTAAAACCACTTCCTTTTAGTAGTGCGTCATGAGTAACAACAGGATGCCAAAATAAAAGTAGTCCACCTTTCACCACTTGCCAAAAGGCAAGTTTTAAATGGTGCCATCATCCATCATCTGCTTGGTAAGACAAGTGATATACTGGCTTTTTTTGCAACGACTTTTTTCCAGGAACATGTGGAAAACAGAGTATTATGAGAGGTTGAAATTTTTGTTCTGACTAAGTAAAGATTAGAGCAGATTTTATACAGTGTAGTGTAGTAACACAGAAGGTAATGATCTCTACTTGAGCTATTTCAGAGACATGAAGATGCCTTTCCATGATACAGTGGAAGCCAGTAAGAACTAAGGTACCATTATTATGTCCCACTTGCTCTCTGAGGCCATGTAACTTCCTGATACGCTAATATCTGAGCATCAACTTCTGAAGTAGAAATCCAGTGGGAATTTATACCTCTTTGTGGTCCTCAGTATCCACTCTCACTTCACTGGTGCTGAGACAAATTCCATGAAGCTTTGGTCCACTCACCTGTGTGCTTCTACACAGTAGTTTTCTAAACAGGTTTTCCAGCCCTCTTGCATGATTACTGTTTGTATCTGGATTTCCCGTTTCAAGCCACTAACTTGTGGCAACAAACACAACAACAAAATGGTGAAAATTCTTCCTCTGTAACTCAGGAGGCACTGCATTACACAATTTTCTGTTACAACCAAAGTCAACTTTAAGATAAATTGACTGTCCAACAGCAGTCAAAATTATTTTAAAATAAACTTTTAATAACTTTGTAACATAGTAACCTACCCATGATCTAACTTGCAGGAAAATCTGGTTTTGGCTTTTGCAGTGTTATTTCCTCTGTGTGTGTTTTTCTTTTCAGAGTTTATTTGAGTTTACTTAATGAGTGGATCTAAAGTCATAGCTGTGCTTTATTTTTAAAGAATCCCTTTAGCTATTTTTATCAGGCAAGTAGTATGGTTACCACATTTAACCCAAAATAATGCACTCAAGTGCCTGTTGATTTAGACCTGGCATTATAAATGCTTGCAGAGGTAACACAAATAAATGGGGAGGTTTGCAGCATGCCTTTGCATACTGTGATCTGTAAGACAAGAGAGACAAAAAAAAAGCAGAGTAGCTGCATTTAAAGAGACCTCCAGGATCAATTCTCTGCTTAACAAAGAGGATTTTTCATTTTAATATTGTATAAAACATTTCACAGAAAAGGTGGCTGTGAGAATCCTTTGTAAGCAAGAAGCTTCAGTGCTGCTTTCTTTTCTTTATGCCTGAAGAAACCACCATGTGGTCATCCCAGAACACTTAACCAAATGAAAAAAATATACTGCTGAATTAACTGGATTCTTGTTTTGTTTATTTTGCAGAAAAGCTGCTGTGTGGTTACTGCTGCTAAGAGATTTGAAAATATCAGCAGTCTCGGTGCTTTACCCTCCTGCCATGACTGAGACTTCTAAATGGACCAACAGCACTTTAGTTGCAGGACAAGTCCCAGCATTGTGGAGCTGCTTCTTTATTCAGCTGGTAAAAGAAGGAAAGTATTTCTCCAGGTTGCAGGAACGTGTTTCTTCTGGAGCAGCATGTTCTCCGTGCCTGCAAGTGCTACATTAGCTTGGTTTCATAATGAACTTTTCTCTATCTAGTCTTATATCCTCATTTACTTATCAAAAACTCCCTAAAGTTTAAATTAGAATGTAAAATCAAATGTTTCTCATCTGAGCCCAGAAGGCAATCTGTCACTGTTATATCTGTAGCCAAGGTTCATTTGACACTGGAGTCAAATAATTAAAAAAAAACAAAACTAAACAAAACCAAAAAAATTGCAGCAAATTTAAAGCTGCTTTCTGTAGAAGATTTGAAGTTTGTTTTTCCTGTCACACTAAAATGAGTTAAGGATTAGCTCAACCAGAGTTAAAGCCATGTTAATGTAACACCAGTGGAAGGGAGAAATGAGTCTTTCCTTGTGTATAAGTGTATTTGTTGCAACTGTGATACAGTACATTTCAGGATTTTCTAGCCTGATGAATTACTGCTTGCTGTAAATACACTTGGATTAATTAAACAAGAAAGAGAACAAGGCACTATTCACTTGTACCCGTGCAGGCCCTGTTCTCTGAAATGCAAGTATAATTCAGCGTTATTTTAAGAGAGGGTGATTTTATATCAGCTAATCTGTTTAATGCTAATTTAACTGGTTAGGAACCACTGGCAAAGAGGTGAGTCAGTGCTTTACTCATTATAACCTCTGAGTACAGGCTCAAATAAAAATCCTCTGTATTTCTGAAGTTTTCTTATCTTGCTCCCAAGCCTTTCTGATTCTTAACTGGGTAAAAAAATGGGAGTCAGAATAGCTGAATTTTTCACCTGAAAATTTTTGATTGTGGCTCATCATTAAGTTGCCAAGGCTCTGAAGTTAAAATAATGAGACTTACTCCCTGCTGTATATGGCTTTCTTACTGCTTGGTTTCAGAACTACATAAAAGCAAATTGTAATGAGTATTTTATTTATTCATGCTTTTGTGGTGTCTTTGCATTGTCTTTGCTTAATCCAGTTCTGATCAAACCACATATTAGCCTAGCTATCTTTATATATTTATATATGCATTTTATCTGTTTATATATTTAAGTTCTGTCTTTTTAAAAGTGGGATCAACATAAAGACACAACAGTATTATTCATCACTACACAGTGAATTGCTTCTCACACCTTTATCCTTTCTGGAGAGCATTCATTTTGAAATAAAAAGGGGCCCACTAGCGGGACATCATGGCCATCACAGTCTCTACAGCCAGTTTGATCTAATGTTTTAAAATCATTGTAGTACACCCCTTAAGACTGCCACTGTAAATGAACTGGGTTTCTTACAGCTGTGACATCTTAGTAATACCGATGTGTTGCATGAGAGGTTGCAAAATCTGCTATCACACACTGACACACCATGTAACTTTTATACAATATAGAGCACTGCCAGCTTCAAGTCCTCATCTGTAGTCTTAACTAAAGTAAACTTTGACAAGCAGAAATGGAAGTTTTTTTGGGAAAAGACGGAGTGGTCTCAAAGCAAGAAAATGAGCATATGACTTTCAGGTAGAAGCTGGACTGCTTGTTTTTAATCACCATTTATACTTGCCTGGTCAAAATGAATAGAAAAGTTACCTTTCTGTTAGGGCTGGAGTTCCAACTCCTGTTCTGACTTCATGATATTGTAGCTTTTTAAACAGTAAACAACTCAATGATCAGGCTAAAATGCAGCAAACCACTTTGTAATTACAAGATCTCATCTTGCACGCTGTGCTATTATTGTAGAATTGGATCAGGGTTTTGTTTTTCCTCTGGTAGATTATACATGGATAAATTGCAAGTAATTTTGAATCTTATTAACTATACTAAAATAATATAGTGTGGCTACAGTCTTTTGTGCTCTGTTGCTCTGTTGAATTAAGAGGATTTATTATTTGCTGATATGTACATCTGAGTAGTAATTAAGAGCTTAGTGCCATGCAGATCAGCCCAGAGTGTGTTGCACTGAGTCAACCACAAATCCTCCAGGAGAAGTCAGAAAATGTGGCCTCTGTTGAGTACATCACCCAAGTTCATCTATACAGTGCTCTGTCAGAAATAGGAATGCATGGGAGGATAGAAGAGCTGGATATATTTCCCCCACCTTGAGAATTTAGGCATAATTTGAGAAGGGGATCCCTCGGCAGCATCTGGCTTGTGCAACCAGGCAGGGTGCTAACACAATCAAGGCATTTAACTTCCATTCTTAATAACATGGGTAATGGTAGTCACATTCTAGAGTCTTGTCTGTGAATTGTCCCACTGTTCCAGTCTTGGGACAGCTCCTGCAGTAGGGGGTGAATTTGAGGGAGGGACAGTCAGAGGACATTGGACTGAGCAAGTCTCTGCAGTGACTGAAGGTGCCATTTGGTGCCCAGGGTTAAGCCCAAGTGGGCCAGCAAGTGTCCAGTGGAGGAGGAAAGAATCCCAAGCACACTTCTGCTTTTTGCTCCACAGATGCTGTATCTGCTGCACTGAGTCAAAAGGGAGGTACATTACCTAGGGCCTTACTGTCACCAAGGGTAAAAAATTATACTGCTGTGTAATCATCACTGCTGTGTATGGCACTGTGCCTGAGAGAAAAGTCTCCAGAGATGTTAATTTGTGTCTTGTATCCACCTCAACATGAAAAAGAGCTTCTTTACATTGTGGGTAGCAGAGCACTGGAACAGGCTGCCCAGGGAGAGATCATGGAGTCTCTGTCTCTGGAGACATTCCAAACATCCCTTGATGTGTTCCTGTGTCACCTACTTTAGGTGACCCTGCCTTGGCAGGAGGATTGGACTGGATGATCTCCAGAGGTCTCTTTCAACCCTAAAAATTCTGTAATTCTGTGATCTTTTCTGGCTGTTGCAATTTAAGTAAATAATACCTTGAGACAGATTCTTTTTAGTGGCTTCCTTATTGTGTCTCATTGCACTTTGAGCAGCATGCTGTTTTGTGTGTGTGCTCACATATGCAAGTTTGGTTTGGGTTCTCTTTTACTTTGCCCTACCTCTGGAAACATTCTAGGGTGAGTTGGACAGGGCTGTAAGCAACCTGATCAAGTGGGAGACCTCCTTTCTCACTGCAGGAAGTTTGGACTAGATGACCTTTAAAGGTCCTGTCCAACTCAAACTATTCTATGATTCTATGATTTTATCATTTAAATAGTTTCTGTAATGACTAATAGCTAAAGCCTGCTGTGTTAAATTATTGTTTTGACACATCATCATTTATTTTCTACTAGGTCATAATAATACTAAGGCTACTAGGTTCTAATAAGTCACCTACATCTGTGTGAGTTTGCTTGTAATTTTTGGCACATATTGGCTTATGTGATTGCATTTGGAAACTGTGAATTGCTGTGTTTGTGAGCAGGTTTGGGTGTGAAAGGCATTGTTCTAGCTGCTGCTATTCCATTCAGCTGTATACTCACAGGCAGACAGGGATGACTGCAGGTACCTCAAGAGTGGTACAGAAACATCAGTTGTGGTGGGAGGGATGAATTGCCCAGGGACAAGTACATGTTTTGTGCATTCTTCCTGACATGGAAAAATTAAAAAATAAAATCCTGGGAACATGACAACTATCACCTGGCACTCATAAGAATCAGGACGCTTTTATTCCCACTCCTATAGATGCAGCAGATATACTGGATGCCAGATAAACCAGAGTAGTCTAAGACTGACATCAAGATTAGAAGCAATATACTTGGCACAAGATGGGACACTAGTGGTTTTTCAACTGATTTTATATGTTGCACATTCTGAGGATTATGAAGTGGGTAAAAACCTCTTCTCCAGAAAGATCTCCATACTATCATGTCCATGTTTGTGAACCCCTGCATCCAGTGGCTCCTCTGGGTACCCCCACAGCATAACCAATTGGCAACCTGGATAATCCACTCTGGAGATTGCAAGAGCAGCTGCTTTTTAATTTTGTTTTTGTATACCCTCTAATGTCAGAAGCTGAATAAAGTTAAAGTCAAGCTAAATTTTTATTCCATCCAGGAATAACAGAGTAGCTCACAGAAATAAGAAAGGGTAGTGCTAGAGCCACCTTTTGTGATGTAGTAGAAGAGTCCAGTTTAACCACCTCACCTTCCTGCCAAAAGTGTCTACTTTGCACTAGTTCTGATCAGTAAAAACAAAAAGAACCTTAATCTTTTTAACAGAGAAGGAATCTCAATCAAGAAACAGTTTTTCTGCAGTGGTTTAATTGCTGCAGTAAAAGTCAAGTTATTTTAGCATTTTCAGTTTAATGCTGACACTATAAATCACTGACAGTCTCTTTCAGCAAAATGGCCCCCACCAGAAGCTGTGAGAAAAGAAGGTATTTGTCAGCTCTTCTCCACTGATGGAGGCCTGGAAACACTGGATTCTGTTCCTCTGGATCCAGTGAGCAGGGCAATTCCTAGCTTTTGGACTTTAAATACGGGGTGCAAAATGCAGGTTTGCACCCAGAGTAGTGATGAATGGATGAATGAGCACTGATGCTCCAAACTCCTTTCAGGAGGATGATGCATCTTCATCTACTACTTTTATCACTGATATGTACTTGTTCTTGTGTCTCCTGTGAATAAAACTAAACACTGCATGAATCCATGTAGGAATGCTAGACTGTTTCACCTTCCATGAAGGCTGGGTAGCTGAACAACTAACTAACTACCTGTTTCAAACTCAGATGAAGACTGGTAGAGATAGTTCTTTGTAAATATGTTGTTTAGGTCTGTCTGTAGAGTTAGTGATCTCATTTTGGTGTGGCAGAACTAATGTTTGTGTACCCCACGGCAACTTCCCTTGAATTTAGAGGACAGGCATGTGGCAACTAAATCATGAAGCATGTGGATTTTCATGTACCTTATCACTTTGGTTTGCATATCTGGTTTTGTAGATTAACTCATGTATCTCTGGTATGTGTTCTTTTGTGAAAACCATGAAGCAATCTTGTAAAAAGACGAATGAGTAATAAATGCTGATTTTGTTTACTCCAGGGTTTTTGTTTGCTGTATTTCATGTGCCTGTCATTTATATTAGTGACAGAAAGAAGCGTGGCCTTTTTCCCAACTGCTGTCTCTAGATACATGAAGAGAAAAGTAATTTCCATTGAAACAAATTTACCTACATCAAAAATTGACTCAGGCTCACAGTTTGTATTCATTCTTTGTAAGAAAACCTCGGCTCTCTCTGCAAGTAACTGGGACTTGAGGTGCTCCTGACTGCAGTCTTGCTGGAAATCCTTAAGACCAGGTTACCAAGGAGGAAATGAGAAATTACTGAAATTTCTAGTGTTTGGTCACTCAAGAGACCTGGTGTACTTTTCTCCCTAATTTGTCACACTTGCACCACTGGCCTATTCAGTGTTCCCGTCTGGGGGCTGCACTTTAACCTTGTGCCATCTAGGAGTTCATCGACTACCAAAACAGTCTGGAATCAGAATTATTGTTTCCTGCAGAGTTAAATCAAACTTCAAGTGGGCTGGCTAGTGAAAAAATAAAGAGAAAGAGTAAAAATTGAGAAAAAGGTTACAGGGTAAGAAATCAGGAAGCAACCTTTGACGGACACTGGCCTACACTCAGTAAGTAGAACTTTTTCTGGCTGGTTTACCCACAGCTCTGGTTGCAGCACTTGAGACATGCACCATACTTGAGAAATAACTTTGGCTTCTTTCCCTGGAAGGTTCTCATTTAACACCAGCCTGTATTTGATGCACCTGCAGTTTGCAGGTGTGAGATCTAAGTGCACACCCTCCTGATTAAGCTGCAAGTTAACTCAAGGGTTGCATTCATTCCTCAGAGAGCTCTGTGCTCCTGGCTGACATGGAGCAAAGCGATCGCAATCTGGCTGGCAGAGCTTGGGGGGTGAAGGAATCAACAAGAGAACAATTTTACAGTAGCCAAGCACAGGACATGCAGGGGCTGCCCCTTTGCAGCCCCAAGACCAAGAGCCATTTCAACAGGAACCCAGGTTAGCTGGTGAGCCCAGGCAAAACCTATGCTCCGGCATCTGTCCACGAAGGACACTGGGGAGATCAGTAGGTGTCTGAAAGTCTTTAAGGGTGACAGCCCAGAGTGAGTTCCTATGCATGACCAGGCCTTACACATTTGCTCTTCATTTGCCTTTCTTGAAACCCATTGCTGTGTTTTAGATTTCAGTGCCTTTGACCCTGGTGTAGGAGTTTTTGCCCAGAAAATATTAACATCTGTGCCTTAAAACTGATGAGGAAGGCTTTGTTGTAGTACCTTGGTCCTCTCAACAGCTCCTGCTAAATGCATGCCACTGGCAAAAATAAAATTAATGGAGCTAAAATAATGCTCAGCTCCCTGTATGTGTCTGTATAGCAACTCCACACTTTTAAAATGTGTTCCCTAAGTTCATGTGGTTAAAAATATGTTGACTACAGGAAAAAAAATCCAACAAGGGACGTTCGTAATTCTTCATCAATTAATAGTCAACCCTTTTTCTCCCCCAATTATTTCAAACACCTGCTCACAGTAAATTTCCTTTGCAATTTTTAAATGCTATTTTAATATTACCCAGAACTTGGAAACATACACTAAGCTTCTCTTATTTTTAATTATTTTCAAATTAATTTTATTTTTCTGAATATTTTCAGTGCTGCCCATTCATTCAATAAAACTGAATTTTAATTTTTTTTTTCTTTAAAGGCCTCCTAAACTTTGCCTAAAGAGAAACTTTATGGGCTGTTTTAATGAAAGATTTTGAAAAAGGGACTGGATATTTCAAAATTCCTCTCTTGAAGCCTCCTCATCCGGAAAAAGAAGTGGGCAAGAGAGAAATCACTTCATCTGGTGACTCACATCTCTTGCATGCAAGTAGGAATTCATCCAGGAGCTAAGCCATCTTGTATTTGGAGTGCAGGCTCTTCTGGGTGCAGCAGCAGGGCCATCTCCCCCCGCTGGGTGGGCTGTGTCCATCCCCAGGCTTCCAGCTTGAGCCCATCTCCAGTGGGTGCACAGGGAACACCTGCACTGCCACCGCAGACGTGGGGCTGTCCCCGGGGCCCAACATACTGCTGCATCCTGGGGACACAGAGCTGTGCCTGTGGCAGAGATGAGGAAAGGAGGGTGAAAGTCATTCTTTTCCAGAGCTGTCCACTCCTCACCACCTAATCTACATGCACATCCTCTCTTGGCTTGAGGTGTCCAGTCACTGCTTCATGAACTCTGATCTTTGTCTATCTCCATGACTTATGTAGGTGTGACATCTGACCACTGTAAACAGACCAGGGCAAGCCACTTTCAGATGACCTCAGCCCTCCAATAATTTGAAATTTTCACAGAGGGAGTACCAAGACACCCCTGCTCTGAACCTTGAATGTGTTCACTCCATTTCAGTCTGTGTGGTCTCAGGAGTCAGGGATAATTTAGAGACAGGTGGCAGGGTCTTGGCTCGTAAAAATGTGATGGCCTCACTGTGTCAGCTGAGCGTTCCTGCTGCATCACCTTGTCACCTGCTACTTGTATCCCTCTGCTTTGTCAGGCAGTTCATAATGGGTTTCTAATCCCTCACTGACAAAGATCATGTCATGGCTAACACTGGGGAAGCCAAACCACCAGATTGCTGAAAGGGGATTATTTAACTGGCACTGACATTTGCTTAGTTTCTTCATTTTGCTTTTAGCTTTATTTTCTGTTATGGTTCACTTGTGCAGACTTAAGAAATATCCATTGCAAGGAGCATTCATCTACTCTTGTTCTTAATCCCTGAAGTTGCCCATGTTCCATGGACAGGAAGAAGCTTTCTAGTAGTAGGAGTTTGTTGATTTTTTTGTCTTTGTTCCAGTGAAAGTGATGTCCCAGAGCTATACAGACGGCCTGAAATGTTAGACTTAGTCCCACAGGCATTTGTCAGAACAAAAAGCAACAGCGACTGCTGCAACAGCAGCAAGCTGTGTCCTGACCGTGGGCCTTCCTGAGCTGGGGCCACAGCTGTCAGTCAGTCAGTCAGTCAGTCAATCAGTCAGTACCACCGGGGGGGATTGGTACGGGTAGGCGATGTCTCCATAATGGGGAGCATTCCAAGGGACGATGTGTGGCTCTGCTGCCCGTTCCCTTCGCAGCGCTGGCAGGGCCGGGATGCTCAGCGCTGGCGGTGCCCGGCGCAGGCGGTGGCCGTGCAGGACTGGTGACACCGCGCTGCAAAGGGCCCGAGCGGCCACCAGAGGCCAGCAGCGCTGCTCGGGAGCTGCGACAGCGGCCCCTGCCTCGCTCCGGAGGGGATGCTTTGGGAAGGCACCTTGCAGGCTGAACTGCTGGTGCCGGCTGCCTTAGGTAGCACAGTGGCATTCCCAAATCCCTCTTAGGGACCACCGTGCCAACCAATGCGTGTGGAGGCGGGTGACCTTTAAAATACCTCTGACTAATAAAACACTATTTATTTGCAGGGAAAAACTGCACTAAGCACAGCTTTTAACCTCTCCCATCCTTTGCCTGTCCTTAGCACACTAAGCAGAAGGATGCAGGGAAGTACCTGAGCTATGAAGCCAGAAGAAGATTGGAGAGTTTGCAACATGTGAGGCTGGCTAGGGCGACTGTGGGCAAATGTAGAGTTCAGCTGGGAGTGCTCCTTACTTACTGCCATTTTACATCATTCTGCCTTTGGCAACAGCACTGCTTCAGGTTGTCTGCAGAACAAAAACAGATTGATGTGATTTAGGATTTGCTGTAAATCAGCTGACAGGAGTAGAAAAAAATGAAGAAATTTGCCCACTTCTGCTATAAATAGGAATTACATAGGATATGGTTTTTGTGTTGAGAACGAGGTCCTGTAAGAAGCTGAACACATCAAGTGAGAACATGGGTACTCCTCTGCTGGCTTGAATGGGGTGTGAGAGAATTAGGCAACTACTAAGGTTAGTTCTTTGTGTACTAAAAGGCTCATTTTTTCTTTGTCCTGTACACAGAAATCCTGTTTCTGTCTTAAAAAGCAAGAATGGAGGTCCCAAGTTCCATAGTGTTATAATTTCTTTATTCATATGGAAGCTGAATGATTATTCATTAATTAGAACCAGAAATTACATGGTCAGAGATCTTTGAGATGGCTTCATCTGATCTTCAGTGACGTAACACCTCCCCCAATCAATTTCTTCTTGCACTATGGCACATTAAAAAAACCCAACAACTCACTTCTTCTCTGATTTTGTTCACCTTATAGCCATTGGTTCTTGCTTTACATTTGCCAAACTGAACAAATCCCTGCTAGCAAATGCCTCCTCACCTATGTACTTCTAGACTGACTGTCCAAGCCCCTACTTCACCTTCTCCTTACAAAATGCAGGATTGCCTTTTCCTGTCTTTCACCACAGAACATGAAATATGTTCTCACAAGACTCTTTTTTATGCATGTTCTGGTTTTCCAAAACTGTTTTTAATTCTGTAATGCAACATCATCAATCAGGAACAGTCATCTCAGTGTCAGCTATAACAGGAGCATGGAGTCCTTCCTAATAATTCCTCGCTTGTCCCTTCCCACTCCCTTGATCACCATTAGCCAAACTGGTTGTTAGGTCACTAAATTTTGGCTATGACCTGCAAGTTACCAGTGCCTGGCTTTCCCTGCTAGCCAGGACAGAAGTTCCCAGGCCACAGTCAGGCCCTGTGTTCCTTTGGTATCTGGTTAACAACATTGCTACACAGGTAGAAGTCACCGGACTCCAAAAATAATGTTATTTTGCACTCACCCTCTGTCTACATACCAGTTGAAGACCCTGCGTAACAACAGTGTCTCAGGTCAGTCCAAAGATTTTCACCTCGGTTCCCAAAAAGCTGAAGCAACATATTCTTTCAATCAAAGTTTAAATAAGAAAAAATAAAAGGTTAACAGAGAAGACTTGCTATGGAAATATGGCATAAATCAGGCAAGACCCTCTTTGTGAGGGTCAAGGCACAGTAGGCATCCACAGGCAGTATGGCAGCAAGGTAGAAATAATTCAGCCTTAAGAAAAGTTAGGAATCTGACTTACTGAAAGCACATGATGCTGATGGGGGTATGACCAAAGAATCCTGTCAGTATTGTATTTGGCCTGAGGATTTAGCAGAATTTTTAGAAGTAAGAGCATAAAAGTAATGAGACCAAATTCATCTGCTGTCATTCATTCTGGTCTTCCAAGACATAGCTAAGACAGAATCCTTTGCATGTACATTACAGTGCAAGTAGACAAACAAACCAAAGGCAGCAGGAGAGCAGACGTGCAAAGTTGTTGACCTGAGTTGACTCCTCTTGCAGATTTGGTCACACATCTCCTCTCCAGTCCTGTCTCAACATTCCCTGATGCCGACCACAACACACGCATACTGTCACAAACTCCTGCCATCCAGGTGTGCTGCTTCACCACTACTGTGAACATTTCTCAGCCTTTTCTGAGCAGAACCTTATCCTGGGCAGTAGGTCACTGCCAAGCCAGCTCACACTGACAGAGACCAGCATGAATCTGTGGCATGGACAGGGAATGAGGCCAGCTCCCTTGAAAAAGGTGAATGTGAGCCCCAGCAGCCCAGCGGGTCAGGGATGAATCTGGTTGAAGATTAATGGGTAAAGGACAGCAAAAGGCTGAAGAAAGTTACAAATGTGTCAAACTAGAAGCAGAAGGTGGAGGACGCAGGTCATCCACTTATACGCCGCTTCCTGCCACAGTGATCACCACTGAAGTTACAGCTGCATTACTGGTGACTTGGCTCAACAGGGTCAGGGCCTTTGTCTGCACTGGTTTGCAGGGAAGGATCTCTCCCAGAGACAGTGGAAGATTATGCATTGGCCTCCTTCTCCTGTGAACCCAAATCTTGTGTTTGTGTATTCCCGTTCAAAGACTAAAACATCTCCACACTGTACAGCATATGCTTACACCACCTCTCTTGTACATGGTGAGAGGTCATGAGAGTCTGACTAGCAATGGTGCCAGAGGCAGCAAAGTGAGATGGGCAGTTGTCTTCTCTCCTTGCTGCCACTTGCATCAAGAGAACAAGGAACAAGTTGAAAGGGCTGGTGTAGCATATGGAATGAGTCTTTCCTCCTAATTTCTTGAGCAAATTTGTGCATGGTGGCACACTCAGTATAAAGGCAGCATTGTCAATTTTGAGCATCAAAGAATCATGCCTTCCAAACTCCTGAGAGTGGCTTAAAGATCCCAAGACTTCTTAAAAACAACAAATGTCAATTTCCTTTTATTTTCCTTTGGGTTTTGGAGCCTTTTGGGGAGAATTTTCTTCCTCTTTGTTGTAAAAGTAAGGTTTACCTTCTGCTCTGAATGAATGCAAAGGGCCTTATGGACTCCCTTGATTCCAGCTTCTGGGTCTTTAAAGGAAACACCAAAAGTCATTAAGATGTGCAATTAAATCACAACTGTGGCTAACACAGCAAATATAAATGCAAACCCTGGCTTAGAGAACAAAGACCCATTCATTCTGCTTAAATTGGTCTTGAGAGTTGCTTGCTGCTTCATTTTTTTTCCTTTTCCCCCCTGTCCGTATTTCTTCAGAAGGAGGGGGAGCTTTCTTGGCTTATGCCACATCCTGGATCCTTAGAAAAGCCTGTGCTCAGTGGCCTGAGTCTGTCTTGCCTCCTGTCTGCCAACCCTCTAGAAAAGTGAGGTTACAGACAAGCATCAGCAATGAGTGAGCAGTAATAAAGAACCTTGATAACTGAGGTAAAGTGGCCATTATGCAACTAGGAATGATAGGTAGAAAAATAGAAGCCGGAAATGTTGAAAGGCAGCTGAGGTTACATTCCTCATTGGAAGTAAAAGGTGGAGGAAGATCATTTGGCAGCAAGCGCTCCTGCTCTGTACATAGAGAGGGATTTGCCAGCAAAGGCAAATTAATGATCTGAGAGTGAATTGCAAGTCCACAAGGGAAATCTGAACTGAAAATGGAAAAGACTGAAAGCTAGGCAGGGGGATTTGTATCAGGTTAAAATGTCAACATTTGGAGATGGATGAATCACTGGAGCTCAAACTAGGAGGAACAAAATAACCCACCCTCTCAGCAAAGAAACCAAAGAAAACAGCAAAACATAACACCAGTGCGTCCCTTTGTCCCAAAGTTAAAGCTCTGCCAGCCTGACCTTTTTTTGGTTGGTCATATTTGTGCAAGAGGATTGGCTCAGAGGTGAAAAGTGGTGGTCTACAGAAGGGGGCAGGCTGCCTCTGCCAGCTTTCAAAAACTGGGTTTTCCCCTTTTCCCCCAGACTTCTCTTTTTTAAACTGTCAAAAGGCACCTTTGTCTCTGTGTCTCTGTGGTAGATTGAGCTCTACCTGACCAAGTCTCTGTTACCAGATGAAGAGCCTTCAGAAGCTAATCCATCTAAAGGGATTTTTGGCCAGGAAAGAGGAAAGGCCCACAGTGCAAGGTTTGGGGATTCGATTTTTTGGAGACCACAGTTTGTATTGGACTGCTGTGTTCTATAATCCTATCTCTGTTCCTGTCAAGAATATATTACAAAATGTGAAAAACATCTCCTATATTTTTTGCTCAGTGGAAGTCCTCTTTTTAAACACTAGGACCACAAATTTGAAACTTTAAGTAAGTAAGTTCTGTGCTAGTGCTGCAATTTACAGGGTGGCTTGGGGCTTTGATTGGTTCTTTCTTTCCTTTTTAGGAGTCAGTTGAGCTTCAGGCATTTCCAGGGCTATTTATGCCTGTTAATCCCTAGAAACTGGCTGAGAGCCTCGGATTTGTCTTCCTCTGTCTGAAATGAGGCATGGACCACTCAGGGTTGTAGCTTGCTAATGCAAAAAGTGGCAGGGCATGAGCCAGGTGAGGGGTTGGGGGGAGGACAGGGCCCCTGTCCACTCTGCCCCAGCGAGGGGCAGGTGACAGAAGAACCTCACCTGAAGAGACAATTAAGTGTCGGTCCAAAGAACAACATTAAATTGGCACAACATTCCTTTCTCTTTCAAACCACAGGATTTTTCAATCAAATATGAATTTCAGCAGCAAGATGTGGTTTTTGGCTGCTCTGTAGGCTTAATTTATTAACAGTTTCATCAAAACTTTTGGGCAATTAGCCAAACTTGTTACTTTGTATGGCCAAACTAGATATTAAACCTTTTTTCATTGGAGCAAGAGATTCCTAGTAAGTTCCCCAGGATGCCTTGGTTTTGGATGTCTGAGAAGCACAGATCCAGCAAAACCTGTTCAGACACTGTGGTTTCACTCTCTCTTCTTCTGCTTCTAAATGTAGAATATGCTGGTGTGTGAAAAACATTTGCATGTGTTTCCCACACTTTTCCAAAGCCCAGCCTATATTCTAGGGGAACGTGTGAACTAACTTTTCCCCAAAGTCATCTAGCCTCTGCTAAATAATGTAAAAGAAGGAGTTCGGCTACTTCAGGGTCTCACCATGTGGTGTTATGATTGTTGATTTTCATTTCAACTGGAAACTGCTCAAAACTTCATGTTGCCTTCTTGGTGACACTTGCCCTTGAATCCTGGTGGTCTCCCAGATATCTTGCCTCATGTGTCTCTTCTGACAGTTTTTCTCAAGTTGTGAATTACCTTGTGGAGCTGGGCAAAAAATGTTCTACAGCATCAGGATTTGCAAGTGTTTAAAATTAAACTAAAACGTTGGCACAAGGAGTAATAGTGTTCTGAATTCCTCCTATTATTTTTGTTGTGTTTAAGCAAAAAGACTGATTAGATAAAGCACCTAGACCAGCTAGGATTGAACATGATCATTCCCTGGTTCGTACAAGAGAAGCTTAAGACATTAAGAAGTCAAATCTGTGATGAGGGCTCCCAACTTCCATCACTTAGCTACATGAATTGTCAACTAAATCCCTATGGACTGAAGAGACTCCCCTGATTGCTTCTATTTTATGGCATAAAGTTAGCAGCCACAAGTTTTCCAGGAGACCCAATAAGACTGGCTCATTCTGGAGAATTTCTTCCCTCAGGACATGAGAAAGGACAGAATATTTGTGAAGGGAGGGATTCAAGAACAGGAAAATATATTTATTAGCTGGCAACCACAGCAGAAGGCCAGAGGAGTGAGTGGGGAGAGGAGCTTGGCATATGCTCTGAGGAAATTCACCTCTCCAATATTGCTGTGGATAACTGATGTGGTTCTTTATTTTTTAATTTCTTTTTTTATTTTTTTTTTTAATTTTTGTGTTGCTGTTGTTTAATCTGACTTATAAAGAAGAATTGGACTTTCACTGGTCTAGGAACTGCCATCCACTAATTAAAATGCACCCTGGGTCACCAGAGAGTAAATCCCAGGTTCACACAGGCTTTGAGGCATCTCATTTGAAATGAAGGACCTGTGTATGCCTGCAGACCTGGCTTCCAGGCAGTGCCAGCCAGACACAGGGGCTGCTGCTTCTCACCCCAGGGACCAGACATCTCCTGCCAAAAAAGTGAAGCTACGCAGATGAACTTTGAACTTCACAACAAATGAGGAGCCACAGGGCACAGCCAGGTGCATAAACACTGGAACACCATGCTCCTGAGTGGAGTGAGAATTATAAGGGCAGGAGCTCTTGCAAAGCACCTGATATGGAAGGGCCAGTAGAGCTACCACAAGCAACTGGGGCTGGCTCCTGACTTTTGGTGATACTGGCTGAGTCACTGCTGGCAAATGGTGTCCCAGGGTAGTCACTGAGACCGCCTTGTGTGAGTAACAATTTGTCAACTCAGACCTCCCAGCCTCTCTCCCCTGTGCCCTTGGCAATGGTGCTTGGAGTGAAAACAAATAAATAATCCAAGAAAACCTCCCTCAACCCCCCAACAAGAGTTATCCAAAATGTTCTCAGCCTTTAACAAAACATTTGGAACCTATTTTCCAAAAAAGTTCCAAAGGTTTTTCAAAGCCCAGATTTGTCTAGACTCTCCCATCCTCAGTGCAGGGAAACAGGGTGAATGGATAGGGTGTGATACGGATTTTTTTGAAAGTTTGTTTGGATTTCAGGAAGTGAACAAGATAAGCTAAATGGCCCTTTCCTGCTTTTGCTCTTTTAATATTTTTCCCTCAGTAAGTCCTGACAAGAAACGTTTGAACTAAAGGAAGTCAGATGAGTTTGTTGAGTTCCCCCTGCCTCACCTCTCTGCTAAAAAACCACCCACACCTGTGGCTGGGAGATTGCATCAAATCAGTCTTTACAATAGGAGCCCTTGGGCACATGTGAGATCTGCTCCCTTTGTCATTTCTGCAACATTGAAAACTGCTTTCCTTCTTTTTCCACCTTTTTCAAAACTTGTCAGAGGCAATGGGAAATAATCCCCTGGGGACTTTGGGATGCACCAGAGGCACTGAGGGTCTGATCCATGGGGAAAGAAGAGAAATAATCCCCATTGCATTCAGAGCCGCAGGTGCTGATGTGTGAAGGAGACCTTTGATGTCACATCAGTTTTGCTGCCAGAAAAGCCTGAGCAAAAACAAGTTGGAGGAACTGGT
This sequence comes from Illadopsis cleaveri, assembly GCA_013399915.1. Classification (NCBI taxonomy): domain Eukaryota; kingdom Metazoa; phylum Chordata; class Aves; order Passeriformes; family Timaliidae; genus Illadopsis; species Illadopsis cleaveri. The sequence continues at coordinate 1,182,289 of VXBB01007092.1, read as the reverse complement.
CTGCAGCCCAGGCACCCCCTGCCTGATGGAGGGGTCTGCATAATGACCAGAAATCACTTCTCCTCTCTACATGTTTATTCCTTACTGCACTTTTTGCCTTGGCATAAAGTCTGGTGAAGGAAGATTCTACTCCCTCTGTTTTTACACAGTTTGGTATATTTATGATTTCAAAGGTACCTGACCTGAACATAGTCCTTAATGTCTTAAGTCAGATGTATCTCTGAATTTTAGATGTAAGAAATTTGGATTTCATACTGACACACTTATCTCCACAAAACAGTTTCTGTGAGCATCACTTTCTAGAACAGCACATTTGTAAGAAATAGAAAATCCTGTGCCCCAGTAAAAAATTCCTGACCACCCAACTCCAGCACTAACGTTCCACTCTCCTTTCTTCCCAGGTCTCTGGCCTTGCTCTTGTACATTATTAAAAAAAAAAAAAAAAAAAAAAAAAAAAAGAGAGAAAGAAAAAAAAAAAAAAAAAAAAAAAAAAAAAAAAAAGTGCTACCCTGCTTTGTAGAGAGGAGAGTTTTAATATTTGATAAGGAAAATCTTTGGAACCCTGAATATTATTGTTCAACCAATTCTGAGGCTGGGGAAATAAATTCTGTTCCTCTGCTGGAACATACTGACCTTCCTACCCTGTTGTTTATTTGTATGATCTGAAATAATTTTTTGTTTGAAATCTACACTACCTAAAAGCATTTAGTAGAACTATTTTTAAAGTAGCTTGCTAAACTGACTCTAGAAGTTGCTTAGTGGTTACTTGGCATTTGAGAATCATTTACTGTAGTAGAGACTTTCCCACCAGCAGATGTTACCATAGCATAACAGGAGGATGGAGAATGACCACAATAGGCAGGAGAATAGTGCTGCTAAAGGAATGCAAAGGGTTAATGCACCAGCTGGATAACCTTTGAAAAGATACACAATAAATGGTCAGAACATTTTGAAATCTGCAGCAGCCAAGTAAGCTACTTGTCGCAGAGCATCTGTAATGACAAGACGTTCTGATGCAGTTTCTCTTTGTGATAAAAATCTCAGAAAATCTGTGCTATTTCTATAAGAGTTTCTGAAGTGCTAATTTTTTACAGGTTACTAAGTCATTTGCAGATAGTTGGTGGTCTTTTCTTTGAAGATACATCCCTGTTGTGAAAAATGTAAGTACTGAAAATATCTTAATAAAATGCACATAGCATTATAAACATCTGCCCCTGCAAGAGGCTTCATCTCAGTTTTGGAGGTCTCTAAAATGGAGAAGGGATAGTTTATTTTCCAATTTTCTCAAGTCCTTCCTCTTTCCAATGAGGTTGTCAGCAATGAATTATGACAGTTAAGTGTTGCCTAGGCTCCAAAAAAGACCCAGCTTTGTAGATGTCAGAGCAGCTTACCCCAGTTTTTGGTAAGGTGCTCAGACCCAACCCTTTTCTTCTAACCTGTCCCCTGTTCACCAGGTTTACTGGCTCCAAATCTCTTAATCTGAAATAATTTCAAGTCTTCCAGGTAGAATGTGTGCTAGCCGTGCTTTTCTCATGTGACAGGTCCACTCCTCTGCGGACTCCAACTGCTTAGCTACAGACCCCTCTCAACACAGTGACTTTAAAAAAGGGTATGGGTGTATTTCACTGTTCGTTCTGCTGCAGAGGCCATTTTTGCCTTTTCCCTCATTTTGTTGCTTTCAACTGTTCATTCATCTCCCCGGTGGGCAGAGAGATGAGACACCAACATACAAAAACTGTAAATGGCCCCACTTTTAGGGTATCTGGAACAATGACAGAGATGTTGTTATTTGGACAGACTAAAGAAGTGTTGTTATTTGGCATTGACTAAAGAAAGAGTCCCAAAGATATTTCTACCAAGGAGTCAAATGACTGCTGCTCCAGCTAGCTTATTAACATGTATTCTGGGCAGCCCAATTTCTAGTAGCATTGGCTTGGGTCAAAATTGAGAAGATAAGTGCCTAAATGGCACGCACAGGACACCACAAAAGCATATTCCTTATGCATTTACATATCTCATTCTAAGTGCTGGATTTGATCAGTACCTCTTGCAGACAGACTATTTCTTTCAAATTTTGACTGTTCCAAGTGTACTTAAAACATCTGAGGGGCCAAGGATGCTCTTTTCAGTGTGGGTGGCTACACAAAACCCAAACCTGTCTGGCAGGAGTTATGCTGCAAGTCTCAATCCATCTTGTCCAATTTCACCATTTATGGCAGCAATATGTTATGTTCAGAGAGGGAGTATCAGCAGCGTGCTGTGCATTAATCCAAAGGCTGCATTCCTTAATAGATTAAATAGCCTTCATCTCTGATAAGTGATTGCATTTCTGGTGCATGAATGCTACTGAGAAGCACATACTGCTGTTAATAGCTGGGAAAGGGAACAGCATGAGAAAGCCCCTTTCCAGACTCACTTCCTCAGGATGTCATTTGGACTTAGAAATATCTGTGGGCTGCAAAGCTTCCACCCACGTTTCTAACTTCAATCTTTCCTGGATGCTTGGGTTCCCTTAGGACCAACATATCATGACATACCAAAAATCATTATATATAGCTTTGCCCTCTAGATCAGCAGTGCCCTCTGGAAGAACCCTTGGCTTTACTGGCAGCAGAAAATACATGTTTTCCAAAGTTGCAAGACCAGCAGAAATGAGGAGCTTTTCTCTTTGACAGCAGCTGTAGCTGTCTGGCCTAAAATACCTCAGATTAAAATGACAGTTTACCACAAAATATTCCCATCCTGCTGATGGAGCTTGCCCAAAACATGCCCTTTCTCTCTTTACCTTCCAATCTTGGCAATGTGTGAAGGCTTATTTTCCAAGTCTATCACATAAGAAGCTCTTAAGAAATGTTCCTTTCTCAGTCATTTCTGCTAACTCTGTAGCAAAAGGTTAAAATGCAATGGGACAAAACTACAGAAAACTATTTATCAAGAGAACAGGGCAAATGTTGTTTCTACAACACAGAGGCAATAGAGAGCAGTCTATAACCAAAGATTGAAGCCAAAGCTGCTTTTAGAGCTGAGATAATCACCAAAATATTTAGCAGAACAGAATGCTATATTTTATGGCACACTCTCTGCCTGAAAACTGTTACTTAATGCACTGGGGTGACAGTAAAAGAAAAGGCATGTTTCTAAGGATTTGGCCAGCACAATTATACTCTGAAAAGTAAGACATGGCTTTGTACACTGAAAGCTGAAATAAATGTGGAATTAAGTGTATTGATGAACAAATAGGAAGTTAATTTGTTCTAGCTTCAACTTCAGATCTAAAAAAAAAGCAAAGTAAGCTCTTGGTTATTTCAGAGACACTATTAATAGAACAGATTCTGAAAATCAAATTCTGCCCTCTGTTTTCTGTTACATCCTCCAATTCTAAAGATAACTGAAGGAGCAGTTTGATCTTTTTGGCTGAACCTAGAAATCCTGCTGGTGATATAGGAACCAGAAGAGGTTCCATGGGTTATGACCATAGGTCATTCTTCTGGAGGTGCATGAAGTCTGGGGAATATTATCAGGAACAGAAAGAAGTTACAAATTATTGATGAGACATTAGATTAACTCTCCATGACCAAGAATTTTAACACCCTGTTACTGCTCATCCACAGTCTAATTTCCAGGATTCTGAACTGCCTCAGCAACATTGTATATTAGGGTGCTGTTTTACCTATATGTTTGACATAGGCACTCTCTTCAAGGATCATGTGCTGATACAAAGTCAGGAACAAGACCCAGTTCCTTTGCTTGCTCCCACATCTTGCTACACAGGAATGTGTTCCATCTGGAGAGGGCAAATGTAGTCCCTGATACAACTGTGACTTCTGACTTGATGGATTGGTCCTGGAGGTTGTTTTCCATGTTTACTTGATCCCTTTTTTCACTGACTGCGGTCCCTGGGACCAGGCTCCCTGGAGTTTGGCCTAAGATTTTGTTCTTTAGAGGCTGGTTAGGTAGATGAGGGCTAAAAAATTACTGCACTTGCTGGTGCAGTCTTCTTGCTCTGAAGGTATTGTGGCTAAATTAGAAGAAAATTAAGAATTCTGAGGTTGGAACTCACAGCTGCTGATGAGCTCAAGGATACCATGAACATTTTCTGTTTGCTGAGACCTAACTTGCTTACCAGGAACAGCAAACAGAAAAGCATTTTAGGAGAAACATTCTAAATAAAACCCAAGCCTTTGGATTTCAGCTGGTTGAAGTTCACTCATGTTAGCTTTTCTCACATGGCAATTTGCTTGTAATTTTGCATTAATCTGTGAAATTATGCACAAACACCCTCGAATTACAGGGTTTTCCAAATAATCAAGAAGGATTATAGCTGCATTTATATCTGTCCCTCACCAGGAGGTGCTGGATGTTCCCACAAAATGGATTTAGCTGGATGTATCTACCTGGGACACAGTGAACCTTTATGAGCACCTGTGCATAGGCATGCACAGAAGACTTAGACTGGGTTAAAGTATCTCTGGGATCACACACATAAAAGAGGAAAATTTGAAGATGATCAGAAATGGCTCCATGTTTCTACTTCACCCTCCCTAAGCGGACCTTGCAGAAATTGTGTTTCCTTTTGTGTTTCCTTCAGCTCACCCAAAGGATCCTCAAAAAGATTTCCTTGCCTTCGTGTTCAGGACAGTAACATTTACATTTCATGCAGTCTAGAAAAGCATGTTCCTCAGTTTGAGATTTACAGGTCTGACCACAGCTACCTAAGCCAGGATTTCCTGACACCTGTAAGAGTGGCTGTACCTGCCTGCTTGTTGGGCAGCCAATGGCTGGTAAGCCAGGGCATTTGTTACCGGGCTTTTGTGGCATCCTTGACAAAAGAAGTTGTGATGAGTGTCCCAGTCATGGTCTGGAGATAGAGATATCATCACTGAGGGTACTCTGGGGTGTGTCAAATCTTAGCTTAATACTTGCTTCTGTTTGGGGAAATCTGAATGTACCTCCCATGAAGGTGTGTTTGAGTCATGAGCAGGCTGTACACGGTGTCCCAGGCCCAGACTTTCCCACCAGTGAAGTTGTTTTGCTTTGTTGGTAATAACTCTTCACCAGACTGGAGAAGGTGAAGTCTAGAGGTCAGAGCATTTTTGTGGGAATACGGAGATCTGCATCATTCATCCCAAGGGGAGGCTTTGTGTGTGGCCTGTGACACTATCACTCACTTTCATTCTGGCACACTGGCTATTTATGCAGGTTCAAATTACTGCAGGCAGAGGAAAGATCTGAACCAGGGTCTCCCAGGTCTCCTCAGTGAGCGCTTTAACCTTTTGGCCCCTGGGGTAAGTTGGTGAATGGGCATCACCCTCCCTGGGTGTGTTTTCTGTAGGCACCAATCCAGCTGGACTGGCCAAGATCCGCTTCACAAGTGAAATGGGCAAGGGTCTTTGTGCTTGGTGTACATTTGGAGAAAGGCTGTTGTTCTGGCTACAATGCCCACCTTTACTGGAGTGAGGGAATTTTCTGGCCATCCCTGCTGCAAGTGAAAGGAGAGGCTCCAGGCGATCCCGTACCATAACGAACCTAAATCCCTGGATTAGCTTCGTCTGACCCTGGTTTCATTAGAGCCATTGCATAAGGATGATAGTTAAATAATATACAGGCCAGACAAAGAGCTCATAGGGCAGCATAGCAGAGAGCAGAACTAGAAAGGGAAAAGTATGTTTTTCCCTCCTGATGGAAAAAGAGAGGTGCATTGGCTGAGGTCTGTCAGAAACAAATGCTGGTATTGAGGCTCCTGCTCTCCTGCAGAGTTTGGTGCTGGCTAAGGCATCTCTACTGGAGTCTACAAAGAGTGGTGCAAGGGAAGAGACTGAAAGGGAGTGAATGCCCTGGAGGGTTTGTGAATCTCTGCAGCAGAGGGTAACATGTGATGTGCCAGTGAATCATGGCATAATGCTGACACTTTGGATTCAGTGAATTTTAGTTGCAGGAGTTATGCAAACACAGCTATAATCAGAGCTCTGCTGTGGCTATCTATAGAAGACCAAATTTCTCAGGGAAGCCCTGAGTGTCCCCAGTCATGGAAATGTTCTTATTGAGTTAAAGGTCTTTGTGGGTTTTTCTCAGGAGTGGACTGTGCAACCTACAGCAAAATTGGTGAGCAGTCATCCCAGTGTGACTGAGCATCTCCATAAGTGACCATGAGCATGTACAAAGGTTATGAAAACTGGAATATAGCATCCACTCTGTTGTCATGTATGGAAATTCCCAGTGAAGGCAATGGGAGACTTTTGCCAAAGACTCAGTTAGTACCAAATAATTTGATTGTTACAGCCTGTTTCTTATTTGCACTTGTAGTCTTTTCCACAGTTGTGATACCTCAAAAGAAGCTGGAATCCAACTTACTCTGCACATGGTTGAACTACAGATATCATTCACATACATATGTATATATATATATATATACATATATGAAAGTGTAAGATAAAACAGGCATAGAATAAATGGAGATTTTTGCAGGGTGGTTTTTTTCATAGATTTAGTTAAGAAGACAGGAAAAAGAATATTCCTTCAGGGAAATAAAAAATAATTTTAAGGGCACTGAAGCTTTCTCAAAACATCCAAATATTGGTCAGCTCAGAAACTCAAAATTCAGATTCTATTTGAAGGAGAGAGGGCAAGATTCAAAGCAGGAGTGCATAAGACAGCATGCATAAGGGCTAAATCCTGCAGGGACATAAGTATGTTCTGCCTGAAAATCTGTGGACAGCAGACAAGCCCCATTCAGCCCCCAGGCACCAGACTCTTCACCAAAGACTCCCTGGGGAAAGTGGGAGAGGATGTGGGCAAAAGATTTAGACAGATTTACTGAATCCCTGACCCCACTGTTGTCAGGGGACAAGATTGGACACTGGAAACTCCTGCAGAATCAGATGATCTATTTATCTTCCTCTGCCCATATTCCACCCCTGAATGAATCCCTGAGACAACAGGCATCTCCTCTGAGAAGGCTGACTGAGATTGTGATGTCTTTTGTAGCACAGCACAGCCAGGGGAGCAAGGTCCTGGAGGGTACAACCTTCTGGCTGGTTGGGAATGGTAGAGGAGAAGCCCAGGCACCAGAGGAGGAGGTCGAGGGGCACAAGGCAGAAAGGCCAGCAGGGGCTAAGAGCATGCAGGCTGCACAAGACAAAGGCTGAAACCCAGGGGAGAGGAGGTAGTGACGTGGGTAAGAAATGGCAGATGAGAGGGGTCGGCTCTGCAGAGCCTTCCTGCAGTCCCTGCTCCAGGGCCCATCTGGATATTGTTAGGCCCCCTGCCCACCCACCCACCATGCCTGGAACGTGCAAGTACCTTATCTTGCATTTCTTGTAATGCAGAACACCAACTTCTTTTTTATGGTTCTTGGCACAGTTTATGACCTTTTTACAACTCCTTCCCTGTCAGGATATAGGCCATAAAGATATTTTAAATGGCTTCTCTCGGTGGTGATCTATTAGTTGGAATAATGGCTCCATATGCAAAATATGAAGCCATAACCACTGTGAGCTAGCTCTCTACCTTCACATCGTTCAAATCTTGCTTAGAAAGCCACTTGTACTTTGAAGCTATGAGAAAATAGCCAGCAAATAATTAAGTAGAAGGACTGTTGAGCATAATTTATGTAACCTTTCACATTTTCAAACTGCAATTACCTGTGTAAGGACTGCATGAATAGTGGGTTTTCAGTTCAGTTGCTGAACAGAATTATCAGAGGAAAAACATTTGGTTAAAACCAAAGCAGAATTTTTCAGATTTTCTTGAAATGTAAGACAGGAATTATTTATTTTCTGTTTCAAATTACTTAATCCCTTTAAAATGCTTTAGAAGTTGTAGATGGCCTGTGAAGTGAAAAACGTCATTTCAGAGTGAAAAGTCACGATGTCACTTCAGCCTTCCAACGGAGATGTTTGTCTTCCCAAACTTATTGCTTTATAACACTATCAGGGCAAAAACCCTTTCAAGCATTTAAAATCTTCCTGTAAGCACATTATTTTTTTTCCCCAGAAATGAATTTTTTTTACCCAATGTATAGCTCAGAAGAAGAAAGAAAAGACCAAAAATATAGCACTGTGTTTGCTGCCATCTCTTACTCTGACCCCTCTGCCTCCTTGATGTCTTTCCACCCTGCACCATCCTCCCATTTGCATTCTTTGGGGTTGTGCTTGTTATGTCACCCCAGAGCACACCGATCTCTCCATGGATATTCCCACCACCAGTGACTCAGCAGACAACTGTATTTCCACCAGAGACTGGCACACAGCACCCTAAGTCAAGAGGTTACACCCATGTTCTGGAGAGGAAGAGTTGTCATATGATATGTGGGGAGTTCTTGGATAAATTAAACAAGAAGCAAGGCTTTGTACATTCATCTGGATAACTTAATCAAGGTGCAAGGAACATAAACTATTTTTTTTAATGAATCCCTGAACTGCCAGAAGAAGAAAAGTGGCCAGACCTGGAGCCTTTTGAACAGCCCAGCATACAACTGGTATTCTTGATCTCTCTGATTCATCACGTTTCTTCACTGCTGCTCACATGCTTGATGTGTTGAGAACAGGAAAAGAAAATTCAAGAATATGAAAGACAAAAGCTATCAAAGGCCTATGGAACACCCAGGGCTGTTTCTTCAACCTTTTGTGGGTCCCCTGTGCCAATTAATTGCACTGCCATATTTTGTGGTGAAAGAATTTCTGCTCCTAACTCTGCCTGTGCTATTCATTCAACTGCTGCACAAAACACACTGCTACGCATTCAGGAAAACAGATGATTGCAAACTGGTGTGTGTGTTTGTATATGTATATAAATGTATACATAGATAGATATATATATATGGGGTGTGTATATTCATGTGTATGTGTATCTGTATGTGTTTAAAAATCAATACAAGTGGATTGCTCCGGGTTATCTGCCTCAAAGTTCAATAAGGTGTTAAGTGTCAGACACTGGTATTACATGAGAAGCACTTGAGAAAATCTCTCATGCACTTCAGTTAGCACTACTGAGAAAAGGAGTGACTTTATCATGGGTTCACAGACCCTTATTGCAAACAGTGCTTTGTGTGAGAAAGTGTTTCAGGTGTATCACAGTGTGGGCTGGGTTCACAGCAGATAAAATCACTTACCAGTACAGGCATTTTCACTCAATTTGCACCAGCTTTTACCCAGTGGCCTCTAAAGGGTATGTGTCTATAAGCATAACTCCAAAACAGTCACAACAGAAATTTCTTCATGTATTGAGAAATATATCTTGTCCATAAGGTGGGCTACAAGCAGCACTTCAGCAGCATAGGAGTCCCTGGCAGCTGCAGTATGGATGCAGGTGTCTGCCTGAGGGAGCAGGTGTGAGGGAATACCAACAATACGCAACACAAACAGCAACACACTACAACACAGAGCGGCTATGGAGTCCTGATGTCCTTTCGCACACTAAGGTGGTGGTCATGCAGCAGATTTGAGCAGGACAGAGTGACGAATGCCCAGGCACAGCTATTGTAATGTACAATCCTTGATAGTAATGAAGAATCTCCCCTGTGAGCTCATGAAATGCCTTTTATTGCTTATTTTCAAACTCACTCCCATTGTAGGAATCCAGCCGATGTTAATGGCAGTTGCATGCCTTGAAGTCCTCTGTGCCTTGGAAGTTTAGTAGGCAATTTGTAGGACTTCAGCTGCGTACCTGGGAGATGAGGAGATGACCAGAGGGGCAGGAGTCTAAAATCAAAGGCAGTCTATTATGGCACATGAGGTCTCCATCACCTGCTCAACCTCCCCTTAGAGCATGCAGGACCCCGTGGGGATCTTGTGTGATTGCAGCCCGTGTCTCCTGGGAGCCACCCCCTTGCCCTGGGGGAAGCAGCTGGGAGGTTAAAATTTAGAAAGTGGTTCTGTGTAGCTAAAAAATGTGCGGTTTCACCCTAACCATAAAATATCTCAAATCATTGGGATTAGCCCTTTTCTGCTTTCCCGTGTGCCTTCAATTAGCCGCATGAAAGTGAACCCGCGGCTTTAGGACCGAAAATAGCTGGAGCGAAGTGACGCAGGCTTCGCCTGAGATGAAAGAGCGGCTTCCAGAAGCCTAATTAAAAGCAACTGAGAAACCAGTACTTGATACAGCCTCTACTCACCTGAAAAAATAAACGAAGAGCTGCAGCCAGGCTTCGGCGCGGCGTTGTGGGAAAGCGGCTGGAGGGTTTCGCCTGGGTCACGGGAAGGCCCATCTCCGCCAGAGCACAAAATCTTTCTGTTTCTGCCTGCCCCGAGTCAGGGGGAGGTCAGCCAGCCAGCCGAGGCCACCAGGCTCCAGCAGGCTTTCTCCATACCTTGGGACAAATGACAGTGACATACATCTGCCACCGCAGCAATGCCCAGCACCCCTCTCCTTCCCGTGTGTTGTGCCTGCAGGTTAAGGGAGAAACGAAGCTTCAAGCACATTTTCCAAATTTTGCTGCACGCTTGTGCTTGCAAGCAACCTTATCAGCTCTGTGAAATGACATATGAATATAGCTGCCATTTAGGAAACAGCCAGACAAGCTGAAATGTTACAAAATCAGTATCTCTCTTTTAAAATTCATCGGTGTCATCCCTGTAATGCCCTGCTCTATCCCTCTGAGATGCCAGTGGTTTTGTAATTTTGTTCTTAAATTCAAAACATTTTTTCTTCCTTCGAATATCCCTCTTTCAGCTCATATGCACTAAAAATTATCGAGGCAAGGGTAGTGCAAAAATCCTTGCAGGATGGTTTAACCACAACTTAAAAGTATTTCTGTGTTCAAGTTCCACATCCTTGGTGTTTGGTCTGTTTCCTGATACTGGTGAAGGATCCTGACCGGGTAAAAAACCCCAAAACCCTCTAGAGAATATGAGTGAATTTTACAACACTGAGTTGGGACTCTTGAACTAAAACAGCTCAGTTTTTCTTCCGAAAATAAAACTATTTCATGACACATTTTACTGAAACAAAATGCCTTGAATAAAATATTTGTTTCACAATAATTTTTTATCTTGATAGGGTGAAAAAAAAATTATTTTCAGGATGAGGTGAAAATGATGAAAGAAGTATTGTGTTTTTACCAATGATCTGAAAAACCAAATAGCTTTATGGTTCCATGTTAATTAGGATTGCTATATCTGCACTAACATAGATGTGAATCTAAAATTTATACCTTAATGTAAAAAAGTAAGCAGCTGCTTGTAATATGCATTTATCACCCTATGACACAGGCATAGGAATGGGACAGCATAATTTTAATAAATTTTAAATTTGAGGGAGTTAAAGTGGAAATAGCAGAAGAGAAAGACTAAGACAAAACATCATATTGTCACATGTGTTGTCACATTTATTTGCCCTGGACTTTTCTCCTTCATAGATGAAGCATTAAGTTTCAGTCAGAAATGTTCATATTTTTTGTTAATTTTCATCTTAAGGAAATGAGAGGCCAGCTGATCCCTACTTCATGGTTTTGTGTGTTTCACAGGTAGCCTGAATGAGGAGCTGAGAAGCTGTCAGGAAAGTCCATGTAGGAGCAGCTGTATACAGCACAGAAAAACAGGACTCATAACTTCAACAGGATTTAGAATCTCATAAAGTTGATAGAAGTCACTCAGAAGTCATAGCTCAGAGCCCTAAGAAGGTCCCCCACTGCACTGAAAGGGATCATCATGCCCAGCACAGAGGTTTCTTAAATTATAGAGCTAGGTGAGAATTTAACCCTTTTTATCTTGTAACTGGATAAATCCAATAATTGGGACAAACCTAAGAAGACAATCCTCAGATTCTGTGGTAGGGATTTTCTGTGGTGTTGTCTGTAAATGCTGCTTAAACTGTAAGTTAATGAGAAGGTATCTTTTTCATTGATATATTCTTGTTCATACCCAGTGGGAACAGATGTGTGTGTGATCTGTGACTATGGTGCGTATTTTGCTACTCCGATGGAGCTGCAAATTCAAAATCAAGAAAAACAGTAAATGTTTAAAAAAACCCCACAAACCCAAAAAGCCAAAAAAAATCCCCAAACCAAGCAAAAAAAACCAGAAAAGAAGTGTTGAGGGTTTCGAGAAACACTTTGGGAGAAGATTGCTGGTGGAACCTGCAAACACTGAAAACTCAGTAATAAAATCATAGGTACATATGTGTCTAGGGTGGCTGAAGAGACCAAAAAATACAGATAATTAATCCACACCAAAGGAAACAGTCACAGGGAGGCAAAACTTGACAGAAAGCACTGCTGTATTTTAAGAGGCTCTGTGAGGAGCACTTTTCCTTAGAAATCATTGGAGTAACATATTCTCCTTTCTTGAGTTTGCTGAAGTGTGAAACATTACCCTGAAAGCTGTTTATTTATGAACCCTCTGCAAGGCACATAGAATTCTCAAGGACACAATCCCTCCATTTCTCGTAAAAATATTTGAAAAGCATTTCAGAGGCCTCACTGCACCTCTCAACCCACCACTGCTGATTCGACAGCCTCACTTATGGGAGAGAACAATTTTGGGGCTCCTTTGAAGGCACACACTGGAGATGAAATTTTTGCCTGCTTTTTTCTCTGCAGCACTCAACATGAAAAGGGCTCAGCCTATGCAGTGATCCCTGAAATCAGCAAAGAGCATTAGATCTCAATTTTGAAGTGTAACTTTTGTGTTTATGGGTATCATTTCTGGAAGCATGCCTAGAGAAAAACTACAACTGGTCCTAAGTTGGACAGACAAGGATGAGAAGCAGAAATATGAAGGAATGGTCTTAAAGATTTTTCTTGAGGCTGTTACATTTCCATCTTAGTAAAAAAAAATTATTTGCTACTGAAAGATTTCATTTTGAATTATTCAACTCTTAAAGAAATGTTCTCTAGAAAATATTAATAATTTCAGTTAGTACCCAGGTGAGAAATAAGGTTTATGTTTAAATGTGAATATATTAATTGCCTTTATTTCTAAAATATTAGAACACATAAATGATCAAATTTATTATATTCCTCAGCTGGAATTTTTTAAATGCTTTTTACTCTTGACATCAAGAAAAATCTGCTTTGTCATTGCTCTGTTGTTATTTATATCAATATCTGGGTTACAAGTGAGAGGTTGCTTGTTGAAAGATGAGGTGTGAAAAGGAACTTTTGTGTATGACCAAGAGTGAGGAAAAAATGGATATTTGATGAGGCACATATTTTAAAGGCAAAGTTTTTTAGGAAGACAAAATTGCTAGTAGTTCTGTAAGGCAGGCATTGAGACTAGTCTTAATATTTTAAAAATTTATGTAAAGATTCAGCTCAGGAAGGAAATGTATCATCTAAATTGTCTGAATTGCATTTTAAAAAATTATCATTGCCCAATCTATCATCATTGCTCCAACCTTCTATTTATGAACTTGGAGAATAATATGTGCTTCATAGAATAGTTGTCTCTTGCATGTTTACTAATCCTTTGATAGCAGTGCTAATAGAACCACATCACAATTTCAGCTCTCAGGTGTTAGTTTTATTAATGTAATTGCCATTCTTTAAGAGATTTCAACAAAACTTTTTGGCACTTCAATCCTTCACCAGCTTTTTCTAAAGCTGAATTGTCATTTACTTATAAAGTGTCACTGTATATCTTGAAAAATAAGAATTAATTTGGGAACAAAAGGCCCTATTCAATGTTCCTAACATTCTTGTGAAACAAATTTCATATTGACTTCAGCTGCAGTCAACAGATTTTTCTGTGAAAAGCACAAGAAAAAGGATCTAAATTAGATCCAGAAAAGTAACTTATAACAGGATAAATCCCCTTAAAACTCTCTGTGAAGAAGCAGATGGCTCTGCTGCTCTCTTGGCTTTCTCCCCCAGACTTCTGCCTGCCTCACCCAGACCCTGATTTTCAGAAACGCTAAAACCCATCTACCACAGCAGAGATTAACACAAGATTTGGATTCTTAGCCGCATCTTGAGACTGGAAACTTCCAGGACATTGTACAAAGTGAAATTATTAACATCAAATGACTACTGAGCAGGCCTGTCTGGAGCGGCAGAATTTGTGCAAGGATGCCCAGTTGCCCATGGGATTTCTCTGCACTGGTAGGGATATTGGGGCAGGACTTCTCTATTGGCTGCTGTGTGGAGGCTTGCTGGGAAGCTGGCAGTTCTGAGAACACTAATAGGGTGGGGGAGTGGTCTGCTGCAAGGACAGCAGGTGACAGGACCTAAAGAATAAAGAAGTTAATCTGAAGGCAGCTAACTGAAGTTATTCTTCTGCATTTGGAGGCCATTGGTGTGACAGGGAGCAAGCAGATCTGCCTCTTCATTTGGACCTCCACAGCTCCATCAGCTTCACAGGTGAAGCCAGGAAAGAGGAGGATGTACTGCCCACAGATTTGTCTACCTAATTTAACACTAGAAGTGTTACAGGCTGCTGTGTTTCCCAAACTGGTAGAAGATATCTTCACCACTTGTTTTAGTCCTCACAGTTTTCTTTGGGCACTAGAAGCCTGGTTGGTGGCAGCAGGAAGATCTTGCACTTGATTACATACTGGAGTGTCAAGATTACCATGTATTTTTCTTAGTCTAGACTTAATTCTGTGAATTAGAGTCCAAAGATGAAAAGATTAATTTTTTTTCAACTCACCTCTTACTTCCCTCCTCCCTAGTGTCTTCTCCACTAAGGAAAAACAGGAGAGAAATTTACTCCTCCCAGGAGGCAACTTATTCATTACACGACTCAGCATGGGGGCAAAAACTGAAGTTGAAATTTAATTTTAATGTCACTAAATGAAACCATTAAATTATCTTCTTAAAATGATCTTGGTAATCCAAGAGGCAAAATTGCTCTCTCTGGGCTTAATTGAGAAAACAATTAGATCTAGATAAAGCCAGCTTTTGCCAGATGACACAGTCCAGAGCACACTGAAAGAAACCTAATCCTCAAAAGCAGAAGCAAGAGAAGGCTGTTATAAAAAGGTGTCTTTCCCAGGTTTCTCTGGTATTTCTGTGGAAACTCTTGCAACTGCCATGTGGAGTGAGGTTCATGAAATGTGAATCAAATCGATGGTGCCTGTTCTGCAGGCTGGGAGCTCCTGAGCAAAGCCCTGATGTGCTGGAGGCAGAGCCCTGGGACAGAGGTGTCCTCTGGGGCACTATGCTCACCCTGGCATTGGTGGTGCCCACCAATCCATCCACTTCACTGGGGAAGGAGCTGGGCAGAGCAGGGAGATATTCCTATTTGGTAGTGTCTCCTAAAATTCAGTTTGAGGCCCCTGCTTTTCTGCTGGGGTCAGGACTGAGAGTTGGTTCCAAGTGTGCATGTCTTTTGGGCTGTCTTGAGAGCTGAAAGCATCAAGTGAGCACCACAGTGGAAAGTTAGTTGTGAGGGTTTGTTTGCTAAAACTCTTCATTTATTCATGTTTCCTGTAGGTTTGCCTGGTGTTACCCAGTGGAGGAGCTCCCCAGGCCAGTCTGGGAGTGAGAACTGTTGATCCAGCTGGGCCTGGCAGCCTGAGCAGTCATTCCCTGCAGGAACAAACCACCAATTGTTTGGTGGCCCTGGGGGCCCCAGGGAGCTTCTGTGCCCCACAGGCAGGGGGTGGGTGGAGCAGGGCAGGGGGCTCCTGTAACCACCCCCCCTTCTAAAGGCGGTGCCTTCAGTCACACCATGTCACTGTCCTGCTTCCACTCACTTCTGGTCTTTTTTTTCCTTTCTGTTTCATCTGATGAAACTTTTTTTTTTTAAAACTTTGCATTCTGAAAACTATTCAGTTTTTATACAGTACAATAAAACGGCTGTCTCCTTATCTGTTCACTCTCTGCAGCTCTGGAGACATCAGCAGAGAGTGCAGCCCCAGTGGAAATTTATTTCCCTTCTTTCTCTTCCAGTGACAGAAAAGAAGCGCTGGCACTTTTCCGTGCAGATTTTATCTGATAAACTGGCAGCACAAAGTATTTTGGTTGTTGTTCTTGCTTTCCATACATCTCATACCTTTTTGTTTCAGCATGATGAAGTCTTCCAGAAAACTGTGACTCCTCCCAGTCCCCTAAGAAAGGACTACAACCGAGCACTGACATGGCAACTATCATTTTGTTAATGGATATGTGTGTGCAAGTGTGCTGGTGAGACAGGCAGAGTTTGGAGGGATGGGGAGAGAATTAAATACCATACATGCCTACAGTAACAAGCGGCTTCTGTCTTAATGCACAGCTAAGATTTTTGGAGAATGTAAGTCACTTAAATTTCAACAAATAGCAAAATTTTGTTTACTTGCAAAGCAGATCACAAGCAGTACATGGAAGATATCATATTGTTTATCCTTTATGCTCATCGGTTAGGAAATTCTTCTTTCTTCCCAAGCTGGAGGAAGTGGTCTGCAGGGAATAAAAGGCATCTCTTTCAAGCTATGCAAAGTCTAGTGCATTTTGCAAGGAAAGGTAGTTCTTCCAAAAAGCAATTCATACTTTCTCACTGCTGCCTGCTGGAATGACCATCACATAGGCCAACTGGCAACTATTCATCTGCATTCTTTATTCAGTGGGGAGTGAAACAAGGAAAACATTTTTATAAGACTGCTTAAAAATTATATGCGAGGGATACAATTAAAAAAATGTGCAGCCATTTTCTTGATGGTGCAGAAATGCCATATCCAATGACCAATTTAAATGGGCCAATTTTCTCCAACTGGATTTATTGTACAAAACCTGCCAGGCAGACAAAAAGCTAAATGGTGAAGTGTTTCATTTTAATATAACTTTAATTTAACAATAGTGCCAGAAATACCCAGACAGGTTTATAGTGAACAAATTGTACTATTCCACTACTCCTCTTGTGGCTGCCCCCAGATGACAGTCAGGTTGTTGTAGACTGGGTAGTTGGAATCTGGTTGGAACTGCTTTGGATTTAAAATCACCAGGCTTTCTTAGGACCCAAGTTTTCAGCTTTAAACCCTCAGTTGCTTTGTCTCTGGGCATACTCAGGCCGCTAACTTCAAGGGGCTCTTTATTGCTTTATAGTATATACATCACAGACTATTTTCACTGTTGGTCTCTCTATGCTTAATTTTTGTAGCATTTTGACATTGCAAAAATAACAGTGTAAAGAGCTGAATGCCATAAAAAAAGCATCAGCAAATGTTTTTTTGTCTGAACAAATGAATGGTAAGAAACTTCTCCATCTGTAACTCTCTCCAGCCTGTACGACACTTTACTCTGTGCACTCATTGGAAAGACTTGTGAGAACAGCAGCCTTCTCAAGATGCTTAGCTTTCTTCTGGAGGTGAAGGAGGAGTGTCGAAGGTATAATGAAAAAAAGTAATTGTTTAATTGTAATAATACTGCTGAGTCAGGTTGTCTTGTAACATACGTAGGAGGTCAGGCTAAAATGGCAGCGGTGTTCCTGTCTGGCTTTAAATCTGTGATTTATAGATTTTCCTGTGCCCTGATTCACAAAGTGGAGATGGGGTTTTTGGATTAGGGGAGGCTGAATCCTCCATTCACCCTCTGCCTGGCAGATGCAGGAGCTGCTTGCAAGCTGCTGAACACTTTACAGCATGGCATTTTAAGGTAAACCCTCACCAGTCCCACTTTCAGGCCTGTCAGTGCCTCTCTAGAAATTGCACCAAGGGAGAGATTTGCTCATGCAAAGATAAACCCACCCGACACATAGGATGACAAAAACATTCTGAGATTATTTTCTTCTCAGCTGCAACAGGCATGCCAACCCCTACATGAATTAGAGTCCCAAGGCTGACCAGTGAAACATTCAGGTGTATCTTACAGCGTAAATATGCAGGTGTTCCTTGATGGTTTCTCTGAATGATACACATTCCCAAGTGTGGAAAAGATCTCTGACCAATACCCAGGAACTTACTCCAGGTGAGCTGGGAGTCCTCAAAGAGAAAGCCTGGTTTTGGCTGGTCCTTTCATGGAATACTTTGGCACAGCTAGAATAGAGGGGATGCAAAGGACAGGGTAGGGAGAAAAATACACACACATATATATTTTAAGTCAAAGCAACTGCAAGAATGGACTAAAGCAGGGGTCAGTGTTACAAACTGGATAAAATTTGTGTATCTGTAGTACATCTTTTCCATGCCTTTCACAAAGAACATAGGTGAGGTTGGGATACTTTGGTTTCACTCTTACCTGTGCTCCTCAGGTTGATAAGGCTGCTCCCCTTTATGAGAAATGATGATAAGTAGCTCAGTAACTCACACAAACATTTTTGATTTAGTGTATTCATATGGATCACGTAAATACCTGAATAGTCTGAACAATTTTTTCACAGAGCTCTCCAGCAAGAGCTCTTTCTGAGCACAAAACCAAGGGACCAAGTTTGCTAATTGTGCATTTTATCCAAGTCAATGGCAAAAATCAAACCTTTGTGAACATCAGCTGTTTTGGAGGAAAAAGGGATCTATACTAATAAAAGTCTCTAGAAGTGATAGGATGATATTTTCTACCATAATCCATAAACAAAATACATACTGAATCACAGTCTGTGATTATTTGAGGTCTAAGAAAATGAAATAGGAAATTAAATCAGTTGAAAGATTGTGAAATTCCTCAGATCACAAGATTGCACCATTCTTAAAGAAACCAAACAAAATACATTCTAAAATCCATTTACTTCTACCTTTTCTTCTCTGTCATACCTTAAAATTTGCTGACTTTGAATAAGTGCTTCTTGTTGTAGCAGAGTTGTATAACTTAGAAATAATAAATTATTCATTGTCATTTTTCTACAGAAATGGATGTATGGTAAACAAACAATCATATTCTGACTTTCTGGCTATCTAGTGTTGTACAAATAGGTAATTTCTTCCCAAAAGTCAATTCTGATTTACTTCACACCTTTTAAATATTATAAATCACTCAAACACCAATCCTATTTAAAAAATAATTGTGTTTTTGTTTACCCTTAAAGATCTGTTTAAAAATGGAGAAAAGTAAAATCTCTGTGTAAGTTTAAATTCTGTGGATTTCTAGGCAGGAGGGAAAGAAAGTTTTCTAAGCACATGCTGGAATTAAAACTACTCAAAAAACATCTGTGTAATACTACGGACATGTATTCCTCCATAGAAAAAGCAAATATATTTTCACTCTTTCTGCACTTATCATGTATCCTGCCATTTCCATTATTTTTCTGATGTATTAAACCAGANATATATAAAAAAATATATATATATTTGAAATTTTCAGAATTACACACAAAAACCTTGTGTGATATATAAAGAGCAAAAGATGAATAGTGCAAGAAAGAAAACCTAGAAAACAGAACCTCTAAAAAAAGACTTTATTCCAACCCATTTAGTTAAGTTCTTTAATTTTAAAAAAGTGTTTCTGCTGAAGTTTCTGTGTTCTTACTGCTAATAGGTCCTATCTGTGGATGTGATCTATTTCAAGCAGTTTAAATAAGTTGAGTTGGGGATTTTTCCTTGGTACTTCAAATATTTTGCTTTTATTGTTAGACTGTGGCTGTTGGAAAATATTTGGTGGAAAGAAAGATGAGAAAGGTAAAGAGGAAAAGCATACATCACTGTAAAACAGCTTACTGAAAAAACAGTGAAGTACTGAGATTTTGGGTTTTAAATGAATTCTGCCTTCTTGTATGTTAGCTGAGAAAACAGAAAGGAGTTAGGAAAAATTGTTCTGAACTGATGTGAGCATTAGAATGGGTTTTGAGAGAAGGCAGGTGACAAATTGTGGTTGGTGGGGTTGTGTCAGCTGCAGCACAAAGGCTGAATGAACCACTCCGTGTTGCTCTGCTGCTCTGATCCCCAGATCCTGCAGGTGTAGGGGCACCCACTTGCCTGGAGGGATTTATCCTTTCCTTATCTCCTCAGCCTGCCCATGGTGACAGATGCTCTGATCCTCCCCCTGCTGCTCTTCAGCCAGGGACACTTGTACCCATGACTTGGAAGGCAAAAATCCCCAAACTCTATGACTTTCCCTTTGCTCTGTCTATTCCCTAAGGATCCTGTGGAGGGGCCAAGAAGCACTGCCGGTGCTAATTTGATGGTGACCTTGTGGTGAGCTGGCTTTGCTACCCTGTGTGAACTTTGTCAGCTTAGAAAGGGCCATGCTGTGTGCACAACCACCTAAACAAGGCTAGTGTGGGTGGAAGGGAGCATCCCACCAGCAAAAATTAGGACTGTTTTCTTTTTTGATTTTTCCCATTCTTTTGTGTGATTGGCAGCCTAGAGAAACACCACAAGAATGAGGAGAATTTCAGTAGGTCGGGTGCAAAGGCAAGGCAGGATGTCAGAAATGGGTGAAAGATAAGAAGATACATTTGCTTAGAGTTTGGGAAAGCTGGACTTCAAGTTTGAGGAACAACTGTGAGGAGGTGTTCAGGGCAGCAAGGGTGGAGATCAGCAATCAGTTTTGTACTACCCAGTCACAAAGAATTATTCTTGCCATCCTAAACATGGGAGTAAGGCCCATGCCTTACTCCCATCTGTAGGAAATTGCATTTAGGAGGCTTAGGATCCCACAAAGATGTCAGAGTCTCCATTTGCCAAAAGCTGCTGTAGGGAACCCCATAAATCCATGAAGACCAGAAGAGGTTCTTCAGATGCTCTAAAGCACCTCAGGGGCCTAGAAGTGACTGAAGGAGACACCCAAATACTCCATGGCTTTCCATCTCTCTTGGCTTGCCTGAGAATGTGACACTCACAAAAATAGTTCCCAAAAACAATTGGTTTGGATGGACAGAAAGACTTTGGCTCTAGGATTCAGCTCCTCTGATTTATGGCCAGTGTTCTCGCCAGCATCCTTTTTTGGGAGGTGACTCATGCAGTTGGGAACTGTGCAGAAATGCTTGCTCCGTGGGAGCAGTCAGAATAGCAAGGTGTGATATCTTCATTACATGACACTTCAAAGTGAATTCTTCTCAGACTCCAAGCACACAGATGAAGCATACAAATAGGGTGTCTCTTTTGAGAACCATAAAGAAACCACGAATTAGTGTGATAAATAAATATTAGATATTGAATACTGGATGAAATGGGTAGTCATAGCAATTAGCATTTTCTTGACCTATAATATCAGAAAGCAGACAGTTCTCTTGTGTTATAGGTTTAGGAGAAGGAACATTTAGCTTTTTTCCTTTTTTTTTTTTTTT
>VXBB01007092.1:1145743-1157934 GCA_013399915.1 Illadopsis cleaveri | reverse complement strand
ACCTAAACCAGTCCTTGGACTGCAAGCAGACCCTGGCAAAGATCTAGCTGCCCATATTGAAGGGTTTCCAGCCCATGCCGAGGTAAATGCTATTAATTGCTAAGTACATTGACTGGAGCTGTTAATTTAACAGAAAAAAATCTCACTTTGGCATTCCAGCTTTTAATAATACAACCATAAAAATATGTTAATTATGAAAAATACCATTTCATAATTTTCTATTGGCCTGCGGGACCCTGCACTGAAATGAATGTCAATAACACTGGTTTTTTTAAACACGCACTTACACACACACACACACACACACACACACACACACACACACACACACACTCCTGCAACCCCTTGTCCAGAAATGTCCCTCTAGATAAAATTCTCTAGTTCAGCATATTTAGTGATGATAGACTGATAACTACAGCACATCCAAGGGTCATATTTTGTTCTCTGCTGAAACCTTTTCACTGTCCAAGCAGCCACCCAGGGGAAAGAGAGGCACATTTTGACCCAATAAGGAGCTGTAAAAAATGGCTTTTTTTCAAGGGAAAGCCACCAAGGGCGCAATGTATAAAGACAGTCGATGTTCCTTGTATGTCCTTTCAAGGCAAATTACACAAGGAGTATCAGACAAAGCTCAGTTCAGCAGTCTCCTTACCAGTTACTGAGCTTTCCAGTTAATGCTACCAATGTGGTCACTGAAGCAGAGGCAACAAAGTTCCCATGATTATAATCAGGCCAAATAAGCCACTTCCTCTGCTAAGTGCTAATCAACATTTTCCTTTTGCCTTCCTAAGCAGTTGCAAGGGAAATATTGCCTCCTCCATGCAGGCCAAAAGAATTAGGCAACCAAAACACAGCCTTACTGAAATTGCATGTCTCCCTTGCCCTGGCCATAGCAGGCTGGGTGCAACACCCAGAGTAACTTTCTGAAAAGGACCAGCAAGCCTCAGGCTCCCACCCAGCTTCTGCTTTCTTTCTCCTATCACTCACCCTAATCAAGCCATGCCTTCCTTCCAACTGCCTCCTGGAAGGAGGGGGGTCACATTTCCAGAGGCTTTTGGGTCATCTGTCATGTCGAGGCTTTTCCTTTGTGTTTACATTTCCCAGTTGGTTTTTTATACCCTGATGCTCCATGTGGGCTCAATTCAGTATTATCTACTTCTGTTTTTGCTGAAGATTTTGGAGCCTGATGTTCCCTCTCCCTATCCTTCAAGTTCCACTTGAGGAGGCATTACCTACATCTCAAAATGNTCCAGCCTAAATGATTCTGAGTTTCTGTGGATTTTTAGATGTTTTTCAATAGTCCCCTGAATCATAAATCCAACTGCACCTTGAACTACCAGGTTAAAAAAGGGTGGCTGGATTTTGCTTCTTCTATCTCAAGCCTATGACAACTGTAAAGACCTATGTTTCTTGTGCCATGTGGCGCCCTCCTTTTCTAGAAGTAGCATCCTTGGGTTCCCAGGAGTTTCTTTTGCCTCCTGCTGACAGTGACTTGTGCTGGCAAGACTTGGCCACAGGATGGCAATGTGTGTATGGAGTCAGGCAGACGTGCTGCTGTCCTGCTAGGAGGTTCAGGATCAGGGATGAAGCTGGAAAAGCTAGACCCGGGAAGAGGGAGAGACCATAATTTTCCTGGGTTCTAACTGTATTTCGTAGTTGTTTTTTAAGTCAAATACACTGTTGGCTGGAAAGTACCTCTATCCAAGAAGAGACCTGTATTTAGCTAATTATCCCAAACCAAGCCATATGTAATTACAGCTTCTGATTTCAAAGGCATTTGCCAGTTTGGGCCTGTTGCCATCTTGTGAATAATTCTTTGTCACACAATCTTGCTGGCAGGCTGATGCAAGTGGCTGCTATGCATTAAATTTGGACTATATGATTGGTCATGTACTATATAATGGGACGTAACTCTTCTCTCTTTTAATGAGGGTAACTCTTAAAAGGAACCTGTTGGAAAGACCTGGTGATTAACACCTCCATATGGACTACAGGAGATCCAAGGTTCAAGACCTTGGACTGCTTTAGCCTTCCTATGCAATCTTTGGCAAACTTTGTTTTGACCCAAACTTTTGGATAGATCCAAAAGACTACCTAAGTGCCTGAAAGTCATCTGTGAAAAGCTCAGATTTCGGCAGAAATGAAGTCCAGAACAGTATATTAAGAACCAGTGCTCCCAATCCAGTGTGTGGGAACAACGTGGCCCTTTCAAACGGAGTTCCTTGCCCCTTCCTCCTACACCCTGACAAGCAGGATGATGCTTGTCCCTGGCTAGCAGGATCTGAAATGGAGTGGGATCAGCCTTCAGCCCTGCTCCTTTCTCCTGGGTACTGGAGGTGCCTTAACTTTCTTTAGCACTTCAGTTTGGAGCCTTCTCCTGAGGTAGGCACCATCAGCATTTCTTTCCAAGTGAGGTTGCTATTTCATGCTCTTATGTGGTGAAACTTGCCTCCCCTGTCCTGTCTCTGGATTTTGTCCTCAATCTCCCTGTGTTTCTCTATGCTACTCAGCAACAGCATGTGGGAGTGTTCTGCGAATGTTTCTCTTTTTAAGCTTCATAAGGTTCGAGGTGGGATTGCTTTAGTAATATAGTAATCCCACTTTAGTAAGGTGGGATAGCATGAAGGGTTTGGGTATTGACTGCTTTTGGAAATGCAGTTCAAACAAGTGCATAAGGCAGTGTAGAACTCTCAAGATATCTGATGTGCTTAAACAACTTACAGTGAGCTTTACACTAGTAAGGGATTCAAAGTTGGATGCTCCAAGCGTGGGGGCAATAGTTACAGCTCCCAGAGGGATCCCAGCTCCAGGAATCAAATAAAAATACACCCAGAAGTGTTATTTCTCAGCAACCTCTCTATTAGAGACACCACTTTACAAGGAATTATTTCAATTCCTCCAGCAGCAAGCCCTTGTTCTCAGCTGGCAATCAGACTCTGTTTTATTTTGGCTTTTTTCCTGACCTAACATGAGGGGTCTTAGGGCCTCCTGGGGAACTGGAGCCCTTCAAACACCTGTTTGGGACAGGTGGGTTTGAGGGGCCTGTGGTTCCCCTGCCCAGCTCTGTGTCCAACTTTGACTGCTGGGATCCTGGGAGAGGGGCACTCACAGTTTTGCTGGGATAAATGCAACAGGGCACTGGGCAGCAGCAGCTGCTGTTGATCTGCTTGTACCTCTGCTCCAGCTGAGTGAAGGTCAACTTAGCTTTAAATATTTGACACTCTTAGTGGTTAGTGTGGCACATAATTGTTTCTTGTAAACATGACTGTCTCAGAAGAAAATCTCAGTGTTTGGCGGTTTTCCCACCTTGGTTTCTCTTTAAGACTTTACATTTTCATCAGTCAGTCATCTTCCAATGCTGAAATCCCCCCCCCCGCCCCCCCCCCCGCCCCTTTATTTTTTTTCCCTTAAGCCATCATTCTGTTATCACATGTCACTAAAATGGTTCAAAGTTCCCACCTGTGTTACTTGCTACATCCTGATTCTGTGATTCTGTGTGTCAGAGACCCTAGTGTAGACCAGGATCCCTGAAGGTCTCTTTGAGGATAGCCCTTGTTGGACAGAAAGTATCAGGGGAAAGAAGAGCAAAGGCTGCTGGTAGGAATTAGAGGCTTCTCTGGCTTTATTTGGCTTTGGAAACGAAGGATAGATGTACCTTATATTACTGCTTACATATCCTGCAGGGTAAATAAAACTTACATTTGAATTAATTCAGAATCTGGATTCCTTCCCAAAAGAGAAGGATTGTGTGTGCCTGTAGGTGGACTCGAAGTTATTTCTCAGCTGAAGAGAAAACATAGCAACTCCCCTAAAACATCACTGCAATAAATATGACGACTTTTCTGTTGCTGTCTTTTAAGCCATAAAATCTAAATGGGCGCTCTTCTCTCTATTCCTCACAGGATGAGGCTCCTACACATTTCTCTAGTCTTCCTAGGCACCAAGATCAATTGGTTGTAGACTCCTTTTATATAAATCCCACAACTATTGTCTACCATGTCATTTGACATGCCCTATATTATTATGCTGGAGTGATAAGTCCTGGAGATGCTGTCATGTTCAAATATTTCTTGCTCTAAAGAACTTGCCAAGAGTTTCATCTTTAGTGATGGTAGACAAAATTGCCGAGAATTACCAGTCAAATATTTCAAGGTGTATTTCAGCCACCTTGTATTACCAAAGAACTGAAAATCACAGATGTAGAATACACTAGTCCTACAAGATGCAAATTTGGCAGCTGTAATCCATAATGTTAGGGTAATATGTGCATGTTCATCACTCTTGTGTGTCTTTATTTGAATGTAGTTTACAAGTTCTGCCTTAGGATAACTTCCTCAGATTGAGGAGTTGAGTCCTGAAGTCCTCTTGGACAAATCTGCATTAGAGTCAAAAGGTTTTAAGGCTGCACATACTGAAACATTGAGTACTATAGGAGAAAAAAAAAAAGCCCATTTCAGGAAAGAAAGGCCCCTTTTTATTTCTTCATCTCTTTCCCCTTTCAGCTTTCACTGGTGACCTTTCTCTTCAGGAAGGGCTGAGTTTGCAGTGTCTCTGCCTGCCCACACCCACGTGGGGATGGGTGTTTCATGTGTGTGTCTGTGTGCTTCCATGTGGTTTTCCCTTATTTTGAGCTAGTTCTTAATTTGTGACTTTTTCTGCTGCCACCCTGGTGATCCTGCCTTAGGGGAGATGCCAAACAGGAATTTCAGGTCTGAGGAGGAAAAACCCTTTTGTGCAGGTCCTACAGCAATAGATATGCACTACTAACATGAGTTATGAGACAGGCTATGTGTGGATAGAAGTGAAGCCACTGAGGTGTATGAATTCAAGTCAGAATAGGGCTGAGGCTTTGAAATAAATGTCTCTGCCTCCAGCTGCCCTATGAAGATGACTGGGCTTTGCCACCAACACAAAACAGTGGGTAAGTCTGTCAGACTGACTCATATAGAGAGAATAAAAGGTGATGGCCTCTTGAAAAACGCTTATTCCCATACGCCCAAAAATCAGGAAAATAAAGAATTATGGTGAAAATTCCCATTGCTTAAGGAGAGGAGAGGAATTAAATAAGAAAGCCATATACATTATAAAAGAATGGATTTGCTCCTATTTTGATGTCTTTTTTTTCTTTTTTTCTTTTATTCCCCTACCATGTACTTGGTATGTCTGCTATGATGTAATTAGAGCAATAATTTTAGCAAAATCTTTTTGCCTTTTGATTGAGCACTGCAGTGCCAATTTCTGGGATCTGGTTTTATAAGTTGAGGAATGAATTGGGTGGGAAAAAGGTTGTATCACCTCAAAATCGGACTGTGCTCATATGTTATGAGGTTAAAATATTGTAAGACTTCTTCCTGATAACCAAATTGTGTGACTCAGGATTGAATAATGTTGGTGTTAAAAGGTCTGATAGGTCTGTTCCTCCAAATGACATCTGACTAGTCAGGCAGTCATCAGTTCATTCCTAGTGTATAACACAGTGACACAAAGACAAATAACTTGGTGAAGGAGCCCTGAGAGTGGCTGTGGAATTACCTAATTATGGATAAATAGGAGTAGAGGTCATCACCATCCCAGCTTTTACTAAATTTAGGTTGACTACTTAAGAAAGGAAATAGCTTTCAAGAAAATGTGGAATGCTCACCAAGGAGTTAGGTGATGGAAAAATCAAGGATCATAAAGAGGCTTTATATTCTACAGTGCTAAGTTGAAGGATAGCCAAAAACTTTTCTGATTGTGCAGCAGCAAGCTGTAAGAGCCCCTATTGGGTCACCAGAATATAGAAATTTAGAGACCGAACAAAGACATTTCTTGAAAATGCAAGTGTAAAAAATGCATATGTGCTCTTCTATGTACATGCCCTAAGCAGAACAAGACACATAAAGTGAAAAAAATCTGACTGGTTACAACTGATTTAAAGTGGATTAAAAAAACCCAAAAAACCATAGATTAATTTTAGAAAGAATAAATACAATTCTTAAGAATCACATTTAAAAGTTCCCCTCTCTTTTCCTTCCCATTGCCAGCATCCCTTCTTCATTTCATCAACCTTCCCTAGACACTTTTTCCTTCCTTAGCATGCAGTCACTCAAACAATTGGATTTACATTTGAGGAGAGAATGGAAGCTTAGGGGAAAGCGCAAAAGAGTAAGATAGGAAGAAAGAGGAGAAAAGAAGCTGAAATAAAGGATTGAGGGAAAAGAAACTCAAAAATGCATAGCAACAAACTTGACTTATTTTCTTCCAGTAAGTCTGTTTTAGGAGACCTGACTCATTTCTGGACACCCCAGTTTCCTTAGGATCTTCTTGTGCAAAAGAAGAATGAAGTTGGACAGACAAGTACATGAACAACAATCCCTTTTACAGTGTAAAACCAATAAAAATCCACTTATTTACTCTGATCCTGTCACACAAAGTGAGCAAAATTCACTACCTCAACAATAAGGCCAGGTAAATTTAAAACTAAATAAATCGTATTGAATGCCATTTGGTGTTAATTTCTTTGTCACATTAATTCAATGTTACATCCGGCTTATTTTTTTTTCAAATTGCTAAATAATTCTGCATTAAATTAAATATGCATAATAATGACAAATGGTGACTTCTCTGTTGAACAAATTGAGAAGTACCAGCCCACCTCCTGCATCATAATTAAAGGGCAGTAATTTGTGACAGACTGGAGGGCTTCTTATGCCAATATGCATCTCTGGATATCACTTCTTGCTTATTGCAGGGACTTCGGGGTGAGTATGTTGTGTAATTTGAGTGGTTTGGAGAGGGCTCCTTAATCCTCTGTTCCTCATAAACAAGTGGCATAGGAAACAATGTTGAGGCCTACATAAAATCACCAGTTTGGAGATATGTCAGTCACACCAAATTACAATCCCAGATGAGGATTTCAAGTTGCAAAACAGATTTGATTTGGGGGAGTCAGGTTGCTCAGTGATATGTACTGAGCTGGAAAGTGGATTAATCTGCAGAGGTTTGAAGACGGAGCTGACAAGGCTTGCACAAGATTAGCTTAAGAAGCACAGCAAAGTTTTGAATTCAAATCCTGTTGAGAGTGTCAGTGGGAATGAACCCATGGATGTTAAAGAGCTCTGGGTCAAGCTCCAGGTATGTACTGCAAATAAAGTTAGTTATTTAGTCCTAACTATTGGGCCAATATGTCCAAACAATAAGCACACTTCCTGTGTGCTTAGGAATTGAAGGGTTTGAGTTTTGAGGTCTGGGGTTTCTTGGGTTTCTTTGAGGTGTGGGATTTGTCTTTTGTCTTTTGTTGTTGCTGTCTGGGGTTTTTTGCTTCCCAAACATTACAGAGACAGAATTTTGATCTTCAGCAGTCAATACCAGAATGTATTTGTCTATGTGTGTTTGAGGAAACCTGAGTCAAAAGAGAGAACATAAAGAGACAAATAAAAAAAAGAAAAAGAGAATTAAACTGCCAGTCAGACTTCAGTTGCTTTTTAGCCACTAGCTTCTTGATGCTCTGTTAAATAGCAATTTATTAAAATTTAAATTTGAAAACAAGTATTTCACAGTCTGCTTTTTAACCAACTTAATGGTTTGTTTTTTTTTTTTAAACAGTGAGACAGTGTTGATGTGATTATGGCAATAAATTATTACGAGCTGAAACAAAAAAGGGAAGATTTACATTGCATTTTGAAAGCTGTGAAACTTACACTAAGTCTGTGGTTCCAATACCAGTAAATAGCTCTTATTATATTACAGAATAGCCATTCTTTGTCTGGAGGCTGAAAGCAGAAACTGAAAAATATTGTTCATATATGAAAACATTTTTTAAAAGTGTCTCTCAAGGTCATATTATGCAGTGAAATAGCTGAAACTAAAAAAAAGTCCAACAAGTACCCTATTTCAGGGTGTGACGAGTGATGTGACAGAGCAAGCTGGATCAATGCATGTTGCACCAAAATCAATGCTATATGAACCAGGTGAATTCAGATCCATTGCTCCATGTGGGCTATATCACTGCCATGACAGCAGGCCCTTGCTCATTGTAAAGCTTGGGATATGCAGAATGATCAATCCTTTAAGCTCTTATACACTGTTTTTTAGGTCTACTGAGACTTAGCAGTCATCTTTTTTCTTTTGGCATCATGATGCCATTTGCCACACAGCCCAGGGTTCTGATCTCCAGGCTCTGCTGGCTTGTCTCTCACCTCAACAATTCTGTTATGCTAAATGACAGTAAGAGTGCCCAAAGGGAATGACATCTCAAAGGGACTCCTGAAATATCTTGTCCTTGGATAGAGTGGTGATGAGTGCCTGGGAGGATCTAGCCCCATTATTACAGAGGGAACTGACTTTCCTCAGTGGCCAGGTGTTGGGGCCACGGGGAGAGAGGTGGCAACATGTTTACTGAGCACTGGGTCCCTTTGAGGGCCTATTGGTATTGCTCAGGGCTTTAGAGATTGCTCAAGTGTTTGCAGGAGGGAGGAAAGCCTGGCTCGAAGCCAGACTGCCTGCAGGTAATCATCCTCACCCTTGTGCAACTGCAAGTAATCCTGCTGTGCTCCAAGAGTCCTCGAGGCTTGGATGTGACACTTGCCCTACAAGATCTTGGGTTTGATAAACCTCAGGCCTGGTGCCAGCCCTTTCCTGGAAAGGCATAGGAAGGACGAGCTAAGGACCTGGGCTGTGTGAGGATGCAAGAGAGGGACTCAGCCACTGCAACACTGCCAGTTGCAGGGCACAACTAATGTGGTGCTTGGCTGTCTCAGGATGGGAACTGCATCTGTGATTCAGCTCCATGATAAAACACAGCTTCAGGTTTCTGAATGTAGCTGTGTAATTGTGAGCTAATATCTAAGATCCTGTCACAGTGGAAAACTCATCAATGCAGTCAGTGGAGCGTGGTAAAAGACCTGGCTTATCTGAGACAGGCACTTACTCCCTATATGAAGTACTCTTGTGGCTCTGCTGTTTGTATTCTTCACTTTAAAAAGCCTTCATTAAGATGTTGGCCTACTCTTGTGCGTTAGTGCAAACTTCATTTGAAGTGCCTTTAATTCCAAAGGGGTACGTCACATCCTTAAAAATAACTGAGTAACCACCTGTTCCTCAGCTGAAGGAACTCATGTAGTAAGATTGAAAGTGTGTGTAATTACACTGCTGAGGTTCCAAGATCATTGCCATTGGAAAAAGACCTGTGTAAATCCATATGTCTGTGGTGGAGTCTGCTGAAAGGAGCTGTGTGCTGACTCTGTCAGGGGAAACATCTTGTGATGAACTGCATGATTCCTGCTTGACTGGAAGGAGCTCCTTAAAAATAACTAGAAAAGATTTCTTTTGTCTTGACAGAATGATGTGGCAGGTATGTTTGTATATTCCTGAGAATGTTTCTACTGTCATGGAAAATAAGTGGAGACTGATGCATTCCCTTCCGAAATGCCCATTGTTCCTAGTACCATGTTCTTTTAGGGGATTTGTGTATCCTCTAGAGCTGTTTTACAGAAAGGAAGCCTTTTATAAACAGTCATTTCTCTTTATCTTGATGAGTCCCTTAAAAATGTTGCAAATAGTTTTGTATCTACAAAGGTTCAATACTGAACAAAGGGAGGCTGATTCATCTTTCTAATTCCCATTAAGTAGAGCAGAGTCTGAAAATTGACAAGATGTTTTTTAAGCACTAGCAAAGGGTACTCTCTTTCGGGAGCATTCTCTGCTAGTTTGAATAAGAAATATGGTTTTTAACAAAAGGAGGGTTGGCAAAATTGGGTCTATAGCACATTACTAAATCTGCAACTGAAATGCACGTTACTAATTCTGCAGGTGAAATGCCATTCAGGATTTTCATAATACTTGCTTCTAAGTCCTTTTAGAAGCAGACTGAGAATTTTCCTTTGGATTTTCCCTAGATAGGGAAATAACTAAATTTGCAGCTATCAAAGATGGTTTCCCAAAGGCTCCAGCAAACAGAGAGGTACAAAAGAGTGTCACCTTCTCAATCACTTTCATCTTCAAAAGTGAAGGAAGGAAAAGCATGATACAGGTTGTGAGCAATGGGTAAGAGAATTGAATGAAAATATTGAATAAGTGAAAAATTAAGGCAATAAGATTCAGTAAGATCCTTATGAATTGTTTCTGTCTTATGTATGAGAGCAAATGTAAGGATGAGTCCTGTGTTAAAAGACCTGAGAGGCCAAGGAATAGCCCGGAGTGAAATAAGTAACATATTGATGAGTCCTTTCCTCAATGGTTAAAAGAAAATAACTCAATTGAATTTAATGTTTTTTTTTCCTATTTAAGTCAAATTTGCATTTATTTTCCAATAATGGTTCATTTTTTGATTAGTAGTGTAAAGTACTATGCACAGAATTGTCTCGGCTTAATATGTTGTCTTGGTAAATTGCAAGTATCTTGATACATTAGCCTATTTCCATAATTAAATATTTTCATAATTTAATTTTAGATTTCATAATTTAATTCTTCTTTAGTTTCCTTCTCTAACCCTTTAGGGGTGAAATTTTGGCTCCACCAAGGTAAATATCAAAACTTGTGTTGACTAAAGTGGGATTCAAATCTCCAATAAAATTCCACTCCTTAAGTAAGGGGCAGGAGAAGAGATATATTTTCAACTAAACAATTACAGGGACAGTTTTTTTCCTGTGTGTATGGGTAATTTTAGGGCAGTTCAGATGTATAAAACAAAAAGTTTTACTTAAATATCTCTGAATAATTTTGAAAAAGACAAGTTGCATGATGCTCATCACCTAATAATGTCTAAAGTAATGGCATCTAATAATGACAGCCAGCCATGAAACTGTAAGAAAACAATTAAATTCTTTACTGAATCAGGCAATAATGTCTTTTGCATTGCTCTACACATTTGAGTTTAACCAGATCAGTCTCTGAGAAATGCTTAAAATATTATGTAGACAGGTATTTCACTTGATTTTAAACCTGAATGTTACAATTTGGTCTTAATTTCTAATATACACTCTTGAGGGATGGACACTGCAATAGGGAACAAGAAAAGTGTTTTCAATGAAAAACCTGGTACAGTTGAGGTACCAACATTCTAAAAGAGGTGCAGAAGAGCAGTACTGTTTGTCCATGGTGGCTTTCAGGAGTCACATAATTCTTTCTTGATATTGTAGTGAGGAGATGAATAGAGAATGCTTTGCTTACAGGAGGGCTGGGAGAAAGTTCTGTAAAAATTATTATTACTTGATCTTTTACAACAGCAAATTATCTGGATAACTTCTGACTTTTTAAACCACTTTTCCCAAAACTAAGGAATATTAGTAATGTATTTGGCAACTCCCAAGAACAATCAAGTGATAAGTTTGACAGGTCTAGAAAAAGAAGAAACCTCAACAGCTATTATTCACTCAGTATTATTAGACTGAACAAACCTGAACAACAAGATGTATGATTGGCCAGATTATTTTGAGGGGTTTAATGCAAAATACCAAGAAATAACAGCAACCATTACTTAAATGGTATTGTTAAATGGAATGGCATTATGGCACTGCTAAGCAAAATCATCATTCAGCAAGACTTTCATTGAGGTGGTAAGAGTATTACCATCATTAAAATAATTCAAGTATGTAGAAGTGTGAGAGAAAACCTGAAGTCCCACTGGAAATGTATGGTGCTAGTTTCAACTAGATGAATCTAAAAATAGGGATTTGA
Source organism: Illadopsis cleaveri (assembly GCA_013399915.1). Lineage (NCBI taxonomy): Eukaryota > Metazoa > Chordata > Aves > Passeriformes > Timaliidae > Illadopsis > Illadopsis cleaveri. Next base: position 1,146,279 of record VXBB01007092.1, on the reverse strand, counting down.
TAGCACCTAAATTGGAATTAGTGGATGTCGAAAATGTTTGGAGGTTTTCTTCTTCAAACTTTTAAAAAATATCGCCATTTCATACAAATTATTTATTTAAAGTCACCTCAATTCATGAGGTACTGCAGGACATGAAGTCTCTGTGATGATGTTTTTCTCATTTAAATACAAAAATAACAACCCTCTGTCTTTTTCTTTACGGTCATTGTCATCACAGTAATAAAAACAGAGAGAAACCACCAGTTGGGTGGAAAACAGCTCAGCTGCTGAATAAGAATTTAGAAGGTTAAAGTATTGTAAAGGTTTTGCTGTTGTTTGGTACCTTTTAATCTCCCTTAAAGAAAGTTTAAAATTATTCTCCCTCTACATGACTTTAAAGAATAGATTCTTTCAGCCTTCAAGGAGAATAGATGTCCTTGTTTTCTTTAGTGATTTTAAATCTAGAGTCCGAACCTTTTTGGGTCCCCAGAGTATAGCACACCTTAGCTTTCTATTCTATGACTCCAGTCCAATGGACTTGAATTGAGCTACTTTGT
>VXBB01007092.1:1131403-1143561 GCA_013399915.1 Illadopsis cleaveri | reverse complement strand
CCCCATCATTTTTATCTCAGTATTTCTTGGTTTTTTGGTCAACTTTGCAGGTGGGTAAGTGAATTTAAAATGCTTTTTTTTAATGTCAGCTGAACTGAAGTATGTGCTTCTGTGCTTTGTTAAAATCTGACCCAAAACAGGCAGAAAGGTGAAAATTTTGGAGCAAGAGCAAAATCAAAACCAGGTTCAATCAGATTTCTAAAGCACATTCTGAGTTTCAGAACAAGATAAAGAAAAATTCAGTCATGNTTATTTGGGTGATTCAGAGACTAGGTCACTCTAATAAGAAATGCAAAATGTGAGGCAGTGTTTCCTCAGCTGTGCTGCATACTCAGTTTGCTCCATTCTACAAAAGTCCCTCTTGGCCAACATTTAACGCCGTGGCTGGCACAGCAGAAATTGCTCTGAAGCCTGGTTCACACACGCTTGCTCCATAGGAACAGCTGGACTCCTCTTTTGTGCTACTAATAAAAATTCTGCATGCTTAAATTGATCTTACCCTCAGAAATGATTTAAATGCCCCCTAATAAAGTGCCATTTGAAACCCATGGGGTTTTTAAATCTGCATTTATAGAGAGAGTGTGTGCAATAATGCACAGAATACCCAAAGGGAAATTTGGAGTGACATAGTTACAAGTATTTCTAGAGTTTTTCATGATTTATGGTGTCAGTGAGACTCAGCTGTAATTATCCAGATCTTCATAGCTTTACTTTTTTTTTTTTAAATTTACTTTGTCATATATGGATTTTGTTGCAAATAAAAATTAATGAGTCGGCTATGGTCTAGATGTTTGAACTTTAAATTAAGAATAAATGTGTCACATAAAGATTCACATTCTGTCTCAATATTTAAGGTTGTTTCTCAGCCCTTGAAATGAAGGGGGAAGAAATGAGGTTCTGAAGTGGAACATCCCCTTCAGTTGCAGTGTTATTCCTTCTGGCTACATCCTTAGCCATTCTTCATGTTATGTTTATACATGCAGTACATATTCTGTTGTGAACTCTTTAATGTGCTGCTCAGTGACCATATTTGAGGACAACCATCTGGTTGAAAACTTACACAAGGATGGTCCAGTAACCCCAAGAACCCCAACTGCAGCATGAGAGCAATTATGGGGAGACACCCTGAAGTGTGAAAATCTCTCCATTATGAATTTGAAGTGTTGCTGCTCTCTTGTACAGGACAGCAGTGGAAAACAGTTTTCAAGGTGGGAACTGAGGGATGCCTTGGAAAGGAATCTCCTCTGGAGGTGGACTGCTCACATCCTGATGGAGAGCTTCAGGCGGGCAGCAGTGGTGTGCAAATCTTTCTCCTGCAACACCTTTGTAAGCGTAGCCTTTTGCCCTGAAGTACAGTTATTTATATTAAACACTGCCTCTTTTTTTCNATAAAGTAGAATGTCTCCACGGATACAAAACTACTTGTTCAACCATAGCTGTACTATCCCTTTTACAAGAGCATATTTTCTCTTGGAGATCTACACCCTTCTTAAATCACCTCAGAGGTCTGCGGCCAAGAATGAGAAGAAAAACATGAAAAAAGCATTCTTCTGTCTGCAGCTGCCTGTTCTTGTCCTCTGCACCTCTTCTCTTCCCTTCCCCTACAAATCTTCCTTCTATTTAAAAGTCTTCTTTTTAGGCAGTTCAGACACGAATATTATCATCAGTGAAGAGCTTCCTTACCATCCTCTGTGTACATTTTACTGTTCATTTCTTTTGGTCCATCTTGATGGTACAGCTTAATAAAGTCCCAGTAGAGGAAACAGCCACATTTAAAGTGATTCTTGTAATTTTGGAGGTTCTTGGGTCCAGTAAATACTTTGATTTTACATCCAAGTTTTCTTTTGAAATAAATTGGTGGGACCTGAAATTTATTTCTACTATAAGTTGTTGTCCTCAACTCTGTCCTATAAAGCACGGATGAAGATCAGTATATGAAGTGATCATGGATGAAGGCAACAGTGTAATCCTGAGAGATGTATTGCTCACTCTGGTGGGACACAGTGTTGGAGACAAGGAAAATATAAATAATTTGAGGTTTGGAGGGTTTGGTGTTCTGGCCAACTGGCAAAAAAGACATAGATTGTCTTGGACTGACCTAAAAAATGAATGTGCATATTTGGAATTGTTGGCAAAACAGAAAGTGGATTTTTGAGTGGTAATCTATGTCCTACAGTGTGGACTATGGTTACTCATCAAGGAGTCAAAAGAAACAAAGACTATATCGTAGCTTTACCTAATTCAGGGCAGACATTCTTGCTTGAGGAGTGTTTCATTTAATTCCAGTTTTCTTTTCCTTGTCTTGTCCTCTTGCAGCTTCTCCACATTATATGAGAGTTTAGATTGCTGAATCATAAAAAGACAGGATGAGAACAGAGAGTACATACTCTGGCTATGATTCTCACAATGGAGTGAGAGGGAGATGCTTTTTTCATCCAAATTCTAGTGTGTACTGTAGTAAGATTTATTTATCTGTCTCTACCTAGAAATTGTGTGTAGCCTATTCTGGTTTTGTGGCCTATGCTGGAGTGCTCTTGGAATCCAGCTATGTTAGTTAAAGTATTTGAAAACTAGTAAAATAGCATGTTAGCACTTTCAAACCCAGTTATTTTCTTCCTTATTTTTATCCATCTTCCAAGTACAACTAAGATTAAGTGATTTTGAGCAAAGAGCCATCCTGGAAACACTAAAAATCTGCTGTTTTATCATGAGCTTTTTGTACTAAAAAGAATTTAGGCAATGAGAAGTGAAGAAAGTTCCTCAATGTGTCCCACTGGTTTCATTGTGGCCAGAGCTGTGAGATGATTGAAGCACTACCATCCTTATGACAAATACTGCCCTAATTTTCAACCCATGCAAACTTACTGGAATTGAATACTACAGCACTTGGCCCTTTAAACCTGTCTGCTTTCTCTGCCTGCCTTTCCTTCTTACTTGAAGGAAAGAACTGAACTTGCCTGGAAAATCTGAGTCTCCTTGAGTTGATAACATTTTATTCCCAGGATTTTTTATGAATATATATTATTTCCAAAGATTCAAAGAACATCACACATGCCCACACATGCAGAGAACTGAGTGCTGCTGCAATATTTCCACGAAAGCTCAACAGTAGCATTCAGTAAAACTGTGCAGCACTTCCATTAGCAGCACACAGCATGAAATACTTTTTCTCCTCAATAGGAGTCTATGGAAAGTTGGAAGACTCTGGTAACTGTCAGTGGATGGATCCATCGTGGTTCACTTCATCACAAGAACTGGGTTCAAATCTTCTGAGAGTGTTCCCTCTGATCACCACACCAGATGCTGATTTGTAAAGCATCAGCTGAAGAAGTAATACCATAAAAATTGGCTTTATTTCAAAATGGCCTCAGGGCATCTATGGGAGTGTCCACTGCATTGCTTTTCACCTCCTACCTCCCTTTGGTGGTCATTTGGATAGGATTGGTACGAGCTGTAGCTGAGAGGGTAATGGTAGGGCAGTACAGAGTGAGGTGTCCCTATCTGTGTTAGAGGAACTGGCTTAGACAGGAACAAGAAGGTAAGTAATAGATGCTTTAATAGATGCTTTTAAACTTGGTGGTAAAAGACAGACTCTCTCAGGTGCTTTGAATGATGTGCGTCATCCAGACTACTCCTGAGACCATTTAAAGTTATTATTTGCTGCCCCCAAATCCTCTAGAAACTATTACCTTATATGAAATGCAAAGCCACTAAATTCTTTCCTAATGACAGTCATTCAAAATGGATAGTTTAGAAGAGTTATAGCTAGCCTTATGCCAGGGACTTTTTATAGTGAAATGAGACCTAAGCAGTACCTTTCTCAAGCATACCTTTCAATCAATGTAACAAAAACTGCCTCAGTCTAATGGGAGAGAGAATTGCACAGGAGAAGGATGATTATTTTCTTCTCTCTCTTTGCCTAGAGATATCTATACTGACCATGCTCTGCTGAAGTAGTACAGGTTTGACACCTTTGATTTTAGCAAGAGTGACATTTGTAACCAAATTTTTTTCTAGCTCCAGTTCTTTTCTAGCTCCACCGAACTTGTGGTTAACTGATGACACAGATTTGAATGATTGCACAAAGACTTCATTTGCATAAATGTTTGGCCCACAACTCTTTTACTTTAGGGTGTTGGTGTGTTTGAAAAATGCTTTTTGTCTGTTTACTAGTTTTTTCACTTGTTTCTTCCTTATGTTCCTGTTTAAATATGTCCACAGGACCGAACGTGTTTAACTACCCAGCAAGGAATCAGAAACATGATTATGGGGCCTAAGTGATGAATTACACAGCAGAAATGGTGCATGGAGAAAGTGGTTCCCTTGTGAACAACTTTCAAGCAAGAAATGGTTGACTCGCACTACCTGAACACTTACAAGTAATTAATCCAGTCACAAACATCTGGATTAAGTTTTTTAAAGTTGATGTAAATTTTACAACTATTTAAGGCACTGTCCCTTTATAGATTTCTTCAGATTTATAAGGCTTTCCTCAATATGACACAGTTAACGGGAAATATGGTGTTAAACTTGCAGCAGTCTGGCAGTGAGGTGGCTTCTTTTCCATATTAAAAGTTCTTAATCTGGAACTAGAGCAGGTGTCAGTGTGTCTCATTGCTGTGAGCCTATATGGGGAGACCTTCCATTTCTGTGAAATGTATGTCAGCAGAGAAACCAAACTCTGATTCCTTTAATTTGAGTATATATTCACATGCAACAGAGTCCAGAAAGCCATATTGCCAGGCCATCCAAGATTTTGTCAGATGTCTCTGACTGGTTCATTTGCATAAAATGAAAGCTGAGGTACTTCAACAGCCAAACATAACACACACTGGCTAACAAGGATACCTATAACCACAGTTCAAAGTTTATTAGTGAACTTTTACTGAACAGCCTCTGGCACTCGGATTTGTTTTCCATTGGTGGGGAAGTGTGGAAGTAGCTGTCAGGCACAATTTTCACAAAACTGCATATTTGCAGAATGCTCAGCAAATAATCTCAGCATCTGGCCAAGTCCTTCTTGAACAGCTTTGAGGCCTTAGCCTGAAACAGGCACAAGACTGGAGAGGTGAAGGCTACAAAAGTAGAGTACATCCCCTGCATGCCTCAGAAGGTGTGCAGGTCAATTTTTCATTCACAAATGAGTGTAAGGTGCATAAAGTTTGTAAAGTCTTTCAGCAGATTATTTGTGTGTAAAGTTTGACACCATCTCTCTCATTGCATTTCATGTGGTTTGTCTTAGAACTTCAAACATGGAGAAATGGTTTATGTTTAAATTGTTTAATCTCTCTCACTGGTAAGCAGACACAGTTGTAAGCTATCAGCCAGCCCTCCAACATGGCCTCCAATAACACGTTTGCATGAAATTTAGTCACAGCAGCTCTGCAGTTTTTAGAAGGTCCTAAATTGCTTGTGAATTACTCAAGGGCATGAGCTAATAGGAAAGGGTACATGGATAGGACCTCATCAATGCATGTCTCTTCTATAACTGAGGGGCAACAAAACCTCTAATAACACAGTTGAATGTGGAAGGCGAGATATCATTTTCTTGAGCAATGCTGACATACTTGGTTTTCAGTGTGGGCTGATGAAATTCCACCTCTTGATTTGCATGTTGAAATGAGTGTGTAGGGCTTCCTACTCTTCTGAGGGTTGTGAAGAAGTGGTGTGTGCATGACTGCAACACCAGGTAGCAAAGGCTGTGTACCACACCAGAGAGCATTCTGGTACTGACCTCCAGCCAGAATACAGGCCAGAGCTAGTATATTTTATTAGGCCAGATGTTTTTATTTTATGCACTTAAAATAAGGCATTACCTCTCCTTACTGGCCTTGTCTCACCTCACCTTTGATCCTAAGACTGCTGCGTTTTAAAGAAAAAAATTACTGAAAACTCATTCCTTTCTCTACTCCTCCACAATCTTTGAAAGCACTAGGAGTGATAAGAAACATGAGGAACTATTACCAGAGAGACATATAGGCAGCATGCCCAAGCTTCCTCTAGCCAGCTGTGTCATTCAGCTTCATCTGCAGCAGCCTTTGTTGTCAGAAGTTGATTCAAAATATATTGCAGATGATGATAAATTGTGGAGGCGTTTTGCAATATGGGCCATTACTCACTGGACAATAGATTTAGAGAGCGCTGAGCTCATTTATAGGTCAAATGAAATGGTAAGACATATTATCTCCACTGAATTATGTACTGGTCCTCCAATAAATGCAGCCCAGTGATCCCTGTTAAGGTAATTGAAAGCAAGAAAAAATACACCAGCACAAAGCACTGATTCTACATGTCATGGTAACATAATTTATTGGCTCCTGGGATTCAGAATTACTCTATTTCTCTTCCCCAAGACAGACAGCTATGAAAAGGAGGATGGCCTTGTGATTAAGGATTTGGATCCTGAAGATACGGTTTCAGTTTTCAGTCCTCTCTCAGGCTTCCTGTGTGGCCTCAAACAAGCCATTAATGCCTTTGTGTTTTTCTTCTCTGTCATTGAGATGATGATTATACTAGCAGAAAAGATCTGAACTGGACTGAACCCAGTTCTTTCCTTTTTCCTTTTTTTTTTTTTTTTTTTTTTTTTTTTTTTTTTTTTTTTTTTTTTTTTTTTTTTTTTTTTTTTTTTTTTTTTTTTTTTTTTTTTTTTTTTTTTTTTTTTTTTTTTTTTTTTTTTTTTTTTTTTTTTTTTTTTTTTTTTTTTTTTTTTTTTTTTTTTTTTTTTTTTTTTTTTTTTTTTTTTTTTTTTTTTTTTTTTTTTTTTTTTTTTTTTTTTTTTTTTTTTTTTTTTTTTTTTTTTTTTTTTTTTTTTTTTTTTTTTTTTTTTTTTTTTTTTTTTTTTTTTTTTTTTTTTTTTTTTTTTTTTTTTTTTTTTTTTTTTTTTTTTTTTTTTTTTTTTTTTTTTTTTTTTTTTTTTTTTTTTTTTTTTTTTTTTTTTTTTTTTTTTTTTTTTTTTTTTTTTTTTTTTTTTTTTTTTTTTTTTTTTTTTTTTTTTTTTTTTTTTTTTTTTTTTTTTTTTTTTTTTTTTTTTTTTTTTTTTTTTTTTTTTTTTTTTTTTTTTTTTTTTTTTTTTTTTTTTTTTTTTTTTTTTTTTTTTTTTTTTTTTTTTTTTTTTTTTGTCCCTTCTCATATCTGTAGTTTCCTCATAGCTTTATATTTTTTGGGTTTACACCAATTCATGGCCGACAAAGATGCCTAATCCATTCAGTATTTACAGAAGAACAATGGCATTTGATTTGGGTGTCTTTATTGAGTTCCTGAGGAATGTAGATAATCCAAACACCCTTTGAATTCAGTGCTGCATGCCAAACTACTCTGTGTCACAGCTGAGTATCTGTCTTGCCTTCTGGAAATGTGCTCCTCTCCCTCTGGTGACTGCAGAGGGAAGTCAGGATGTCAACTCTCAAAATCTTGCTGGGAAGAATGCAAGAAACTGGCTTGTGGCTGCAGTAGACCTGCCAGGGCTGGAGGCAGTCTCCCCTCTCTGAGAGCTGCTGTTCGATTTGAGATGTTTTGAGGAAAGTCTTGGTTTTCAGTAGATTTTCTATGGCACCTTGCAACTATCTCACTATATAGAAGCACTCCAAGTGAAAGGAAAAAACATCACTAAAAGCCTGTTAAATAATCTGCTGAAAGACTCCTGCCTTGCTCTTGCTCTGTTTTTCTTCTCACCACAGCCCATGGGATTTTCAGAGTTTTTTAATGGAATGTAGACCCAGCTTCCTTATAATCATTATCTTGGTTTTTTCATTGTGATATAAACAATAGTTTATTTTCTGTGCAGCTTGTGAACTCAGTCCAAAGCCATAATTTTTCACAGTCTACACGAATATTGCAAACCAGATCGGCATCTGAACTTTTTTTAGCCCCTAATTTGAGGAGCAGAACCCAGCTCTCCATCTGAAAACCCATGAACTCTGACAAACTCAGTCTGCATCCAAGCTTTGTATTATCTCTCTGGTATCAATCAAATCAACTACAGGAACAGCTTCAAATAGAAACCCTCTCTTCCCATGCCCCTTCTTCATTCTTGCAATGTCAAGGCAGTGTTAAGGATATTTTGATGTGCTGCCAGCTTTAAGACCAGAAAGAATGGTTAACCCAGCCTGACTTTTGACCTCCTAACAGCAGACAGCGCTAGCCACAGAAGTGATGTGCAAGTGGTAGAGGTGGCAGGGTACATTCATGCCCCCCCTGCCTCCTCCAAGGCTTTCCAGTCATTCTTCAGAGAGCAACTGCTTTAAAAAAATTTTTGATAACACAGAGAAAATCATGAAGAAGGCCAGAATTTCTCAGACACAGCTGCTGTCTCCTTACTTCTCCTGTACATGCACACACATTTGCCTAAATGCCTGTTAACCACACTAAGGTGCTGAAATTCCAAGTTATTCCTTGGAATGAGCTGAAAGCCTTTCCTGGATATTACAGCAAAGATGGATTTTATTTTCTCAAAAGTCTTCTCTATTTCTTTTTCTTTCCGTTTTTTTTCTTCTCTTTTTTCCTCTCCCCACACAGCAGGATGCCATCAGCTGGGTCTCCCTGTTGGCAGCATTGTGAGAGACAGCTACACACCTCACGTTTGCAGCAAAGGCTGCTTTGGCTTGTGTGTGCCCAGAGAGCTGAACAGAGGAAGCTGCCAAAAGAACCAGCCCAGGGTATGAAAGTTAGCAGCTAGCAATAACTGCGGTGTGAAACATTCCCATGAAGTCCAGACATCAAGGATGCTGCTTGGAATAGCTTGAATGTCCTGCATTCTTTTCCAGTGAAAACAGCAGATACACTCCAGCAGCGTGGGAGACAGCAGCCAAGGAGGAGCACATGAGTCCCGGAGAACAGGCCATCAATTTTCTTGCTGTGGCTGACTGAAGGAAACTGAAATGTATATTGCAGTGGCTTCTGATGCCAGAATGCAAGCTGCCTTTCAAACTCAAAGCACATTATCCTAAAAACTAAGCAAAAAATTCCCCAAGCTATTAATAGAATTGTATAAAGAAATACCTTGTAGTTTTTAATCGTGTACATATGGGACTGAGAAACCAAGCATAAAATGTCAGTGTGGCTATTACATGGGTCACTGGAACAGGTTTATGTTAGCTAATATGCTGAAATAGTAGAATAGGAAGAGGATAGTTTATAGTCTTTCTTTCATTTGTTGACAGGAAGAGTCAGGAGCAGATTTGTTTTATGCTTGATTCCACCACAGGACACCTAGGAACAGAGCAGAGCTTAAAATCCAGGCAACTGAAATGGAATAATGACGAGACTGTGCATACATTTTTTAGTGGGTGAATGAGATGCTTGTGAAGGGGAAGAGCTAATGAGATCACAACGATTAGCAGAGCAAAATGCTCTTGTGTGACCCTGTGAAGTGACTCAGCAAAGAAGTATTACTTGGCATCCTATTGCAGATCTGGTACATACCTCAACCCTCATGTGATGCAGCACTCAGGAGGAAAAGATCTCCCTGGGACCTGTAGAAATCAAGTTTATTCTAGAAGAAAAAAGTATTCTATCCTATGTAATGATACGGGTGTTCTAGCAGGTCACTAAAAATAGCAAGGACTTTAGAGCCACCCTAACACATGTGAAGTATTCATCACTTCATTCCATGCTGTGTTTGATTGCTGTGCACTGTAATTCCTGGCTCTTTGCTCCTGCCTGCTATTGCTCCTGTGTTTATTCTAGCTTTATGAGCAAGCTGTCTCTTTGTGAGAAACAGAACATCTTTGAAAAATCAAGCCACATGTATCTACCAGGACTTCTTAAATTTTAATCAGAACATCATGAGAATCAAATCAGTTGAGAAGACCTGGGTGACTTGTGACATAAATGTGTAGTTGAACGTAAAAGTATTGCAAAACCTGTCAATAATTAGTGTCTTTCATCTTGCCTGGAACCAGGCCAAAACTCAAGTGGAAATTCTCTCTGCAGTCATCACAGAGCAGACTGCAGCCTTCAAAGCCCAGTGCAATTCGAGGCAGAATAGATGGGCAGTGCTCTGGATTTTACCTGGGTTACAGCACTGCGACAGTTTCCTCACACCTTCACATGTATTTCTGCTTTGTGATGAATCCTGCACACTATTTTGTCTGTGCTGGCATCCTGTGAGCTGTGTGCAGCACTGTTTGAGGGAAGGCACCTGGAACAGGGCTTTCCTGGTCCAGGTCATGGAGGCAGAAGGGAGCAGCCTTCTCCATTCAGCTCAGGAAAAATGACAGACTCCTCTTCTTGTTGTGGGAGATCTGAACAATTCTAAGACAGGTCCGAACTGTCGTTTTTCCCCTGGTATGTAGTTTTCCCCTGTCCTCCACCAAGTTTTATGTCTACTAGTCTGATTTATTTTCAAACAATAGAAAGATTTCAGCTCCATCTGTCAGGCTGGAGCAGAACATCTCATATCTTGAAATCTGCCATCACCGATGAGAGGAGAATAGGGATTTATAAAAAATGAACCTCCACTTGCATGCTTATAACATTATAGATGGATGTTAAGACATGGCATCCTGATCCACATCTTTCATAAAAAATGATGTCTTTTGTGTTTTTTTTTTTTCCTTTTTTTCTATTATTTGGAAGCCAAACTTTCACAGAACTGGCAGGCGACGAAGGTTTGCATCTAGTTTTCATGGATTCATTTGAAAAAGGAAGAAAATTAGTTTCAAATGTATAATTTCTTTTATGATGTGACTGCTTTTCACCTCCATCCTCAAATAAACTTTAATGTCTTTCACTTCAGGTCTATTTCATGTATTATCTTCAGACCAAATTGTTTCTTTCCACATTACATCCTAATGGATTATATACCTTGGTACATATCAACACAGGCACTAATGTAATGCAGTCTCAGATCAGCATATCCAGCTTTTCAACCTCAGCAGGGAGATGTTAAGTCAGTTTTTCATCTCTTATTTCTTTGATTAAGGGATTGTGACACTTTTGCCTCCCACTTTCTTTTGCTTAATCTTATCCCTCATGCTGCTCATGTCTTGGTACTTTTTCTCTGCAGAATGTGTTCTCTGCAAACACATTTTAATGACAGGCTGGGAATGGCAGCATATTCCTGAGAAACTTTGAGATCAGGAATCTTGCTAAAGATGAAGTGGAAAGGATCTTCTACTTATACAACATTCTTCTCCTGTTCCGACTTTGTGTGCCTCAAAACGTACTTGAAGTAAACCAAACATGAGGGTAAAAATGTTTTCAATGTCTCCACATTACAGAAACAAAGTGGTCTGATCATTTGCAGCTGGTTCTCCAAATAAATACTTTTATGATTCTTGCCCCTATTGCAGCAAATTTTCTGGGTATCCACCTTGAAAACTGACCTCTTGTCTTGTTCCTCAATGCTGTGTACATTGAACAAAGACCCAAAAAGTTCCCCTTCTGTCATTGTTAAAGGCAGAGATGGAGTATACTCAAGTGTGTAGGCCATTTTGTCTGTAAAGCCTGACAGATCTACAGCCATGTCAAGGCTGTCCTTTCTTGAGTGTTTTTCTGTGATTCTGAAGCTAGCAGTAGCTGGGATGACAGGATCTATTTTCAATAGTTCTGGACCAGAAATCTCTCTCAAGTGATTTTGATCCTGCTGAGTGGATTAGAGAGTTTATTCAACAGGTCTCTGAAGTGTGGCTGAGACTTCCAGCAGCAGGAGGCTGAGGGGGATGCTCAGTGCTGTGGCAGACATTTGGGCAGCTGAGCTGAGCCTGGGGTGTTTCACTTCATCAGAACCAATAAAAATGGGAAACCACACACTGGTTTTGAAGGAAGAAAGGTAACTAACTTTCTCTGCTCTTTCAAGATGGAGAAAACTTACTGAAATCAACTGAAAGAATAACTCTGTAGAGGAAATGAGAAGAATTAAGAGATGTCATTTCATAATTTCTGTCTGCTTTTTTCAAGGAAGAGTAGTGGAAGAAAACAGTCAGGGTCATGTATACTTACTGGGATACTATGTCCTAATATCTTATTGCAAGCCTTTTCACAGTGATTACAGAAATTTCTTGCTGGAGAGATTGTCTCATTTCTTCCTTGCACAATTCTCTTCTTGTAAACTAACAAAGCAACACAATGAAAGGGATAGTTTTAACTCAGGATCTTTGTAACTGGGTAACTGGGAGATGATACTTCTGTCCTTCTGTAAAGAATTAGGAAGATTTTTT
>VXBB01007092.1:1060179-1131378 GCA_013399915.1 Illadopsis cleaveri | reverse complement strand
TTTTTTTTTTTTTTAGGTTTCATACTCAGGAACAGGAAGCTACAGACAGTAGTTAATTCCTCTACTTTCAACCTTTAAGAGAGTAAAATTTGTCAACAGATGCATTTCTAATAGATGAGTGAGCTGTTTTATGTCTCCCCACTCTGGATGCTGGAAAGGCGAAGCCTTCTTCCATCTTTCATATATATATATGCTATAATTCATGACTGAAGCAAGACCACCAGTCCAAGAGAAAACAGGGACATTTCTGAGAGAGGTACATTTTCACCACAGGAAGCAGAAAAGAGCTATAGGGGAGGAAAAAATCAGATTTTATGTCTCCAGCAATCATTTCTCAAGACATGCTTATGCATCTGCTATATATTTGGACTGCTTTACTAGCAGATTTTTATTTAACCAGGTGAGCAACTTTACCTATGGAAGAGGAAAAGATAACAAAAGCCTATGTGGGGCATTTCTTATGATGACAAAAATGAGAGTGAAAATATAATTAGGTTAAGAAACACTGTGGGTATTGTTAGAGCCATCTCTCTTTGTTCCCCTTTTTATTGCAGAGCCCTGTGGTTTGGAGGTACTTGGCATTCTCTTAACTGCTTCCCTCCTACCAATTTCCCTCTAGGATTAGACAGCAGTACAAATATTATTGCACTCTGCAGGCTTTGCCTTCTGACCTACTCTACAGAGACATATGTGATGGAGTCAGAGCTGCTGAATAGAAAATGTCTTTCTTAACTCTAGCACTGGAGGGATGCCAAGGTCCAGTAGTTCATAAAGGAGATGGAGATGGTAGCATTCCTGAGGGAAGTCAGACTAAAGAAGGAGGCCCAGGTATTTAAGGAAAAGTGTCAGTTAAAAAAATAAAACATAGGGGAGGGGGAAGAGGAAGGGCAACAAAAGATGTAGGTAAGGGGAAGTTAAGGATGTTAGCTGGGGTGTCTAATCCCTTCAGGTGTGGGATGTGTGCTTCTGCAGGAGCTGCGTCACTGCAGCTCTCAGTCCACCCCAATGGCTTTGCAGAGCAGTGATAATAGTAGGGAGATTCATAAGCACCACTGTCTGTATGTATGAGTGTGTTAAGTGTGTTTCTCTGGGAAAGTCTCCTTGGGAATGGGTTGAGTGTGTCAGAAGTGATAATGGGTGGGAGGGCTTTGCTGTCCAGTGCTCCCGGTTAGAGGCCATCACCCTGCACTGCACAGCTCAGCTCCCAGCACTGGGGGCAGAACTTCCTCTGAAAAAATTCCCTGTCCTTGCTAAAGGACTGGGGACCTTTCTGGGAGGCCTTTGTCAAAATGTTCGTTTATGGTGAAACCTTCTGCAGCAGAGTAATTTTAGTGAAAGGGAGGGGCTCACAGGCTTGCTCAAAACCAGGCAGAGCATCCCCTGGGACTGTGCCAGACTCCCACACGGCTCTGCTGACATGATGCCATCCTGACCAGCAGCAGCCCTGTTGCTTCAGTGCTGCAGGGAGTGGTCAGGAACTCTCTTAACCCTTGACTCCCAAACTCTTGGGGTGGAGGCTGTATTTTTGTGCATATCAGTGGCGTGAAAAGAATTTCTCCAGGGAAAAGCTCTAAGACCTCCACTGTCACTCTTCCTTTTTGACCTAGACCAGGGTTTGAGCTACAGCTGTCTGTGGTGGAAATCTCTGCCAAGGCATTGGTCTGTCCTGGTAGGTGTGTGTCCATGCTGTGTTGGAGACTAGAGATGCCAGGGAGGGCAATTAACCAAGATAAAAATCAACAAGAATCACAAATACAACTGAATCCAAACTCAGACCCTCATGAGTGCTGCTAAAGGCCAGTTGATCCTGCTTGCATTTTATTTAGCTTTTCTCAGTAACTCACAGTAACTGTACTCTCTAATCCCTGACTCCATCAAGGGTCTGATGAAAAAATGCTAACACACCATGAGAGAAACTTGTCTTTTGTTTTATTGAGAGTCAAGAACATAGTAAAAGTAAATCTATCCAGGGGCTGAGCTGGTCCTTAACATTTTGTTAAAATTACAAATTATGTCTTTAGAAAAGACTAGAAGAATTTTATTTCACATGTCATTGAAATCAGGAAGGACACAAAATTTTCACAGGAGCTTGTTTATTGTGCACCCTAATTTGTACATCAAATGAGTTAGTTCACTGGACAGATCATGAAATATGAGTTTTAGTCTTGTCAGTGCTTAATTTTTCATGGTACTGCAATAAGGAAGATTTTCAACTCCTCTTCAGTGTATATTATCTTTTTGGAGAGAAATATGTGGTTTTTAAATGCTTCTTTCTGTTTTGCCCCAAGATATTTGCAGTTGCCACTGTCATAAGAGTCAAATCAGGCACTGAGCATTAACTGCCACCTTCCCAATGTGAAATACTGGATGGTAAACAACAGGAATGTGTGACTCATTCACACTGTAAACACAATGTAAGCAAAAGCAACAAGAAAAGAATATGCCTTAGGTAAACAAAAGGGGATGATCACATACAACTAATTTGTACCCTTATTATTTTCAAGTTTCACAGTCAGTTTCAATTTGTAGGACATCTTGCAGAGGTTAGTACCTCTTGCCATGGGGACTAACTTTTCTTTTTAATTATTGGACTGTAGGAGCTTGTGCTATAATTTTTGTGTTTATCTGTTGAAAGAAAGAAAAAAGGCACAGCTTATAAATCTTTCTTTTTCTAACACATTCAACAATAGTCTTTTGTGGTCTGAACTACTGTAGTTCACTGCACTTAAAAAAGAATGCAAAACTTGTGGCAAGCTTGATACCAGGCAGCAGCAGTATGAGTGGAAATTTCTCAGTGAGGTCCTTGCTCAGCATAACGTGTACATGAAAGACATAAAAGCGTCTAGTTGATACTGAGTGAAAAACTGCATCTCTACAAAGCAGGGCTTCTGCTTCCCACATCAACAAACTTCATAGAGCCAATGATGGGACAGACATTCAGAAATTTTACTGTTATTGTTTTATTTTTTGCTTAGCTTGCCTGCTTGGTAAAAAGCTGCATTTTATTTACCATTAAAGTTATTTTAGAGGCAAGGTTCCAATTTTATCAGTTTATAACTCTGACAAATGGGGCTCCTCATTTTCCTTCTGAGATTTCACAAGACCAGCTAACTTTCCTGGCAAGCTACATTTCCTATTGAAGGCTCTCCTCTGTGGAGTTGGCTGGGCAGGTTTTTGCTGAAAATGAACAGGAATAAGCCAGGTCTGCCGAGGAATCACCCAAATCCCTGAGTTGAGGGTGTCTGTGCCGGTGCTCCTGGCAGCAGATAATGCCTGTGGGATGTCATTGCAGCTCCACTCCTCCTCTCATGGGGCACCTCTCATTGTGACAATTCATTGTCCTTGTTAAAGCTTTGGCTGAGAAATCTTTTGTGAGCTGAGCTTGATAATCTCAGCAACAGCTCTGACCACTCTGTGCTCTGCAACATCTCTGCTTTTCTCCTGCAGCTGTGAGGAGAATGGAAAGAGGGTGAAGAAGGTGGCAGTGGAGCCAACCTGACAGGTTCACAAGGTCACACCTTCCCCAACATGGAAAACACAGGAGGATTGTCAGCAAAAGCTCTCTCCTTATGAAAATGGATAAAAAGGCAGTGCCTGAGCTGATAGTTTTAGGGTTCTACAGCTGTTTATTTGTTTTCTGAAGACTCTCACAGCACTGTGATTAGGAACTCCAATGTGAATACACATGTAATGGTAGATTAAAAACTAAAGGTAGTAGAGGATAAGCAAAAGATGCCACTGAAACGGAGGTGCTACAATCTTGTGCATCATGAAAAAGCTTGTATCTACTGCTTTCTGCCTGTCTTATTCAGAACTTGAGAAACCTCAACATGTTAAGTTAAACTCTAAATTTTAAACACTATGGCAAGAGTTAGATTGCTCTCCATTTCAGCAAGTCAGCCTGTTCTTGAAATATTATCCAGTCGAACTAGAGAGAAAAGGATGGGGGTTTACAGGACTTCAGGGTATTTGGGGGAAAGAAGGACTGGTTGAATTCACTGCCACTATTGTCATGTGTAATTCCTCCCTCCCAGCACGTGTCTGAAGGGTTGTAGCCCACTTGCACTGGTCATTTCAGCTTTTACACTGTAACTATTTGGCCTGGGACTTTAAATTTACATTATTCCAATTTTTAGAGTGTGTCATCTTGAGGTGAATCTCTGTCTCTCCCCAGGAAGGTTGGGGCACATCTGTCCATAGGCAAAGTTGAAGCATGGAGTAAGACTGGCACTTTCTTAGGACATACACAAGAGAATATTGTTTCCAGGCTTGCCTGTAATTTCTGTTAGGCTGATCAAATTTGCAGTCTCTCCAACTGGGACTCAATATCCAATGCTAAGGAGGGGGTCCTTCTTTGAAGAATTGACATCAGATGCAAAGAACTTTTCACTTTATGGCCCTGGGCACAAAACACCAACTTTAATTGACAGGACTCCAGGACTGCTAATTAGAAACTGGCAAACCTAGGACATCTGGACACCTTATCAGAGGTTTATCAAGATTACTGGTTTGATCCATACAAAAGCTTAATGGGAATCAGCTGTCAAACAAGTGAAGTAATTTAGTCAAAGATTATGATTTTTTTTTTTGGTTACAACTACAATGTGTTACAAACTGAGTTCTCAGTGGCTGTAATAAATGTGCAGTTTCATAACCACTGGGTTTTTTTGCTCATTGTTTGACTTCCTAGCCAAAAAGACTGGGTAAAATTCAGAAAGTGAGCATGGCTCTAAAGAGGTCAGTGCAAACCCCTGTATCAGCACTGCCTCTGAACTTGGCCTTCAATTGAGAGGCTGTGCCCTTCGTCACCAAGCCAGCTTTAAAACTTTTCCACAGCACTTTCAAGTATTGAGAATTCTGCCACATCATCTTGTCTTTAAGTGGCCAGCTAAAAGGGTAATAAAAGACCATAGGGGAAAGAAAGAAAGAAAGAAGTGCCTTTGTAAAAAAAGGCAAAATTGTGTGATCCCATATTTTCCATAGGAGAGATTGGAAAGAGCTTATGTTTCTTCAGATTGCACAAGCTGAGGATTATGACCATTGTTGAGTCAATATACTTTATTAAAATGAAGGCACAAAAGCCATCATCATAAAAGAAAGATGGCCATGAGTTTTGCACTCTAGGAAGCCACAGGTGTTTTAATTCCACACACCCACACCTGGAGGTAAGTTGAAATTCAAATGACCCCTTTAAAAAGCGCCGCTTTTAAACCTGTGTTTCTTCTAAATCTTATTGGAGCCATAACCAAGGAAAGCAATCAATGAAATGTGAAGAAATGGAGTTGATGTCTAACACTGGGCCTGTAAACACTAGGGAACATGATCTCACCTCTTGTTCCTGTTAACTCTGAGATGCACTGAGCCTAAAGAAGGGAAAATATCCACTGTTGGGCAAAAGAGCTAAAAAGAACTGTATCTGGAGCATGGCCTGGGTTGCTGACTACCCTGTTTTCTGACTTGATCTGGTTTGAACCACTATTTTGAGGGAACTAGCGTAACACATATAAACTGAAGTCATTTTTAGAAGAAACTTGCCAGACAATTCTTTTTTTACATGAAAATGAAGTTTCACTATCTTAAACAAGGCTGACATTCAGCTGACCAAATCCAATCTCTCTGTGTGTAAAACTTCAGACATAGTTTACATTTTACAATGATCTGATTTTTTTTTCTGGTTGCAAACTTTCTCTTGTTATGTATAGAATGTTACTTTCTCTTGGACGTATAGAATAGTCCTCAAGACTGAAAAGTGAGAATTTATTGTGCTGCTGAATGCCTGCATTATTTTGGCAAGTGAGAAGGTACCTGGTAAACAGGGAATTGGAAACGACAACACTAGAACAAACATGAGCTCTTCACATCCATTAGCTGTGTGTAGGGTTTCAGGTAAGACTGTTTAATCAATGGCCCCATGGGCATATCTGATCACCTGGCAGCAGGTCAAATCCTTTGGAAAGATGGGACACTTCACCTTGCCTTTGAAACATATGAGCAGACATCCCACAGGGCCCAGATGAATTGCATTTTGAAAACTCGCCTGATTCAACAACCTTCACTGGAGCAGGACTGATACTTCAAATAGGTGACATGTAGGGATACCACTGGGCTCAGAGTTATGGCACAACATTAAAAACAGCAATTAAGTAAAAGTCACCAATCTTGACTTAGGTAGATAGGCCAAATCTACTTATCTCAGGAAAGCAATATGTATAAATGATATGTGTTCAGTAAACAGACCACAGAGGAACGCCTTCAATATGACCAGTTTAAGCTGTGGTTCCTTTACACAGGATCCATACATTTCGGGGATTGGTTGCTTTGTTTTGGGAGTTTTTTTGGTATTCTGTGCACAATTCATTTTGGAATTGTTTTTCCTGCACATGGAAAACAAAAATCGACCCCAGTCTTCTGTGTGGATTCACTTTTAGTTTTTAAAGAGACAGCATGGGAACAACAAAGGAGATAACAACGTGTTTCCACAAGGTAGCTCCACAGCGACCACCTGTAGGAGAGAAACTTGGAGAAACAATGCAACTATTACTTGACAGATGTTTGCTTTTCTGGAAGTTATAAAAAACATCTAAACAATTTCCCTAGAAATATCACCTGCCTAGAAGGTTTTCACACTGGTGCAAATGTTTTTATTTAATTATCATATCCTTGTTGATCTTAGATTGGATCCTAATTAAATTTCAAAAGCAATATTAGAAGAGAAAATAAATTTCCCAAAATAGTCACAATACTTTTACACTTTGTTTGTAAACCTGCTAAGTGGTAACAGAAAATTAATGGTATTTTTGCATATGTGCTTCTTTGTGAGCAAATCAACTGCATAATGATTGTTAAAAACACATCTATACTTTAACAGTTGCCTGCAGGACCTTATAACCTACCAAGTCTCCAGTGCCTTGCAACCACCAGACTGCCTGTAGTTAATAGACAACACTGACCAGTTGCTTTCCTGGCTGAATAAATTCTGCAATGAGTTTAAAGATGAATTTTCACATGGGAGGAGCTTCTTTCTTTAATGTAGAGAACTTTTCAATATAAGGAGCTGACCAATATTGTTCATATGGATACAGTTCTTGCAAACAGCTGAGTTTGTCATTGATTCACACATAGATTCCTTGCTTTGTAAATTGTATTTTGATATGGCTGCTTTGGACAGAAAATTTAGCATTGTGTGATGTCCAGAAAACTATGTCAAAATTCTTGTCCTCAACAAGAAAATAAAGCATGTTCCTATCAATGGATGGCCCCTGAAATGGGCCTCTGAGAAGCCATTAATTCAATGTGTGGAAAGTCCAGCTTTGGAGCTTTTCATCTAGTTCTGGCACTGAGTAAACAGTGCTTGATGCTACTCCATGCCAGCTGACCTCAGAATAGACATAAACAGGAGCTGCAATGCTTGAAAAACTGTCTGAAAGAGGTAAACTTCCTTTCTATAATTTTCCTTTTCTATTTTTTTTTTAAATTACCCTGCAGGGCTGTTGCTGTTGTTAAGAGCTCTGATTTGAGCATAAGTTAGAAGGATGATCATGTTGCAGGGTGTGCAGCAGTGTGAATATGCTGATAGAGGAATGAGAACTACAGTGAGCTGATGTTTCACAGACGTTTCTTCTGCAACTATGGATGCCCTCAGTTTTACATTATAACTGGAGCAATAGATAGTGATCTTTCTGCAATGCCAATCCCAGCTCCTAGAAATGTACTGCTTCTTTCTGGCTTTCATATGGGTTTCATCATATGTTATCAAGGACAGGTGTGGCAGTCATTTTTTCTCATGTTGATCCATCTGTTCAGATATTGTATATGCATGTGGGTTTGCATAAACCCAGGCTACATCACCAAAATGTCTAAATGCCAGGAATAGTCACTGAATAATTCTGCCTTTCTTTCATTGCTACAAATAGTAGTCTCATGGTACAGACACTACATTCCCAAGCCAGAACCCACAGCCTACCTTTCTTCAGTCTTCCCCAGATACTGATTCCATCATTTTGTAATTCAAATTATTGATAGAAGAGTGTTATGAATCATGGGAAAGCCAGAAGAATGAGGAGGATTGGAAGCAGTTCTGTATGTATGCAGTTTTATAATAAAACTGTTTCAAATCTGTTTCAAATCTACTTTAAAAACAGAAAAAAAATATTATATATTATAGGGCAGCAGATGCTAGTGGAACACAGACTAAATTTCTGCTGTCAAGATTGCCTGCCTTGTTTTTCGTAATAATCTGTGTAGTAATCAGTGTATGATATGTGCACAAACTCGAGTGATTGTAACCACGTAGGTAACTTGCTGTCTTCTCATAGGTTTTGGGCATTGCAGACCAGAGGAAACATGGATTGAATGCAGGCTACTGTGAGCTACCTAAATAGTTCTGGAATGTCTCCTCTTGCCTCCTCTAGTTCAAGGACTTCTCCCAGATTCCTCAAGGCATTGGAATGCTTCATTGCTCCATAAATTAGCCTTAGGGCAGGAGCACCAGAACTCATCGCTGTTAAAAATTTACCATCTACCTACCAACATGTCAGATGCTCGCCTTTCAAGCTAGTGTCTAAGAATGTTGATCCTGAGTGTGTGATCAAAGAATAGCTCTCTAGCTCTCTAGAGAACAGAAAAAAAAGAGATTAAGTTATGGAGTTAACTTTTTTGGGTGTCTCTTTAAAGCTGTCCTATGCAAAACCCTCCAAAAGGCTCCACACTTTCTGGAAACTGTCTTTCCATCAGATCTGTGTGAGAACTCAGCAAGGAAGGTGTCCAAATCAGCAGCCAGCTGAGAAGCCTGGATTGGGAAGGAGTTCCTGAGGAGTCATCTTTGACACCGTCAATGCAGGCAATTTTGTCACTAAATCCTTCCCATAAACAGTTCAAGCTTCACATTTCAACTGCGACTACTGATTTACCATCATAAATTTACCACCATAAATTTTCTGCCCTTTCTGCTAGAAAATATGTCATAATTTCCAGTGGGAATGCATTCAGGGCCACTCTATTGCTGTTTGTTCTTCTGACAACCTCTTTAGCTTAAATAGCTTGTCGGCCGTCCTGGTGTCTATTGCCTTGATGTGTTTATAAAAAGTGAACACATTTCAACCTTCTTTTTTTTTTTTTTTTTTCCAAACTAGAAAAGACAGGCTCTTTTGACCTCATCTGGAAAGAANTCTTTTTTTTTTTTTTTTTTTCCAAACTAGACAAGACAGGCTCTTTTGACCTCATCTGGAAAGAAAGGCTTTTCTTATCCTGAGCCTTAAATCTTCCAAAACTGTCCCAGTCTGAATAAACTCATTCTTAAGTGTGAGCAACCTGAGCTGGATAAAGTCTGGCCAAAAATCTTGCACAATGGCATTTTGAAAATTCAGGCTGAGCATGGGGTTTTCTCAGTTATGTATTTTGCTTTCTGTGCAGCAGGAAGTAAGTTTTGGATGCACAACTTATGTTTATGTGAAAAGCTTCTGGAATATTAAATAGGACACTTATTTCTTTTCTTTATTTTTCCTGACATTTTTGAAAGAAGTCATGGGGGGCTGTATTTCCTGCTTTCCATGGGAGTTTGACTCTCTTTGATAATTCCAAAGTTAATTACAAATAGGGCATACAATGAGCACTTAGGCAGCAGTCCTGACATGTTAGTAAAGAGCAAATAGTGTTTTGGTGCAGAGATGTCTTGTTTCTCCTTGGTATCAGTACAGAGGCATGAACCAAGGGTCTCTTTCTCTTCAGATAGCACTGGTACAAAGCAACCATGTGTCTTGGTTTGGGAAGACAGGTATCTGCTAGGGAAAGTTGCAGCTTCCCTTGGAATGGAGAATGTAAACCACCCCCCACCCCCTTTTCCAATTATAAATTTGCAGTTAGAGGCTTTCAGGCAAAGATTTGGGGATAGAAATAGCAGTTCTTTACTAGTATGTAAAACAAAACAAACAAAAAAACAGCTACAGCATTAATAACAAAACAAACCAAGAATCTTGAGGGCTTTGGTTTACAAAAAACCCAGGGGAGTTCGGTCTCGGTGCCCCTGTAGGATCCTGAGAGCACCAAGCTGGAAATAGTGGGAAAGTCCCGGGCTGGTGGCTGTGATGGCAGGATGTCCCAGCAGGGCAGGGGGAGGTGC
The DNA here is from genome assembly GCA_013399915.1 of Illadopsis cleaveri. Taxonomy (NCBI): domain Eukaryota; kingdom Metazoa; phylum Chordata; class Aves; order Passeriformes; family Timaliidae; genus Illadopsis; species Illadopsis cleaveri. The sequence goes on along the minus strand of VXBB01007092.1, from coordinate 1,121,261 downwards.
AGGGTCACACTGCAGCGAGACGAGTGGTGCCGAAGGAGCCGACGGCGGGGCCGGGCCAGCCCAGCTCCAGCGGGGCGGCAGAGGAGCTCAGAAATCCAGGGCGAGCAGATGATGGTAGATTTCCCAGGCCTGGACCCCTTTGGCCACAGTGACCTTCTCTTGCCGCAAGCAGCAACTCAGCCGCTCTCTCTCCCCAAACGCCGAGAGAAGAAAAAACCAGAGTGCCCATCTGCCTCAAGTTCCGTCCTTTTCCTGCCCTCAAAACTTGCGTTATCTCCCCCTCCGAGCTTTGGCCATCCCTTTGTTTTGGTTAAGTACTCTTTTAAGTATCCAACACTTGGTCTCCTTGGTAACTTATGGAGAAGAAATTCTTTAGAGTGAAAAAGGGACAAACCTACACCCCAACACCATGCCAGGCTATGCTGCAGCTGAAGATCTACCAGTCCCTCAAGCATCCCCAGTGCCGTTGCAGTATTCTCCAGTTTACCACTGGCTGTGGCACAGGGCAAGCATGGCCTCACAGAACCAAGTGGAGGAGGCACAGTGGTTCTTGGCTCTGCCACCACAGCTGCACACCCCTGCTGTCAGGTGTCCTTCTGCATCCTTAGAGAGCACTTATCCTGCTCCTGTCCTGGACCCAGACCTCACTCACTGTCCCTGAGGACTGAGTGACCATCCAGCTGTGACAACAGACTTTCCTTCATGCGTTTGCGGCACCTGCAACAGGTCTTGTCCTGGAAGGTTGTCACAGAGCTGCTACACCTGAACCACCACACATCTTGCCTCTTACCCTGCTTTGCAGAGCTGAAACTCTTTCCAGAGCCCTTTCCAAGGCCTGCAGGCAAAACAATGGCTCATCTGTTAGGAGTTGCTGGTATGACCTATCTGGAGACAAGAGCCCCCAAGCAAAGTATCCACGCCCCAAAGAGGCTCACTGCTCTCTGCTTTTGCGAAGGATTAGCACAGATATCTCAAATTTTTGGGATAAGCCTTACTAATGCTACTTCATTTTCCTCCTCCTTTTCTTTGTGTCCACTGGATGCCTTCTTTTGCCTCAACTGCCACTTAAATCCCTGCTTTTACTTCTTCATGCTCTTGTCACCAGCTCCAACTATGCTAATATGAAAAAAAAAAAAAAAAAAGAAGGCCAAACAACAAACTACTAAGTTAGGAAGACCTTCTTTACTTAGGCTCTTCACCCATTGTCCAGATGGGGCAGTACAGAGATTTTTGCCTGTGTTCCTCTGCTGCTGGTACAAGGAAGCCTCCTCAGTGAGAAAAGTCTGCCTTGCTGGGAACTGATGCTCTCTGCTGGAAGTCAGGAAACTTCTGAGGCTGTTGAGGCCTGTCTGTAATATCTGTGTTATGCTCCCTCTCCTTGGCAATGCGAACTGAGAAGCTGCTGAGGTACTTTTGGGTTTGCAGCATGCGCAGCACAAGAATTGGAGTGCATGGCTTCAGTGCAGGAGAAATCACAACCAAAAGGAGAGCTTGCGGGTCTGACAGGAGGAGATAAGAGATGTTTCACAGAGTTGGAGGAGGAACCTACTTTATCCTCACTGTATAAATCATCTCCATTGTTTCCCTCTTCTTCTAGATATGCTGGTTGTCTGTCACTCTCTTGCCCCCTCCTCCCATTTGCAAAGATTTTTTGGTACATGCACCTCATTCTCTGCTTATGAGATGACTTCCTTCCAGTGACAGTTCTGTCCCACTTGTTACACCAGGAAATGCTAAAGATATACTTAACTCATTCATGAGTCTTTTAAGGAGAAGAAACATACGTGGAACAGAAAGAAATAAGGGGAAAAGAAGTATGTGAGGGAAAGAAAGAAAGAAAAAAAAAAAGAATAAGCCAGTCTATTTTTACAGTACTTTCTCATCAAATATTCCTGCCACTGTTGTTCCAGCAAGGCCTCCCAGCCTAGAAATAGTAGTTGTTGGTTGTGTTTAGTGTCCTGCATTTGTGACTGAAAGGAGCTGTGACTCATAAATGTGTATAGCTCTCTGGCTATAAGCCACTCTAACTTAAAATGGCTGAGGTTTACTGTGAGAAAGCACATCTGACTTGTATTTTCTTAAGACTGAAAAAGTATCGTCAAATAACAGTATAAGGGAAAAAATCCTGACCATAAAGAATTTTACATTCTTTGGAATGATATCATAGTAGAATATACACAGTAGACTAATTACAGTTTCATCTTTAATTTTACTCCAAAGTGGGTTGCATTTTTTGAAATGTCATTCCTTTTTATATTTTTTTTTTTTATTATTTCAAAGGCATGGCTGCGCTCCAATCACTTACTTACCATCATCTATATTAATTTGTGTTCTTCAAACAGCTGGATAATCTGTGGTAATTAGAATGATTTCCGCTGGCTGGGTTTTATCATCTTGTCAGAGGGAATTAGCCGGGCAGGCTTCTCTCTACCCCGAGCAGGCAGCGGAGGGTGCTGTTGTATCGGAGGTGCTCACAGGGAGGGATCAGCTCACTTGGCCGCTTTCGCAGTTCCTTAACAGAGCTCGCAGGTACAGACTTCCAGTTGTGTCTTTCCTGGGGTGACAGGGCATCCCTGCCAAGGAGCGAGACCCACACACAGAACTCAAGACAAAGAGACATCTGCTCAGTTTGTTATTTAGGCACTGAACGAAGAACGATGTGTAATAACACAGCTTTGGATTTTGATTCCATGGCTGTGTGTTCCCTAGGAGTTTTACTGCCTCTTGTCCACAGACACTATCTTGTACTAAATTCCTCCAGGAGAGAAGGGAGAGGAAAGAGAAAAGAATAGGGAAATCTGTTTTTTTGGCCAGAGGAGCTCAGACTCTGCCCATTAAGCACTTGCTTCTTTTCCAAAGTATGTTCTGAATTAGGCAGAGCACAGTATGTTTTCTTCAATGTACTGGCCAGAAGTCATGAAGCTTTGATAAATCCATGGATGGCAGGCCTTGCTCTCAAATTTGAGAGATGGATTAGAACACCCAAAGTCAGTACTGGTGCTCTTCAGCTGAGTTTGCATTAGCCAAACATGATCTAAGAGCAGGAGTCCAGCAAGTCAGTCTGCCTGCTCACAGTCTTGAACAGGATGCAGGATACAGCTATTGAATTTCCAATGCTATATTTCACTGTCTTCAGGACACTGTGAATTTATTAATGGATATATCCCTAATTATATGGCATGTAGTCGAAGAATGTGTCATCTCAAAATCCAAGTAAATAGCATAGAATTACCAAACACACATCAAAGAAGCCCTCTGTGATTTTTAAGTATGACTTGATGCTACTGCTGTTCTGGCAATTGCTTTCTCTTTATATTACTTTTCCTGTAAAAATTTCAAGTAGAAATTCTACTTGAGCTTCCTAGCTCAAATAAAACTATCTGGTTTATGGATGAGTAACTGGAGAAGTTAAAGAAGTCAAATGATTTTCCCAGGATCCCAGAATTGAGAATGAAACAAACTTGTGAATTAAATTCAGAAACTGAACTTCAATATCAGCTGAAACGGGCAGAGGCTGCAGCTCATGACCAGTTTCCTTCCACGCTCAGCTTTCCCCCCCCTCATGACCATGGAGAAATTTTAATTTTGCATCCTGAAGTGAATGTACTAAGCAGGAGCTCTGAAGGGTGCATGCTGCTCTTCGCGCTGCACAGGTCTTCCAGCTCCTCTAACTGGCCAATATATCCTGATCATAATGTTTCCACATTGCTTTAAGATGAAAAGCAGTACGTATATCAATGACAGAAAATATTGTACAATGTTATTTTTATCCCACAGGATGTAAAACCAGCTCACTGAGGAAGTCATATGTGCTCTATAATTTCTTCTGCTCCAACCTCGAGAAGAAATTTCTCCCTAAAAACTAGTAAAAGTGTAACTGCAATAACCCCCTGGCCAATATAAGTCTGAATGAATCAAGAACCTTTCCAGAAACTGGCCCTTTTCTGAATAACTAGGATCAGAACACGGTTGAGTGCAAATAAGTATGAAAAAACAACTTTGTGCCACTCACATAGTCCTGTGGCCATGTTCCTTTCTGGTTAGTTTGCTGAGGACTGATTTGCTAACAGGAAATGTTTCTACCTATCTTGTGTTTTGTTTACCTGGTTTTAATCTTCTTAATTTGAATTAGTAAAGGAGAATATGTCTATGCCTGTATTGATAGATGGAAGTAGAGATAGACCCTTACTTGAGTACATAATGTTTATTTTATCCCAAAAGTTTGTTTTCCTTTTCCCCCCTCCCATTGCAATGTCACTGCTGCTGTATTTTATTAGACCTCTGGTTTTCATTATGCAAAAAGTCAAAACTGGAACATTGTAAATCTCCCCTCTCCTCCACGCTTGCTGCTCTGAATCCCGTCCGCCATTCAATGCCTCACGGCTTCTCCTACCCAAGTGCACTGTTTCCAGGGGCCTTGGGGAATAGGAGGTGAGAACAGGGAAAGTGGGGCGGGGGGGACACCTTGCTCACCCAAGACTTGTTAACCTGAGTGCACACTCTCTTTCTCAAATTTGTTTTCTCAGCTGGTGGCACAGTCGTTGCCCCAGCGCCACCAGCCCAGCAGAGAGAAGTTCCATTCGAGATCTGAAGGCAGAATTTAAAGAAGTGGTTGGGGCAGGAGGGGAGGGGAGCTTAATAGCAGCTTAGAGCCTGACTCCCTATGTTTTCTTAGTATATTGAAATATGAACTGTGTAAACACACTGCATTCCACCTGCTCCAAAATCTGCCAGAAAGTTCACAAAAGTCCTTTGCTCTTTTTTACATCCTCCCGTTTTCCTTGCCCTCCTCCCCACAAGGTCTCCCATACCACGTTGCTGTTCTGCCCCCAACAAACACATACCCTTTTTTTCTGCCCTCTTTTTTCCATTTTTTTTCCCTGCTGCAGACATGCATTTCCAAAGTCGCTTTGCACCTAACATGTGGTGAATTTTCAGCCTGGTCTTTCAGAGAGCTGTTGACTCACTTTGGTTTCAAAACATCACTGCTTATGCTTGACAGGTTATTATTGTTCTTTTGATATTATTTACCATTCGTGCACATAAATATGGCAGTAATCACCCAAGAGACTGAATATTTTCCACATCAAAACTAAGAACACACATGCTCTGCATTTTACCTGTCTTCCTCTGAATGGGGAGCAGTTTCCATCCAAATGGCAAACCATCAAGGGTTTTACACTTTTACACTCAGTAAAAATGCTGAACAAAGAAGTACATTTTCCATCATGTTCTGAAAGAGAGCAGGCTGTGCTGGCTTCACTGTGAGAGCAGATTTCCCCTTGGCACCATCTTCTGCCAGCATCCAGGAGCAGGACAGAGACAAGGACCATGTTTTTGATGCATGGCAGCATTCCCAAAAGGAACCTGAAGGGAAAATCATGCCATGTGGGCAATTTAGAATTATCTGAGTAGCTTCTGGTAACCACTCCTCATTTCTCATGTCAGAGATGATCATATCATCCCTCATGGTGCATAGGATTTGGTGGTGTTCTTGGAAGTGAACAGGTAGTACTTGTTAAAACATTGTACTTTTGATCTAGGAGATTCAAAACAGCCTGGTTTGGACGGAAGCAGTCAGTAAGTTTTGCCATGATTGCATCAGACTGCAAAAGGCTGACCTGAAAATGACTGGAGAACTGTGATTTAAGTCTTAGACAAAACTTTTTATTTGACTATGTAGGGAAGTGACTACCTCAGCTACCCAGGAATGGTGAGAGTGAGATTCAGCTGGGCTTTCTACTGCTGTGCAGCATTCAAAGCACCAGAAAAAGTGGTTAGCTGAGTCCCCTACCTTCATTTACATTTGATGAAAAAATGAGGGTGCTCTTTTACCACCCTTTTCCCTCCAAATACTTCACACTACAGAGTGCTTGCATCTCAGCTCTGATTCCTTTTTGACTGTGAGTTCTGAGGGAAATGGTTCTGCCTATTTTGAAACGTGGTGAGGACAGTGCAGCCCTGAGTCTGAAAAGGATTTGGCAGCCCTCTAACTGGGAAATGGGCTCTAGATTTCATCTCAGGGCTGGTGGGAGCCCTACTGCTTCTTAGATTTTTCAGAATACATAGGTGTCTGTGCCATTCACTGGACTTGTTTGTAGCATCAGCATCTCCCTGGACACTGGAGATTTTTCCTTCCGTTCTCCCCTGCCTTGAGCTTTGCTTCTGCCTGAAACAGGAATCATGCGAACTATACTCACAGTCCTTTCCAAGTACTCAGCATTAGAAACACCCTTCCCCTCTGCCTCTCCTAGCCAAGTGATCTGTACAGCTGAGCTGGGAGCAGGGAAGGGATGGGATGGGAAGGGACGGGAAGGGAGGAGGAAGAGGAAGCCATTCACTCCACCCTTCCAACCAGAAGCAGGAGCCTGAAGCGGTCACTCCAATGGAAGAAGGGCAGGGTTAAAAAAAGGAGAAAAAAAAAAAAANGCTGTGGTTTAAAAAAAGGAAAAAAAAAAAAAAAAAAGAAGACAAAAGGTGTTCCCTCCTGCTGTTGGGATCACTGTGGCTGGGTGTAACCACACACAGACACCAGCCACCCTGGCCAGAAACACGGATGACAGCAATGAAAAGCTGGTATCACTGTAAGTGAGGCTGTAGCCCCTGACAGACTCCTGGCTTGCTCTGGGAAGGTGGTCTGACATCTTCTCCACTGAAATCAGTTTTCTTAATATTGTCTCCCCAGCTGTCAAAGCTTCTCTCATCAGAAAGTAAACCTAGAACCGAGTATTTCAGCTAGGACAAAGGTAATACAGTTAAGACAAAAGCTGTCCTGTCTCCAGCTATTTTTTTGGAAGTTAGAATGAAGGACTTGAGCAACAAAAATGTCTATATTTGTTCCCTGAAAGGAGGAAGGATCACTAAACTGGAACATCTAGCATTCTTTTGAAAGAATTACATTATACCAGACGGAGCCAGAAATAAGATATCATTTGTTAATTTTGCTAATCCATTAAAAATATGTTGGGCAATTGAACTATTATTTGTAACTCTTTGCAATCTCTCTTTAGGGCGAGGAAACCATGTCCTGCTGCAATTAGATGTGGTGTGTTCTCAGAGCACATAAAGCTTTCAGCGACTTTGTGTGAGGCTGGTTTGGACTTTAGGTAACAGCACATATTGAATCAGCTGGGGAAAGAAAGTCTCCAAGCAGAGGTCTACTAGTTTTAAATTATCTGGAATTTCAAATGATCAGCGGATATATTTATCATATTATCCCTACATTTATGAATTTGCGTATAGGAGGCCAGGGGGTGTCCAAATCTGCAAATTGTTAATTCACGTTCAATTCTTCAAACCAAGCCAAATCAGTCTCGCCTTTTCTTTTAAACCAGACATAACTAGAAAATAATTGAGTAGTTGAAATGAAAGATTTTTCCTTGGGTAATACTATATTGCACTGAGTACTCATAGTAAGAACAAGTTAACTGCCTTGTTCTCCATCATTACAGAAAAGTAAAGAGAGGAAGTAAATGACCTGAGAAAATTATTCTTCTATTTTAATCTTATTAATCTTTTCTTTTCTGTTCCATTTAAAACAAAAGAAAGAGCTTTGGAGACAGATTGACTCTGTAATAGAAAAGGCATAGTTTGGAGAAACTTTCAGTCTATGACTATGTTTTGCCTGTCCTGCAGCTCTAAAATTAAAGCTGGTTTCTAGCTTTCAGCAGAATGGGGTTGCACTCTGAAGATGAAAACGTGGTTCTGAGATGAAAAATGAAGTTACATTTAGGATGCTTTTAATTACACCTTGTCTGACAGCAGAGATGGTAGCTAACAGCAGAAATTGTATTATAGTCATCTGACGTTACTAATTCAGGACAACATATATTCTGATGGGATTAAGTTTGCCTGAAAGGATGAAAAAAGACAAATAGCCTGAAAGGCAAGCAGCTCCACAGCTGTACAATTTTGCTGTGCACATAGCAGTAACAACCAATGGTTAATATTTCTCATCTTGCTGGGAGTTCAAGTTCTAAATTTAGGGCACTAAATAAGGGATATGACATATGAGGGACCTTATACTACCAAACCACAGTCAATGGGACATGCTGATGCCTTGAGCCTTTCCAAATCAGGGCATTTACATTTAAAATACACTGTGAACATCCAGCTGTTGCTTCTGGCTTCCCTTTCCCCACTGGGGAGGTGGGGCTGATGGGGGACGCTTGCACAGGGTCCATCAAGGAGTGAGCTTTCTCCATCAAAGCTGTGTCCCAGTTCTTCACTGGATTCTTCTCATTGGGGGTCCTCATGCCTCTGCCAAGAACGATGGGCATCCATGAGGACTGGCTGAGTCCTCTGCCAGAAACAGGCACAGACATCTACCCCAGGGAAACACATTTTTAGGCACTTACCTGAAAACTGTTATTGCTTTGCTCTTAGGCAAAAGACTGACTGACTTCTGTTGAAATATTACTTCTGTCTAGTGAGATTCCACTTTCCTGGCTGACACATCTGCAGGCAAGATGAATTTCCTCAGAAGTCAGTGACAGATTTTGGAGCAGGATTTTGGAGCAGGCAGCATTTGTGACTGAGTTGAGAAATCAACAGAAGCAGCTGTACATGGGGTGTAAGTAAAGACATACAGATACCGCAGCAAACCTGGGGCTGTCATCACCCCCCTGCCTCTGGCCAAGGCTGATAAGCACAGGAGATAGAACAGAATGGAGGAAAACACGGTGAAAACACTGGATGAATCTCCACATCCACAGCTGTCCCACCACACATCCTACCCACTATCAGGCCATGGCAGATACTCCTTAGTACGCTGCAAAGAGAAACAAAGCATTCTCTTTAAAATGAGATGGCAACCTCTGCCTGTGGACAATGGAAATGAGACAGGGGAGACACAGAAGGCAGCTAGTGCACCAGGCTGTGCAGGAACAGGGCTCTTAAAGGAAGGAGTGTGTCCCATCCTGTGGTCCTCATGCATGGTATCGTCTTTGCTCCTAACAAGAGGACACAGCACCCTAAAACAGAGATGTCCTCACCAGTAACAGCTCCATCCTGGAACAGCTTAGTCATTGAATGCAGGGGAAAACCTACTCCTCCAAAGACCCTTCATGTTTAAAATGCAAATAGTGGTGCAAGCATCTTTCCTCCAGGTCTAATCTGGGCAGGTTCTGTCCATCAGAACATCCTTCTGTGGCAAAGACTTCCCAGACACCTTGGTCTAGAGGGACTTATTTCCAACAAAGCATTTACCTCAGGCTCTTACACTTCTCTTAGAAGAGCTTCTGATTTACTCTGCCTCCCAAAGCAGCCCCTGAGAGAAGATATTTGGAGCTTTCTTTATGAGAAAAAGCATTTTTCTTTTATGGCAAATATGAATAAGGAACAGGGAAATGGATTCATATTTTTGCATTGCACTGCTGTTCCTGGTGCTTTGTTCTGCACTACAAGTCAGGTGCTATGTGGGATGATTCCATGCTCCCACTTTGTGCTTGAAATTTCAGCATGTCACCATTTGCTTCTAGCAATCTTATAACCAGAGGAAGCCCTGATCCCTGTGGGGCAAGCAGTTTTGGGAGAAGTCAGCAGCAGCATCTCCTTTCCACTTCAGGGCTGAGACTTCAGCAGGAACCAGAAGTCTCTGCCTCTGCTGGGAACAAGATAACTTCAACTGTCTGCAAAGGACAGAGACACCTGGGGCACTTAGAACTGTATGTACATTTTTTTGTTGATGTGTACAAAGGTGAAGATTTTGTAATCATGGCATTTGCAAGTTTTTACCAATTGTCGCCATGTTTTGCATCCACTACACATTTCCTAGACTGTGCAGAAGAGGGGTAGGAAGCTCACAAACCTCAAAAAAATTGGCAGCTAGATGGAGAACTCTCTATCTGCTCCCACCCCTCACAACACAGTGGGGAAAATATTTGTTATTCATCCTTTTTGCTTTTCCTTTGATTGCAGAAAGCTAATCAGTCAACCCATGCATTAATATGAACTAGCCACAGTAAATGCTGTTTATCTCTGATAGGGCTGCCATAGGAAGTTGAGCACATTTTTGGGGTGATAGGCAGAAGAACAAAGACAATTCTGTAGAAGACAAGGCCTCACTAGTTCTATCACTCATCAAACAACTTGATACTTTCTTAATTTTGAGTATTACCAAATGCTAAAAATGCTTCTCTTCTCCTTTGTAGTGGAGCCTCATGGAAAAGATAAATTATTCCAAAATGGGCATGGAAACCCATGTGTGTTTAAACACTGTCAGGCAGGTGAGGTAATTAAGAGCTGTGACAATGTAAGGTCCAGGGGAAACAGAACCTTGATAGAGACATTTTGATTCCAAATAAAAAGAAAATTATTTTCCCTTAGGTTTCTATGATTTTCCTCCCCCATCTCTGCTCTTTTCAGTCATTTGCTCTAAAGGACTGGCTCTTTTTCAGTGACTAGAAATTGTCTAAGCAGTTCAAAGAGAGAGGGAAATACTAGAGGCTTGGGGATAAGACTCTTACAAGTAACTTTCAAGGAAAATATTACAGCTTTAACAGCTACAAAGGGCAGACTTCCACTGTATCTAGGAGAGTGCCCTGGGTTGTTGCCAGGAGCAAGTTGCTGATAATGGCTGCAAATATATCTGTTCATGAAATGTTAAGCTTCTTGACAGAGTTTTTGGGTTTTCAAAGTGATAGTTTTCCATTAAAATTTACGTCATAAGAATTTGAGGTGGGGCAAAATTGGAACCATTTGTTGACTGAATCTGGCAAACTGGTTGATAAAGAGCATGGGACTGAAGACTCCTTGCTTACAAATTACATCATTAAAATCCAGCTAACTGTCATCTAATCCAACTGCAACCGAACAAAATGCCTGGAAAAATGAGATCCATGAGGATCTCCTTATAGACTCAGGATCAAATTTGCAAAACCAGAGATGCAGCCCCTCATCCCTGTATCTCTCTGGAACAAACATTTTGGCAAAGCTCCTGTTGATTTCAGTGGGTGTGGACTTCATCCTCTGTTTCAGGTACTCTCTGAAGAGCACCTTAGGTCTGTGTGCAGACCTAAGGGGCTTGGGAGGTGTTATGAAGCTAATTGTACATGAGCTAATTGCAAAAATAGCAGCTCCAGGAATTTTCCTGACCACAGCTTTTCTCATTCCCACCAAACAGCTTCTTTGGTCCCAAACCTGTGAAAGGATACACCCAAGGTTAACTTTAGATATGTGTGTATAGTCCCATATCCATGAAGTCTCTAGGCACGTATATATTGGGGTAGCTGGGGCCTTGGACAGTTTTGGTATTATAAATGGTGCTTGCTGCAAGTGTCTGCTCAGCAGAAGGCTCTTTAGGTTCATATTTTAGAGCAAAGGTTTCAAATAACAGGCAAAGAAGACAGCAAAATCTATACTTCAGAGAACTAGGTGGATGAAAGGCTGATCTCCTAAACTCAGCTTTGCTTAGGCTGACACATTATAGCTCATTAAATATTATACATTGAATGTGACTTCATCTTTAACAGCCTCTAAGTATTATGGTTTTAAATGACAGCAACTTCTATATTTAGCATCAGAAAGCAGCATACTACCAGCTATTCTAAATGAAACCTACTTTTTATTGTAGAAGAATTATGCATTAAAGTTCAAATTCATGAAAATGAAAACCCTTAGGCTTATCTGAAGGTTAGTATAACTAAAACATGTGCAAAAAAAAAATCAAATATTTATGTGCTTTCCTGAATCAGTATCTGAATGAACTGATTTTGCTGAATAAGCATTGAAGGACCATAGGCCTCAAAACAAATTGATTTTAACTATTTTCAGTGCATATTTTCATTTTACCTTGTGTATCTCTGTCAACCGTGATGGGCTGAAGCCAGATTCTTGTAGGGAGAAAAAATTAATGCACAACACTCTTGGAAATCAGTCTTTGCTATGTTGCTTTTCCACTTGTAGAAACAAAAACCACCAAACAAGCATTTTGTTATTTTTATGTACAAAACCATGACCAGCATGTTAAAATATTATATTTTACATTTTAATACAAATTAGTAATTGAAAAGTTACACCTCAGCAGTTGTTTATGTCACATGATTGGACTATCAATCATAATAATAATAAACCAGGAGATTTTTAACCTAGCACACTTCTGAGTATTCAACCAAAATGGAGAAAAATGGGGAAAACACGTAATATATCTTAGGAGTAGTAATGTCCTGTTATTGTTAAAAAACTGCTGGGACCTCATTAGTGACTATGAAAACATCATCTGTGAATACCGTGAGGCAATAAATCTACAGTGTCCAAGGAAGAGGGGGGGAAGAGAGCAAGCACAACGTGTGTATTTGCCATTTTTTCTTACCCAGCTGTGAGTTAGTAATTTCCATCTCTGCTTGCCAAACAGCTTCCAGAACCTATTACTGATTATGTGAATTCAATAGGCTGCTAATGAACGATAAGATAATGGGTCTATGCTCAAGACTGCAGGAGACAAATAGTTGTTTACGTGTCAAAAATTCCTTTTCCACTTGGGTAATTTCACACACACACACACACACACACACACAGATACATGCTTCTGAGGACCCATTTTATAGCACTCTAGCTCCCAGCCAGGGCTGATAATGCTGCAGGTGTCGCCCTTTTGTCTCCAAATGAAATACTAGTTTTTGTAGTACACCATTGATGATCAATTTTCCATAGCTTTTAATAGAACAAGAAGTGCTTTAAAAATAACAAACAATCAGTTTTTTGGAGGGGAGAATGGACTCAATGAATGACTAAAGGCAAATAACTTATGGATGAATTCTGAAGTACATTTGTGTAAATACCTGGTGTTTTGAAAGACTTAGCATGAGACCCTCAAACAGATTTGTGATAGGACTTGCCTACCATAGCTACATCAGCAAACCTTTATAATGCTTTCCACCCCAGACAATTTTATCATCTGTCAGCCTCCTACAGCCACAGTGCGACCAGGCACAAATCCATTGCTGTCATAAATACATGCTCTTGCGTTGCCGTGGAATTTGGCTCTGTATTTGCAGAGCTCACGTCACCCGTCGCTGAAATGTGGCTACTTCTGCTGAGGAAAAGCAGCACTGCCAGCAAGATTGTTCTTAGCAGGGGAAGAGAAGGGTAATATAGCCAACTAAACTCGCTTGAGGGCTTGCGTCGGAAGAACAGAAGGTAATGACCTTGGAGTCATTAACTGGAATTCCCTTAGGGCACTGGGTCTATCCACTCATACATGTCTGAGAAATGATACCAGGTCCCTAAGGGCCTTAAGTACAGCAGACACTGAACAAGTGGAAACTATTTGCGCTGTTGAAAGTTATGCATTGGTTTTTGCACGGAACCCCAAATTTTTTGACTGTGAGCTTTCACTTTAGGCCCTTTTTTGCATTTGGTCCCAGTGCAGAGGACCCTTGGTAGGTGATAGTCTGCAACTGGATGCCTTGTTTGTACATTTTACCTTCAAAAGCACTGAGAAAGCAAACAGAAAGAGACTTACCCTCCAAGATACTGGATATCTTGTCTCTGTATGTGAAAATGGAGCATTGGGAAGTAAATTTCACAAAAAAATTGAACATTCCCAATACCAGCTTCAGGAATTGGCAAAGGCAGCAGCTGTCTAGGACAGTGCCCTGCCAAGGCAGTAAAACATCTGTTTCCAGTGGTTTGTTCATGCCAGGGCTTTGGACAGTGAGGCTAATAGATGTGGGACAGGCTGGATTTATGTGGTGCTGGGTAACTCCAGTCTCCCCCCTGGTGGCAGGAAGAAAGGCAAGCCCATTCCCACACAACTGTCTCCCATGACTCCCTGTCTCAGCCCTACTTTTCTCATTTCCCAATGGAAGAAGCAGCCTGGTCCCACATGAGTCCTGAGGTCTTGAACAGCTGAGTTTTTCTTAGTTTCAAAAAAGCCTTGAGCCAGGTCTCTGCAATCCCAGGATGCAAACTCAGAGATGGCTTAAAATACACAAATAGTTAATTGATGGATTCAAAAAGTCCCTGCCTATTTGATGTAAGATATGAAATACCCTGGAACTCACTCATTATGAAACACACTGTCCAGAGCCTGAGAACTTGTTAGACAAACTGTAAGTAATTTTCTGAAATTGATTTAATTAGATAATGATTAGACAAATGAAAAACAAAACAAAACCAACCAAGCAACCAAACAACAACAACAACAAAATCCCAATAAATCCACCAAACCAGAACAAGGTCAGTGTTCCACTTGGTGTATCTGTGATGAGTCACTCTTTTAGGGTAAACATGGACCTTACACTCACAAGCACTCATTCTGTTTAAGCCATGCAATAATTCAAAGGCCTCCTATGTTCTTATCATTATCACAATCTGTATAAGTATTCAGAATTCATACACACTCAGTCTCTTTTCCCTGATGTCTCTGCTTGTGACATTCATGAATACAAAACAATCCTTAGAGGACTCATCACACAGGGTGAAGACTTGAACCTGAAGAGTTGTCTACTCAGTCTTACAGTACTTCTTGGACTCTAAGGATCAGCTAAGACCTCTGCCTCTGACTACAGACTCTGTGATTTTTGGAATTTATTTTGGACTTTCAAGCATACTATAGCAAACGAAATACATATAACAAACTATACTATAGGAAAAAATTATGTGCCTAGAGAAAAAACCCTAAAATTCTGTAGTTATTTCCAGAGACCTTGAGCACTAAACAATGTTGGCAGAATGTGTGGGACTTCTGGAAACTGGAAATCAGATAGAGTTGAAAATCAACTGTTTGCATGTTTGGGTTGAGCCATGTTTATCAGTTTTATTGCCACTTCTCTGACAGCTACTTGTTGCACTTTCATCATTTGAGATCATACCCTTTCGCATGGTCTCACCTCTTGGCAGTGGGAACAGCAGCTTTTGAAGACCATGGAAGCTCAAAAGAGGAAAGCATGTTCTGCAGAAGCAGTGTTGGTTCTTGCTGCAAACAGACCCAACAGCATCATAAGTCAATCTAAACATCTGACCCTGTCCAGTCAAAGGTCATGTCTAGCACCACACACCATTAGTTAAAAGTCAAAATGGGCCAGTCACGATTTACAGTAATCTGAAATAAAGCATTGGTGCTTGTCTTGGAGGGAATTCCAGGCTTTGTAATGGATCTAGTAGAACTGTGTGTAAATGTGGTCTATACTAATTTATGTTTTCTAAACGTAGAAAGCTAATGGGAAAGCAGTTGGTCCCTGCTGAGCTATATCTCTTGGAAGAAATACCTCAAGGGCAGTAAGGAAAAGAGCATATTGCTATTCATTTGTAAAAGTTGGTAGCTGCGTCCTTCTCCTGGGTCAGTCTGTGCACAACCACAAAAGGTCAATTCAGGCATGTACTTGCATGTAAATTCAATGACTTGCAACCTGTATGCATAGTACACAAGCGAAGGACTTTCACAGACAAATGATGTTAATCTAGGCAGAAGTTGGAATCACTAGGTGACGCATTCATGTGGGCAGTCTTGAAACAGGAATGAAACTTTGTGACAGAACTTTCTGTGCCCTGCCCTACAGTGTGTGTAGAAAGCTTGCAACGTAACTTTTCAAAACTTGTCAGAGGAATGTCTTGTATTTTTACTCTGTCCAGGAGCTTGCTGTGCTTTAAAATTAGACTAGAAGTGATGTTTTCATTGACATCTTTGTCTACTCAAAATGGAAGAAATGGTAAATGGGAAAAAAAAAATGTTAGTTCTGTGTCTGTGTGTATATATCTCAGCAGTTAACTTCTGATTGCCTAAATCAGAATCCTAAGTAAGTTTGGACTAGCTAGTATAGTATTTGAGGTGAAAGAAGAATTTTTTTGAAATTCAGAAGGACACCCTACCCCCCCATCCCAGATTAGTGTTTCTGTTTCTCCTCCTTCTTACTGACTATATCTCTGTAGCATTACATTACCACATGAGCTGCTTGGCCTGTCTGAATAGCACAGTACTTTGAAGAGGATTTTCATTTCCTTTGGGCAAAATTCAAACATTCATCTCCAAGTAAAAGTCATAGGAATGTGCACGCACATCACTTAAAAAGTTTTAAAAAACAAATTGCAGTTTTCTTATGTGATGTTCTGCAACAGAAGCATTAGATGAATGTATGCCAGTACTGGACCTGGATTCAAATTTTCCCCTCGCCTGGCCTCACTAACTTAGTTTACTACATTGAAATTTCCTAATTGTACTTTCTGATTTCTTTTAATTCTTTTTCTTTTCTTTTCACTCTCTTGAAGGTTTATTCTCTTCCCAGCACCATGCTACTTTCTGTGCTTTAACAGTTGCTTTCTTTAATTCCATCTCTTCCTTGTTGAGGAAGGAAGAACTACCTGAGTGTTTCATACATTCATCTCAAGTTATGAATTGCACTGTCAGCTAAGTAACTAATAGAAACTAATTTAGTAATTGATAGAAACAATCATCCCTGTTTCAGATGAAATGTATCTTAAATGTTGAAATTTTTTGCCTGAAGTCTGTTCAGAAAATCCAGAGCACTGAGAGTGGAGCTAGAAAAATCTGTCCAATAATGGAGCATATTAATTGGACCCTCATGCCAATTAACTCATCCATCATTTATGGCTCTTGGAATCTGGGAACACTCCTGATTGCTGCCAGGGCTTCCAGTCCACTCCCTGCTTACACATGGGTGCATGCATTCTGCCAGACCTCTGACTCTGCCATTTTGGCCCCAGGTTCAAAGGCCTTCAAATGTGTCTGGCAGGTTATTCTTGGTTTATACCTCTGACAATGCTAATGGTAAGAGCAGATTTTGGCCACAGATTTTGCATGTCAAATTGGTTTTTGCTGAAGTTCATGCTAAAGGAGCAGGAGGAAGATCAGGGTGCAGCTTGATGGTCACTGAGAGAAGCCCAGGTGAGTTCCAGGAGTTCCACTCATTGCAAGAGGTGACAAGATTGATTCACAAAAAGTTCATTTCCGTGAAGATTATCACTGTGGAAACCGAAGAGATGACTCTTGAGAAATATGTGGTTTCTGTAGTGACGGATGATAATTGTTTTCAAATCTCATGAAAAAGCAATGTGAGCTACATTTGTAGCAGTGTGCCCTGAGCTGAAAGATTGGTGACAGTCCAATAGTAATCCTATTCCATACATCTGTTGAGTCTCAAGAGGCAAGGCAGTGTTTATCAGTGACTGAGATTTCATTTTATATTCTGCTCTGCCCAGGCAGATCCTGAGCTTGTGTGGAGTGCCATGCAGGCTTCTCCTCTCCTTCATCCAGGTGCAAGGAGCAAGAGAGAAGTTGGCCACTGGATACAAAGGAAACAATATGTGCAATCCTTCAGGTTTTGACCATGCTTTATCTAGTTCAAGATGCAAATATACATACAGGGGAACTCAGAAGTCAGCCATTTTTACCTATTATTAACCCCAAAGTCTTTCCTGTTGGGGAGATTATGCATGCTGAACTGTGGAACATCAAACAGCATTGCCAGAGAGAAGGCAAAGGCACCAAATAACAGGCTTAGGCATTCACATCACTAAAACTCAGGAAAATAGGATAAATAGTATTCCTTTTCTATTTTTTCTTCAATTAATGATTGTGAACATATTTGTCAGCAGAAAATGCATAGGAGGAAGAATCTCACATGATTTTTCTGCACCATAATACGTATACTTCAAATGCTTTTAGAAGGTCATTTTGGAAGCTCTGTGTTTGTTCGTTTTAGGGGTTAAGTGTTTAACTGAGTGCCTGAGCATTTCCATGGAAATAAAATAACCACCAAAGCTGTACAAACATGTATTTCCAAGCAGCATTCATCACAAGTAAGCAAAAACATGTTTTAAGATGTACCTGCAACATATCAAGTGATAGCTCAAATATTTTATGATCTCTAATTTTATCTATTACCCCCAACTCTTCTCCAAATTTTACTGATGCCTATGTTGTCAATACAGCATCATTCTACAAACCTCAGAAAATTAAAATACTTACAAGATTTCATTCTTTCTTTTTGTCTCCCTCTTTCTGCAACAGCAGAAGGTACCTGATTGTGGGCTTACCATGTGTTACTGTACTAAAGCATGACGTGAATACTTGCTATAAATTTTACAAAACTTTTCCACTTTCAGTTGCAATTCACTTTACTCATCGAAAATGATTCATTGGTAGCTGAAGGATGTGTCATTGGTCTAAGTGAACTGTATCAGTATCACATAATGTACATGTCATATTCTATTTTCTTCCTGTTTTCATTAAAAATACACCAGTAGGGTGAAAAAAAAAGCAAAAGCAACCCAGTGATTTTTTCCCACTCATTTCCTGCACTCTGTATTTCTGACTCAAAAAACCAGTGAAGCACCAATATGTAAAAGCACTAATATTAAGTTCATCTAAACATTTCCATTCTGAAGGCCCAGTTTCAGTTATTTATTATTTTCATAAACTTTAGCCTTCTTGGCTGAACTTTTTCCAGAGTTGTTCTCTTTCCAAGAGTGACTATTTTAGGAAAGTTTGAGCATGAATCAAGCAAAATCAAAACTCAACAAAAAATACACTTTTCCCACAATTTCTCCCAAATCTTGCAGTTTCTTTGAAATAGGCATAATGGCCAGATGTTTTCAGACAAAAGGCTGGCAGATAACAGTCTGTAAATGACATGGTACAGACAGGTACCTTCCAAAGTCCTTTTGAAAACAGATTCAGATTTACCCAAGTCATACATTCCCAAAGGTTAATTTCCACTTACATGCAGCTGTCATATGAACCTAGATACATTGTTCGGGTTTTTTTCATAAGTACTCAGAGGCAATTGGTATCATCACTCCTGTTTTCTCAAATCAAGAAACAGAGACATGGGAGAGTGAGCCAATCTAGCTTTCTATATCTTCCCTTGGTATTCCTTCCATTCATTTCTTCTATATTTAGTAGTATTCTCCATGTTCTAAATTACATGCATTCCTTGTGGAGACAATGCTGTGCAAAGAAAAGAGAACAAATGATGGTAAAACCCTGTGTGTGCAGTCTAGGTGTAAATGGAGCCACCATGCAACCAACACAGATACACTGCTAATGAACAGCTGGTTTACAACCAAGTGAATGCTCAAAGTGCTTGCACACCGGGGGATTTTCTTGTCTTTTTGTAAGTTATGGCAAATAAATGTCATGGCTGCCCAATTCACTTAATAACACCAGATCTGAGCGCTGAATCATAGCGTACTGGCATGGAATTGAAAATTCTCTCTTGGGCCTCAGCCCAGAATTGCAGGGCTTTTTAAAAGAGTTTGGGGAGTCAGATGGCCAACTCCTGCTGGCTTTCAGTGGCGTTCTCAGCCCTTCTCCATTGGGCTGCTTTGTCAGGAGGACAAACGCATGTAATGCAAGTATTGTTAACTGTGAAAACATGAGTAACTGCACTGAAGCCTGGAGTTAAGTATGTACTTAGGTGCTAGGTTGGGTGCATTCTGTTTACACTCCATAACACAAAAAAAATCCAGAAGTGATGGGAAAAAAAATCCCAAGACATGTTTCCAGCTATGCTAAAATGCCTGACAAAAATATACTCATTTTCTAAAATATTTGGGAGAGCAAGACGGGGATGGGAAAAGGGACTGCTTGACATGGATTCCCAATCTCTTTTAATGAAGGAGCTCAGGGCTGGGGTTTTGTATAATCAGCTGTCTCTGATGCACTGTTTCAGAAAACCTGCCTTCCTGGTCCATGTTGTTTATTCTGAAGAGGCTTCATGATACAAGACATTAAATTATTTCAGAACAGTTTTTGTCAAACACCACACATGTACATCAACTAAGAGGCTGTATTTCAAGAGTCACTCACATGGAGAATTTTTTCCCTCACTAGATTCCTCTCTCATTCTTTGCACAGGGTAACAAATACTCCTAAATAAATACTCACTGTGCAGAAATGTAAACTTTAATTTCTGAATAAGACAGGGGGTTTATACCAAAGAATCAAAGAATCATTAAGGGTTGAAGACCTCCAAGATCATTGAATTCAGTGCAGTTAAAGGCCCAAACATAATCCAATCATGTGAGTTAGGGAATGAGTGCAGTCTGCACAGAAATTTCCTTGCTTCTGAGTACTTCATTTCAAAAGTCAGTAACATCCTTTTAGATGATAGTGTGTTGTACAGATTTCCCCATGCGTAATGGTAAGCTGTGGAAATGGTAAGCTGTGGTAGTGGTGAATAGAATCACTGTGACAGGGATGGCGCTGCAGATCTGTAGCCAAGGAGAATCAAACAGATTTTTCATGTGGGTTTCACAGATATTTGCTGACAAGCAGAGGAATGACCAGCAATCCTGGGTTTCAGCCAAGATTATTTAAAGATAGGATGCTTTGGAGGGCACAGCCCATTTCAGCACCTTATTCTTGTCTTTGTTTCCCCTAACCTCCTTTTCTTAAACCCAATTGCCTCTGGCCTGATCTTTCCAGGATGTTCCTTTTCCTGGACTTGCTTAAACAAAGGCAGGGCTCTACTCAAGCCCATTTAAACTTCAAGGCTCCCAAAGAGCAGACTTGCTGGCTGGCTACTTTGTCCCTTGATGAATCCCCTGCACTGACCTAAGCCCTGTTCTGCTCGGTGAAGATGTTTCACAAGATCCTCCTAAGACATCAAAGCTCTCAGCAACCGCTCCACTGCTGCAGGTTAAACCATATGTCACTTGGTACTGGTAGATCTCAGAAACTTCAGCCCCTGGGCAGTTTTGTTCTGGTTTTTTGTCTAAAATATGGCCTGTCCTTTTCCAGTTTGTGCTCCTGTTGCTCCTTAGCTTCTCTTTGCCACCACAGTCTCCTTGGCAGGATTAATCAAAATACTTTAGTCTTTTACAAAGAAGAGGGAGGGATCATTTGTTGAATAGATAGAGTGTTTTGCTTTTTGGCACTGGCCACAGTGAGTGTTCTGTTGTTCTTTTCTAGTAAAGGAAAACAAGAGGTCCATGTGTGAGGCAAACAGATCTCCTGGTCTAACCATACACAAAGATCAGATCAGTAGCCCAGTGACCATAGATTTGTAAAATCATAAGAATGCTTTGAGTTTGAAGGGAGCTTGAAGATCATCTGGTTCTAACTCCCCTGCCATGGATACGGACACCTTCCACTGGACCAGATTGCTCAGAGCACCATCCAACCTGGCCTTGAATACTTCCAAAGATGGGGCATCCACAGCTTTCCTGGGCAGCCTGTTCCAGTGCGTCACCCTCACAGTAGAGATTTTTTTTTCCAACATCTGACTTAAACATACTCTCTTTCAGTTTGAAGACATTCCTCCTTGTCCTGTCACTATACACTCTTGTAAATAGTCTCTTTTGCTCTTGTAAATAGTTTCTCTAATTATCTACTTACTACCATCAAAGTTGCCTTGTAAAAATTCTGGGGAAAGCTAGATGTGTTGAAAGGAATGGGGCGAGAATTAGCTTAGTGTTACTTAAATACTCTGTCAGACCACCTATCCAAGCTTGATCTGGATACACAGCTCCTGTGTCCATTCCTCCTATTCAGTGAAACTTTTTTTAATTCAGGCTCTCTCCAGGTTTGGTTGTGTAAAGTCTTGTCCAAAAATTATATTCCCTCAGTGCAGGGCTTAGAAAGGAGAGAATTGGCATTTTCCATGCCACACCTGTTCAGCAGAGAGAGAGCACTTTGATCTCTGTGGCTACCCATCTAATAGCCCCATAGAGCAATAAATCCATACCCTCTATTTTTTTTTCTTTTTTTTTTTTTCTTTCTTTTTAGTATACCTGCCAAAAGAGGGGGAAAAAAGTGAAAGGAAAAAAGTAGCTGTTCCAGGAAGGAGCTGAAGTCTATAAAGTGATCTTTCACTCTCTATTGCAAAGCTCTTGCTAGTCAGCACCACCACAGATCTATCAGAATATTTTTGGTAACAAGCTTTTGAAAAGCTGAATTTAAAATAAGAAGTGGGAAGTGGGGAGGGAGGCAGGGGGAGTGTCTTCAAACCAAATGCCACGACTGCTCACAAGGCACTCTATAATTCAAAACTGGGTACCCTCAGGCATGCTGTGAATACATTTATACTTTCAAGAGAACAGTCCCACAATGCAAACACTGTGAGTGGTTTTGCCTAAAGGATTCTGTAGGATTTATGCACATGAGGGCTCTTGTCACTTGTAAGTAGAGGTCAGGAACCTGCCTGGGTGGAGAAGGCAGAGTCAGTGCTTTCCTGAAATCCCTCCTTGTGCCAGGAAATAATCACCACACCCACAGCTACTACATTTGAGCCAAGGTGTTTCAGGGACACAGTCTGTCATATAGGGCACGCCCGTGGAAAAAAGTTTTATAAACCATATCCCGTTTCTTTAATCTTCCATTCCTTGTTGCTGAAAGAAATTTTTAAAATAAATAAAAAAAATCAAGGGGGTTGCTTCTGATAGAAAAGAAAAGGAGTTTCTGTTCAGTACCTTAAAGTAAAAGATCAAAAAGCAAACTTTGATTTTTCACATATTCCAGAATTCTCAAGACAGGTTTTATTTCCACTGAGTTAAATGGAAGGTAATGAAATTTTGACCATGGTGGCATAAATCAAATCTTTTGAGGGAGTGAAGGGGTAGGGAGGAGAACAAAGAACAGGCAGAGAGGCTACAATATCAAGTGTTTCTTGTAAAAATATAGAACTAGTATTTGTTTCTGTTAGGCATCTTAATCTGTGATTTATCATCAATTCTAAAACTCCACAAGTTTTTATTAGAGCTGAATGGATTTGAAACTACCATTGCTAAATAAAAAGGCTAATTGTGTTTTACTGCTCCATTTCAAGTACAATTCTATCTTGGTGCCAAAGATCAGACTGCGAAAAAAAATGACACACTTTATTTAAAATAATTGCAATGAAAAAAATTGTGTGGTTTTCTTTTGGCTGTGGTTATAAAACTGAACATTTTATTATGAATGAAAATTCTAAATAGTTGTGTCTTGTCAATAGGACCTGTCTTGTATCTTTCTGGCTCAGAAAATGTCCAGATTTGGTTTATTTTACTGCTTATAAATTCCCCTGAGTTCTTGGACATCTTATTTTCATTTTGAAAACTCTGACAGTTTTGTCATGAATAGCTAAACATCACGTCTCATTTTAAGTGAAGGCCAGTGACATCTCAAAATGAGTAGGCAAAACAGACACAGAAGTCATCA
Source organism: Illadopsis cleaveri (assembly GCA_013399915.1). NCBI lineage: Eukaryota > Metazoa > Chordata > Aves > Passeriformes > Timaliidae > Illadopsis > Illadopsis cleaveri. Next base: position 1,098,163 of record VXBB01007092.1, on the reverse strand, counting down.
GAGGCAGTGTGAAGCAGTGAGTGAAGATCATACCAGCATTTCCCCAACTGCAAATGGCAAGCAAATCGACATGCTGCAACCAAAATTATTCTCTAAAAAATGCCCACAGGCACTTGATGAGCTTAAAACATATGGATTTGTCACTTTATGCAATGGCCACATGTGCCTGGGGTGAGAAAGAACAGGATGTCTCTCATCCTCTCTACTACACAACCATCAAGGGACAACACTGTTAATCACAGGAGCCAGTGGGAAGCACCTGGTCATGTCTAAAGAAGAGTTCACCTGACAGGTGAACTGACAGGTTCTGACAGGTTCAGAGGACTAAAAGTCCTAGAGAAGCTTTGAAAAGAGACAATTTTCTGTAGCACATGGACTCAGTACAGATTGGCTTCCTGATGCTCCTGAGAACATGAGCAAACAAAGAGCATGTGTGTGTGCGTGTGTGTGAGTCTGGTGTTGGTTTGAGGGACACCAGAGAGCTGAGGAAGAAGGAGCACCTGGTTTGCCAAAGGCAGAGCTGAGGGACCCCTCAGTGCTGTGGGCACATAAAACAGATCTGCAGCCACTTGTGCATCACAGCAGAGCGGCTCAACTTCCATATCTATGGGCCCATGTGTTACAGAGTGAGCTTATCCCAACCCCTTCCTCAGGTGCCAAGCAATGCAGCTTGAAATCTTAGCCTGCCTTTGTCACATCGCCCTGCTGTTGTTTGTGATGCTGCTCTACGGTGCCTCACCCACAAGATATATAACCTGACAGTTACACTTCATTTCCTAAGTTGGAACAATGAAGGCTTTTGTTCCTGAGGTGTCAGTCTCATGGATTTTCTGGTAATTTTAAGGTGTTGTGCACAAGCAGCTGCTTCTAGCTATAGTAGATGTGATCTGTAGTAACAGATTCTGTGAAAAGAGACAGGAAGTACCATGTAAGACAAAAACAATAAGGCAATACCGTTACAGACCTCATTCTTGGCTCTGCTTGTCAAACATGGCAAGTTGCTCAGCAGAGTTAAGTACCTCACTTTCACTCTGAGGAGTGGAGGTAATAAGGGAAAATACTTTAGTGTCATTGTTCTTTGTAAAATATTGCAAGATCCCTGGATGACAAGATATTACATAAATAATAGCAGTTATTTTCAAATGTGCTAGTTGAGACAGCAGGTTTTTTTGGCAACTTATATTTTGCTCTGTCAAAATATAACTATGCTGAATACCAGTAGTTTTTTAAAACAGTGCTGTAGCCAGAATCCATATGTTTCTGCTGCCATTCTTCTTGTAAAAGTATGTAAATATAACTAACGATGTCTTTCTTTTAAACAGATGGAAACATTTGTCTTCTGGATAGATGTAACATTGACTACACAGTTATTCCTGAAACTAGTTTGCACCTTTTCTAAGTTTTGTGAGAAATACAGTGTGTCAGAGCATTTAAAGGTGTATCTGTAATGTTTGGTGTGAAGCACAGAGACAGTTCCAAAATCCATTGAACTTAATCTGAATCCTTACATTTACTTCACTTTCTATAGAATAAGACCTATATAATTTAGTTTATTGTATACACTACAATTTTAACATTTTCTGAGTTAACATTGATGGAAGTAATGGCAAACAGCTGAAGTAACCTCTCTTCTGGGAGAACTGCTTTCCAGCTATTCCTCTATTCCTTGAAAATAAGAATCACCATTTTTCATCAGACTTTATATGTGTATGAACAAAAGTGTTAGGGACACTTTATAGTGCCAGAATCTAGTGAACTAATTTTTTCAGGCACTGATACAGAAACATCATATGGTTTTATTTTAGTCAGTAATAAAATTATGTGGGTAAGTTAGTGTTTATGTCTTTGGTTTGCAAGATGCTGTCCACTTGACATGTCATATGAAGGAAACTAACTTGATGCTTTTCATCTCTAAGTTAGATGGGGTTGGGGTTACTTTTTTTTTTTTTTTTTTAAAGAAAAAACAAAAACCAAAACCCCCCCAGTAATTACTTAGCAACTTTCTGATAAAAATCCATGCTCCTAAAATAATGATTTGAAAATGGAGCAGTGTTTGGCATGCTGAAAATCCAACTTCTAGAAAAGAACTGCTCCATTTCAGACATTTCACTACACTGTCACATTTTCCAAAAGATTTATAACGAGCACTTTGTAAGACTCTGGCACCTGAGCTGAATACTGAGCATTTACAAAGTTGTCCCTGAGGATATTTTTGGTCAGCCTTAAGAGCCAGGAGTACATGAGGTCCAAACTGCAGTTCCTGTACCACGATGAGTTCTGCGCATGATGGCTGAACCTTAGCAGAACTGCAGTCACTGAAAAATGGGACTGCAAAAAGAAAACACAGGATAAAATGAAGCCTTGAGTTTGCAGTGCTGGCTTAAGGCTAGTTTCTTATTCTTCTCTGAATTACACCTGTTCAGCTGTGTTGCCTTATGGAGTTATGGGGGTACAGCCCAGATGAGAATTTGGCATTGTCTGACTCACTCCGGGACTTGAGCTAAACTCTCACATCAGTTCCACGGAGCGGGTCCAGTGAAGTGGCAGAAATGAGGGATTATCTTGGCCACAGAGCAAAAATGCTGGAAGTTTCTGTATTTCAAATAGTGTTTTGCATCAGCTGCACAGAACATCTGTGCTGTGGCAAACCAATCTCCAGAAGGGTAGTGTCCCTGACTCCAACGGGGATGTTTCCAGCCAATTCCCCACTACACTGCTAAAGATTCTACTAACACCAGCTGAAATTAAAGCCAGATGAGATGTACAATTTATTCCACCCCTTAGGTGAGAAAAAAATGAGTGCTTAAACCTTTCAAGTTTCAGAGGCACTTGGGAGAAGGCTTAAGGTTTAGCATTATACGACACATCAGCACATGCCCCAGCTCAGCCAGTGTCAAAATCTGAATGAAAACAACTGTGCTCCTGCTCATGGCATGGATTAAGGATGATCCCTGACAAATTAAAAATATTTGGCAGTCATTGCTTTCTTATGGCATGTTTCCTAAAATCTAAAGGAATTATGCCTGGCATTGTTTTGAAGCCACCAGACTCTGAAGTGATCAAAAGCTTAGAGGAATAAAATCAGAAATACAGATAGAAGAATGGTGGTCAGGCTTCTCTGCCCTGCTCTCAGCCATCATTTGGGTGAGGTAACATCAGTGCAATGTGTTTACTTCTGTAGGAGGCACCTGTCACTGCAGTGCTCTGTGCCACAGGTACTGCGTGGCAGCTCAGCACTGGCTTCCACAGCCAGAAAACACATGTGTGACATGCAGGTTGGCTGGAGATACGCAGGCAGCTTCAAACACTGCAGAACCTGATGTTTTCCTTTACCACATAACCAGCTTCCTGAGTCCAAATCATTCTTCCAGGATCCAGGCAAAGTAGCTGGATTGCATTTTTGTAAGAGGTTGCCTGAGAAGAGAATCTACCCTTTCTTGCCATAAATCTGAATTAACACACTTCAGTTAAAAACACAGATAAAAGTACTCCTAATTTCTCTCTAAGCTGGGAGTCACTCAAACTTCTCCCACTAATTTCAGTGGGTGGTGGGTATATGCATAAAAAATTGTAGTATCCTGATTTTGGCTTCTGTCTTCTTTGGCTGAGAAGAGAAAAAAGGAGAGAAAACTCATTGCATGAACTTGAGCACACTTCTCTATAGAGTGAGTCAGAGCAGGAGCCTCTCTGAAATCTATGTGACTGCCAGTATCAGAGCTGCAACATATTTTTTTGCATATTGTGTGTGCAAATAAAAACTTGTTGTCTATATAATAGGATACAGTAAATTTACTGTATTTTCTGTGCTGTCTCCCTTTCCACATTTAGAGAAGGAAAATAAATCACACGTTCAGGAGACAAAAAGCCATAGGGGTATGGAAACATTGGTTTGTTGGAGGTTTAAGAGTTGAACTGCTATCTTTGGTTTTAAAAAAATTGCCTGGAAAAAAGCACTGCCCTGTAGTATCTGTTTTCAGTAGAGACTGTTTGGTATCTTCTTAGATAAGATAATGCTTTGCCTAGCTGGGGGAATTGTGTGAAATAACATGGCCATGATGACATGGGTTGCTATAATGCAGTTATTGATAAGAGTCTGGAACACATATTCTAATGACGCATAAGATCTTCCCAAAGACATGGTATGTGATAAGAAACAATGTTTTAAGCAAATGTACAAGTTAGGGGATATTCTTCTGGGGTGAGGCATCTCATTTTATGCAACAACCTTGCCCTGATTCTTGTGTTTAATGCTGTGCATGTGAATCACTTCAGTTGTAATGCCTCAGAGAGGCAGGATGCCTCCTGCCGTTCCGTTGAGTGTAGTCCTTGGAAAAGACTCAAACAGGTCAGCTAAAAGCATGCCTGGAAGGAAGCAAGACTGTACTCCTCCTTCCTCTCTGTTGTTCAGCTCAAGGAGTGCAGCCCATGCATTCTTATGAACATCAGAAATGCAGTTCTGCCCCATCCTGATATCAGCTGCCAAGGGCTGCCTGCCTGCACCTCACTCCTGCTGGTCAAGGGCTGCACTATGGCAAGGCTCCGTGCTCCACCTCAGACATTTCTACTTAAACATTTCTTCTTAAAATAGCACATACCTGCTAGGGCTTTGGCATTCTGTGTGCTAGCCTATGTTATTTCTCTTCAGATGAAGAACAGTTCACACCTTCACTGTTGCTCTAATTAGGATTAGGTCTATATGTAAACAGCAAAGATTAAGTATTTATATTACTATCAGTAGTTATCCCTCATAGTAGGGACCTTTGTTAAGTGCCCAGGAACTTTCAGGCTTGGTGCTCTCCAATACCTTTGTACCAACTACTGAGTAGCAGCCAGTCCAGCAGAAGAAATAACTCTTTCAATCAGTTTTTCACTTTTCGGCTAAGTAACCACAGTAGAAGCTAAAAACTGAGGATGGGGTTTGGGTACCTATATCAGGGGCTTAAGTACACGCAAATATTAAGTATTCTTTAAGTATGCTCTTTTTTCTCAAACAAAGCTCTGTAAAAATTATACTTTCTTACCCAGTATCTTGCTCAAAGCACATCTTCAGTCTCCCTTGGCCAACTTAATACTGCTAGGAAGAAACATTTTTTTTTTTTGTGAGCTCTGATAGAGGAGGATTCATTTCCTTTCACTGATACAATGAATTGCTAAGACACATGGCCATATTTTGGTTCTGTTAAGTGATTTAAATATAAACTTGATGACTTTTAGTCTTGCATTAGAGATGCACTCCTTCTCTAAATACAAATATGTATACCTCAGTACAAAAAGTCTTAATAAGGTTATTATTGTAGTTCTTGCTACATGCAGCATAGTTCTGTGTCTCTGGAGTCCCCTATTCTGCAAGGCACAGAACAGAGACTTGTCTGGATCAAAGGTATTCCAAGCTCTGCATTGATCAAAAGAAGTAAAGAAGTTGGAAAAAAAATAAGGCTGGGAGTGATAATGATCAGTTCATGAAATATGTGAAGATCAACTGCCTCAGGAAGGAGTCATTCACTTCTTGATAGAGGCTGAAAAGCAATAGCTACTTAAAACTGAGATTGCATTGAGTCAAAATTCCAAAAAATACCTGGAACTTGTTTCATAAGTAAGGGTAAAAGTAGGTAGGGGCCATGTAGGAAGGAAATAAATAAAAATCCACCTTAAAAATTATGATGATGACAGAGAGCCTAAAAAGAATGAGAAGAAGTCTAATCAGCAGAGAATGCAGAATCTTAAGAGGTCAAAGTGCAGAAATAAAGTACAAATTGCCAAAAGTCAGGCTGTGTTAGACCTTTCAGAGGAAATTTAAAAAAAACCCAGAAAAAAAATTTGTCCATGTAACTAGGAATTGAGCACAAAAGAAGCACGGGAACATCCATGCACTAGGCCAGGGTGGAGATTAATCATGATTTTTCCTAAAACTGACACACGGTGCCTTTTGTTTCCCTTTGTGCATGACACTGACAGTGAAGAGAGACACCGTATGCCCATAGGGAATTAGTTTTATGGTGCTACAAATAGAACTCAAAGTGCCATATGAAACTTGCTTTGGAGGGGATAGGTTACTCTCCACTGCAGAAATTTTGGTGAAACAGCACAAGAAATCATCAACTCCTTAGAAATTCCCCCTCTAGGACACTTGAGACAGAGCACATGACTAAAAGACACCATACTTGACTGTCAAAATGAAATAAGAAGAGGAGAAGCTAATTTGGTGATCATGGAGTCATTTAGTTTGCAACCATATGCAAGTCTGTAGAACAGATTTTGTAAAAAAGGAGAAAGATAAGGCGGAAAATGGAAAATACCATTTTTAGTCTGGTTTGGTCATAGTCTGGTCATGCCAGACTAACATAATAGCTTTCTTCAGGATGACTGTTCTCCCTAGACAAAGGAAATACAGTGTTCTGAATTCAGTAAAACAGTTGGTTTGGTGCCATGTGAGAAAGCGTCTGCATAGGTAAGGAAAAGGGGGATTAGGAGAGAAAATGTAAGATGGCTCAAAAACTGGATAAAGAGATGACAGCACTCTGTGTCAAGAGAGAAAGTATTGGGCTGGAGATAGGCTATTAATGGAGTTCCTCAAGGAGTGGTTTTGGCTCAAAATGTAAGAGTGGGCTTTTGAAATATGTTGATGACACAAAGTTGGAAGGCACCGTCAATTCAAAGGAGAACTAGAACACCATGCAGAGAAAACTGGATGAGCATGAGGACAGAAGTAATAGAAATGGAATGAAAATGAATAGCACTGCAAAATCCACCCCTTCAAGGATAAATAACAGTAATTTCTGTTGGAAACAAAGGAGAAGAGGGACGTGTGCCTGGATATACCACTGAAATGTAGAATGATGATGAGCCCCAAATTGGATGCAATTGTGCTCTTAGGATGTAGCAGGTGAAATATTTGTATGGCAGTTGTAAGACAATTTCAAGGCTTCATCTGAAATGCAATATATGATTCTGATCACTTGTGTGCAAGAAAAAAGGTATTAAATCAGGAACAGAGTTGTAAAAATGGAGAAAAGGCTAAAGTACCTGTTTCAGAAGGATGACTGTGGACACAAACAAAAATTGCTGCAAAGTAGGTCACTAGAATGACCTAGTTTGAGAACTGAAAACTGTGCAGTCACATCAATAGCATGCCCAGGCTGCTGGAATAAATTGTCAGAGCCAAATGCAACTTTATTTCTTCCAGGGCTTCAGCTAGTGGTGTCACAGAGTGGCTCTGCTCTTAGAGGACACACCACCTCAATGACATTGATTTATTCAATCCAGCAGTTCAAGTACGAGGATCAATTTTATTACTTCTTTATTTGCACCAGTTACTGGAAAACTAATGAGGGTAAAGAGACTAGTCACGAGAGACTGGATATAACATGGACGTAATATCCATCAATTTAGTCTGTAAATAAGATTTCTAATAACCAGGACGCTCAGACTGAAGTAACAGAAGGGGAAAAACACCCCACCTACCTATACATTCTGACTGCTTGGTAAATTGGTGAGACTGAAAGAGAAGCAAGAGAGTCTGGACTCAGTTACCTGTGAGGATTTTCTCCATCCTGACCCCACCCAAAATAGTTCAGGCCAGAACATCATACAGCACAATTCTTTTGAATCCAGTGGATCCACTCTGCTCTACAGTACCTGAGAATTTGTTTGTTTCTTCTCATGATTTAGTAGGATTTGTTATCTGGTGCTTCTATGTAGATAAATAGTGGCACTAGCAGATGAACAAATTCAAGTGTGGAATAAAGCCTCCAAACAGAAAAGGGGAAAAATTATGGGGAGATGTGTACAGCCCTTACTCAGAAAAGTATACTAGGCTAATAACAAATGACAAACCCAGCTGATGTAGCATAATTCATCAGAAGCATTCCTTCTGGGAGGCTGCTCTTGGACAGCCAAGGAACAGGTCACACTTCTGGGAAATCAGTTTGTCCACTCCCATGATCAGCATCTTTCCTTTGAGGCCTTTGAGGGGCCTCTTTCACCACAAAACCAAAATGCAGTCCAAAGACCCACAGTGCAAAGGAGCAGAACTTGTGGAAAAGTGTCCACAAACTCCTGCTGCTGATATATCTCTTGGGTGCTGTTTCTGACAGGTGATGTTGTTGCTGCCATTCCTCTTGGCCACCTGCCTTTGAGGGAACTTTTAACTGGTTGGTCTTATCCTCCCAACTCCTTAGTACCGAGGGGATGAACAGAGAATGGTGAAAAGAAAATTACATTTGTCATGGTTTCTACCAGATTCTGATTTAGGTCCCATCATCATAAGAGATGATGAAGAGGGAGATAGCCAGCAGCACCCTCAACAGCATTTAATTCATGCTGATGTGCTCACTGATTTTTGTGGAATCAGTTCAGCACTCCTCATTAGGGCCACTCCTCATTAGGGCCATCCTTTACTCAAGAATTATAAAGAGGTCAGAATCACACTCAGTGAATTGGTAAAGCATGAGACAACTCCTTCTGATCCATCTTTTTTCATTCATGACTTAGAGGCAAAAGGAAGGAACTGAAAGTGTTACTTTCATTGGATCTAGTGTTCATACCAGTTTTATAGGAGTGCTATCTAGTAATCCTGCTGGATAGAAAGGTAGGAAAGCTCTGAAGCAGGGAGTACCCTGTGATTCTGGAAATGGCATCAGAGGACCTCAAAAGTCTTCAAGATTCTTACCCACATGCCAGTGAGAAAAACAAAGTACCCTTTAATAGATAAAAAGAAGATATTTTACTGATAAATGTCAAGAACAATTAAAACTCTGGGTCCAACCCATTTATACACAGTCTCAAAGAGCAGGGAACTGAATCTATGCCATGTGCTGACTGGTCCCACAGGATTATCCTTCACCCGCTGAAGAAAGTTATTTCAATTGTTCAGTGAAAGCATTTCATTGTTCTCTGTGGCAAGATGCTTTCTTCACTCTACATCTGCATTGAAATCCCTGAATACAGGTTTTCATGCCCAGTTATGTTCTCATCTGTGACTTTAGTTTAGTTTCCAAAGTGCAACACATACTGGGAGAGTTGGCGCAATCCCCTGCCTTCAGACAATAGGTGGATGTTGGAGTTTACAGTTAATTATACAGACTCTGTTCCATATCTATCAATTAATGAAATAGTCACTTACAATTAAATCATGGTTGACATCAAATTACTGACCAATGATCCCAATGCTTCTTCAGTTACAAGTATCTGAAATAACTACACCAATGCATAGGGGAAAAAGAATCCCAGCTTCAGTCCACTTGGGACGCAATCCTTTCTAGACACTTCAGGATCTTTCCAGAGGTATAATTATTGTTCTATGCAGTTGTTTTAGCAAGAGTTATCCGTAAGTTAGACTTAGTGAAGACTTAGTGAAGATTATCCTGTCATTCTATATAAACAGAAATTACAGTTGTGGAAGGTCAATTCTATAAAGAAACTGGTAGTCACCAGATCAGTAATGATCTGTACCTGGGTTTCATGCTCTTCCTTGGACCTTATGACTCTGTCTGATAGAGATCTAGGTCTCACTGCATCTGTTTGGAAACCAGAATTTTAGTCAGCCTAATAGTAGCACAACTGTGGTGCTATATGTCAAGACATAGAAAAAAATGGTTAAGAACTAAGCAGAACCTGCAAGCCTCTAGCTGACACCTTGTTCCCATTATACAGTATTTATGTGTAGCATTTATGACAGGAGACAGCATTTTGGCTTGGCAAAAAAACTAGAATTTGTGTCACAAAATAAACGCTTTGAGCTGATTTCCATCTTGCCTTTTAACATGGTGCAGATTTTACGTATTATGCACCTCTGGAGTTGTACGGTGAGTAATGGTGTTACAGTATCATTTCCATTGTAAATCAACTTGAGGTACATCCAAATGGCAAATGAAGTCCATTCAAAGCATTCAGACCATTCAGACCTTGACCAGCCAGAAATTGTCAGTCCAAGAAAATACCATACCACACCACATCCTCAGTTTTACTTTTGTTTGGGCTGCGAATGCATGTTCTGCTTCTCATAACACTGCACTGACAGATCTTTTTTCACCTGTGTGGGTTTTCACAGAGCCTTGAGACATAGCAGGGAGAGCCATGTGCTCAGCCTCTTTTCTGCCCAGGGTAAATTTTTTCAGACAGATGTTCCTTTTCTTTCAGGAGAACCTGGAGTCTAACAACAAGAGAAGGAGAAAATAAATGGGCAGGAAAAACTTTGTATTTAGTTTAGTAATTCACCATGGATTGGTTGCATATGTAGTAAACTTAGCACTCAGTTTTAGCTGTAAAATATTTGCATATAGATGAAGGGGTTTGAATAACCTTGCTGGGGTGCTTCACTCCCCTGCCTCCTTGGCAGGGGCAGGAGTCCCTTATAGAGGGGCTGTGTGGTGAGCTGGGCATTGCAGGGTCTTAAATTGCCTCAGGTGCATTGACAAGATCTCTCGTTGGATTCATAGGGCAGCACTGCTGTACAAGGAGCAGTCTCCCACTGAAAGAAAGAGATATGAGCTGTATCTTCTTATCTTGTACAAAATATCGATGCAGTATATATAAAATTAACTTGGCAAGGAGGAAGATTATTGCAAATCACTTTTCCTCCAGCTACAAAATGTGCCCTAGACTCACAGGTGTATCTTAACATAATTTAGAAGAGATTTAAAGTGAGCTTGGAGCTATCCTAAGCTACCTATCTGAACCCTGTTTATAAACCCAGGAGATGAAAGTCTACAAGAAATAGTGCCTTCCTCTCTGCTCCTGCATAAGCAGAACAGCTGCCCAGAATTTTCTTTTTTAAATATGCCATTCTTACAGTTCAAGGATTTATGGAAATGGCTCTGTCATGTCTACCATGTCTGAGGATTTCAACAGTCCACAATTCTGCTTTTTAAATATGTAGTGGAGGGGCAAGGGTGGATTGAAGGAGAGGGATACTTTGAGTGTGACAACCACTGAGTATAACTGATGTGAGTATAATACATATGAGCAAGTTTTATTGTGGGTCTAGATTCTAAGCATCCCAAAGCTTGAAGGATTTTAGGCAAGGATGTTGGTTCTGATCATTCAAGCCATTGTGAAAGATTCATTTCCAGGAGATCTGAAAACAGATCATAAAAACAGCTAGTTTTGGAGTGTAGAAAATACACTGAGGTGACTCTACCAATTGCTTAGTTTGAAAGCAACCACTGCATTCAGGATGCCTGGGTCAGGATGAGCTTGGACTGAGGTTTGGATCAAACCAGGACTAGTATGGACTCATCAGTGCTCCCTAGTCTACAATTCACTGCAGGTGAGAAGGTTAGTTTGGATCCAAAGTCTCAGTTTTGACTGCTAAAGTAATTTATATGATTCACAAAATCTAAGCTCTATTACTCATCACACAACTAGCTCCAAGGTACATTTCCCATTTTCCTCTTTGTTGTTTCATATCACCAGAGAAAGTCCTTCTTTAACAGATAGGAAGGCTCTTAAAATTTTCATGCTTTTTTCATTGCCTATTTGCTTGGTTTAATGAGTATATATCGTGGCACTGCAATATATTGCATTGTGACATCCCTCCTGTGAAAATGGCCAAGGGGTTGGTCTCTGAAGACCATTAGCTGGTAATATATTATGAATAAATAAACATACAAACAGGTAGCTCTGCAGTTTCTCACCCTCAAAGTTGACTTTTTTAGCCTTCTTTTTCTTAAATGACTCCTCTTAGCTTTTACATGGGTGGGTAGACAGATGTTAGCAATTATGTCCATATATGTGGTCCACAGGTATGCCAGAGCTGAGGAATCTGGTGCTTTGTTAAATATTTTCAAGTAACCAGCTGCCGCATTTCTCCATGCAGCCAAACCACACCAAATGGAAATGTACTAAAAGAGATGGGTAAATTGAAGTACTTTTTTTAAAAACAGAAAAATGACTCATGCTCATAAAATATAATTACTGTAGTAATTCTTTAAATATACTGACCAATGACTGGGGGAAATTTCAATTGACTGTTCATTAGAATATTTCCACCCCCATCCCCACCCCCTGCAAATTTCTATACCAGTAATTGCTTCAACATACCAGAAGGCTGCAACTAGAAAGAAAGATGAAAAGGACCTTTACATCCATGAATGAAGGAAGCACAGCCTTCAGGGGCACTCTGCATGTTGACATATCATGCACCAAGTTTGCCATTACCTTTGTGCAGCAGTAGACTAGGATCAAACTCTCTTTCACTAAACACACCTCAGCAAGTGGTGGTGTTTGTTGTACAATCATGGGATGCTCAGAAAGACAAATATGCCATGAAATAAGAAAAGTGGAAATTCCCAGGTTTTATTAATGTCTACTAAATATAAACTCATGACATGCTTTCAGTTTTGCTGGCATCACAGGAAGCCACATAATTTTTTTTCCAGTATCATGTAATAGTTCATAATTCCATGAGCTATTTTCAGGAAACTACCTCAAAAGACACAGGATGTAATTCCTGAATACTGAGATGAAACTTGGTTGTTTTTCACTATTCTAGGCATCATTTGCCACTGCATTGTGCACTTTGCCTGCTCCATTTGCTTGAGCCCAGAGCACCAGAACAGGCTGCCTAGAGAAGCTGTGGAGACTTCTTCTCTGGAGATATTAAAAAACTTGCCCGGACATGATCCTGTGCAACCTGATCTCCATGAACCTCCTTTAACAGGCAGGTTGGACTGGATGATTTCCAGAGTCCCTTCCAACCCCAACCAGTCTGTGATTCCGTGATAAAGCAGGTACAAAGCGAGTCTAGAAAATGCAATTAGGCAGAAATGCAGAGGTATATAATGATGCAAGTGCAATCAATAGAAGTTGAGATACTTTCATGTCTTCCATATGTGCACACTTATATGAGCACACACAGGGGTGCCTGTGTTATGCCAGGCTTTTGAAAGAGCCCAGAGTCAATAGCTGTTATTGAGCCTCCAGAGAGCAGTACATATGTGTTTGTGGTTGAAAAGAACTGTAGACAGTGTAGAGTGTGTATTTGTTATATTTCTTGCTATGAAAAAGAAATTATATTTATAGAGCACTGTCCACTCAACAAATAGTTCCAGAACCAAACTTGGCAGGCACTGGGTGGCAGATCTGTTTTCTTAGTTTTCAAAATAAGTGCAGAGAAAGACATTAGGAAACTGTCTTGTTCCTGTGCTTTTAAAGTAATGCAAAGAATTTAATATCAAGAGAAGACAACCAAGAAAACAGTAGTGCACTCAAGGCTGATATATCCGGTAGAGGAAGGCTAGTGTTCTGTACTTGGCTCCCTGTGCCTGTACACTTAAAGGCCAAACACATAGGCATCTAGAAGACATCCAGCCTGCAGATTTGTACAATCTGTACACCTAGCCGACGCAAGATCCATAGATTTTTTTTCTTTCTTAAATTTTATTTCATGATCGATTTCAGTGAATGCCTAAGTTCCCAGCCCCAAGAGAAAGATCCCTTCTTAAGCTCAATTTTATTCCTCGACTTCCATTCCTGAGCCATGACATTTTGTGTAGCGGGTTTTGAACTCTCTGTAAATGTTATCCTTCTCCATAGAGCAAGTGTGCTCTTTTAGGTGACTCTGAAGAGGGTGTGAGAATCTAAAGTCACCTTGTAGGAGTTTTCAAAAGTGACTTTAACAGCAGGAGGATCTAATCCCACTGCGACCATAGGATTTTATCTTATTATGAAGTATAGGGCTTTGTAATTAGAGACCACATACAGTGATGTTCATATTTAAATCTGGTAAGAGTCTTAAGAAATCATCCAGATTTCCAAATATTTCCTATTTAAATTCTGCACTATAAATGAGCCATAGCGGGAAATAGCTAGTGAATTTGTGTGTCCTCCAAACAACTCCACCTTCTGAATAGGGAGACAGAGTGCTCTCTTAAAATTGAGCCTTGTTACATTGTTTGGCCAGTTACCTGAAGACTGCTACTCTTTAAAAGCTGAGCCAAACATACCTTAACTGAAAATACAAACCACGAGAATTACCTAATTTCTGCATGCGTTATAAATCCTTGCGGAGCAGCCTGCATTGCCTTTAAGTAATTCGTGTAATTACAAAAGACATCTGAAAGTGCTCAGCTTATAACAATGCAAAAATAATAGAATTATTTACTTTCAATTAAATCATGGTTAAGTTAAAAACTCCCACTGGATAGTCCAGAATGTGCAGAAACCACATGTTTTAAATAGGACTTGAGGTAAAAAGCTTTGCAATAAAGCAATCACAGAGTGTCAAACAACCCACCCGTGCCATAGAAATATAATGAAATAATTTCACAGTGCATGCTGATGAAGACAACATTTTTGGCTCAGAAGGAAAGCTTCATTCCATCCTTTCTGTTAACCTATTTTTTCTATTGTTTGTTTGTAAGTTGGGAAGAAGATCTCTTTGGTTTCAATTTTTTTTTTTCATAAACACAGAAGAATGAAGTAAAAACTACAGCTTTTCAAAAATTGCCTCAGGAGACTGGCACTGAGGTGTTATAAACACCCAGTAGACAGATCCCATTGCAGGATTTGCTGTATCTTCTGAGTAGGTACAAAATTGAACACATTTTGCTGCCTCTGGTAAAGAGAGCCTTGCAGCCTAACATAAAAATCTCAGTGGTTTTGTCCCTTTTGGGGTTCCCTAGTAAGTCTAAGCATTGACAACATTTCAACTGAAACATGAGATATAAATTCAAACAACAAATAATTACATTTTATTTTCATAATTTCATCCCCATTGATATTTTTATAAGCTCTTAAACACACTCTGTTTAAAACAAACAATCCAAACCCCAGTAACAGAAACCTCATCAAAGTTATCCTCCAAATGATTTCCAACTGGCAGTTCTTCTGAAAGCAGAATTGTTCTTATTTGTGGTAGTTTGAGCCTGTTTTTTCCACACCATACTATAAATGGTGCTTGAGGTTGCCTTACTGTACTCATGTTACACCGGAGAGAAAGTCTGATCCATGTACAGCTTCACTAAAACCAAGATGCTGTGACTCAATTTTCTTTAGCAGGTGAAATATCTCCTTTTACACTGTCAAAGGCATGGGTGAATTTTGTAGGGAGAAGTCAATCATGTCCTTTCCCTAAAGGTTCACTTGGGAAGATCCTGCTTTGGTTTTACGGGTTTCGGTTATCTCACAAAGGATCTTTCTTCTCCAGTTGGTTGCAGTAGGTGTGGGGTTTCAAACAACATTGCCTGCATATCAAGTTTTCACTTGCCTATTTTATTTAATGCTTAAGAGTCATCTGAGAGCTGCCATCTTAGAAAAAAGATATTTTGTGTTGCCATTGTACATTGCAACTGTACTATGGTACAGAGCAAATTCAGCTCCTGCAGTAATAAAGAAATAAAGGAGGAAGCAAATTTCAAAAAGAAGGGGACAAATGAGGAGCCCTGAAGAGAGAGGCGAGCAAAAGCCCAGCTATTCCAAATTGAACAGTGAGCTCTGCACTCTAGTCACTGCCTTTGGGAGCTGCTTGTCCTCTTGGCAAATACCTCCCTGGCCTAGGTCAGCTGAGCGAGGAAAAACACATGCTAGGACAGTTGAGACTCCTTGCACAAAAAAAGAGGGAGAAAAACCCAAAAAAACAACCAACCAATCAACCAACCAACCTACCTACCTTCTTTTTGGACAGCTTTTTGGAAAGCCATAAAATCAAATGCAGTTCATAACACATGCTGTGTGATCAAGCAGAGCTTTCCTTTGCTTGCCAGAACTCTGCCCAGGGACCAAGAGCTCTTTTAAAAACTGCCTGTGGTATTCTAATGTTTGCTTTCCTATGCATTGGAATAGATTATTCTGAGTAAATGTACCCAAAACATGTATGTATTTTAATGTATCATATTCCTGATTACTGATATTTACACTAGCTTGCTAAGAATTTTCTCCCTTCTCTTTTATCAGACAATTTATGCAAAATCCTGTATTTTTTCAATGACCCATTTCCTCAGCAAAACCTTGAAAGTCTCAGATGATTACAGCATCACAACCTTCTCAAACAAAGCTGCCTGCCAACACAGCAATTAATTAACCTTGTTGACCAGCCATGCCCTTTTTAATGTTTCTTCCATTCAAAAACTATCTTGTATATAACATAAATGGCTGATGACATATGATGGAAATGGAAATTTGCATTATTGCCTGCTTTAGTCAGCAACTTGTAAGCCTTACTGCTTTACTTGTTTGGCAAAGCTATAAAACAAACGTAAGCTCATATCTAAATAAATCAATCTATGTTGTGCCTGCAAGGGAGGCAGTAGGAGTGAGGGTCAGTTGGACAACTAATTGATGCCTTTTCCACAAGGAGCACTTCCTGTGGTAGAACATCCTGTCCAGACAGCAAATACAATGGGGAAGCAGGACCACTGTCAAAGATGCAGAGGCTCAGGAAAACCAAAGCCTAATACGTCCACGAACAAACACAGCTGACCTGTACTGCCCTGACAAGAAAGTGCTGTGATATATATAGGCCTCTCTGCTCTGGAGTCCACCAGCAATTATAATTCAGTCTGATCTATGATTGTTTACAATGCAAGTGAACCTGCTTGCTTGGGTGACCGACCTTGGAAGGCATCTTGCCATGACAGCCAAGGGAAGGAGATTTAGGAGGTCATTAAAACCTTTTACACCTTCGTCAAGTTGATGAATGAGCCCTCGCAGATGCCCTCACACATAAAACTTCACATATCCTGTCTAGAAATAATACCCACCATGTTTGTTTACCGAAAACTGATGTACATCCTTGTCAGATTCAAGACTAAACAATTTCATATGTGTCAGTTCCAGCAATTAACATCACTTTCTCTAGTATTTTTTATTTAATTTTACATTTGTTAAAGAATATAGGTAGTCAAAGTTGCCAGGTTTAGAACTGACAGATTTAAAATAAAGAAAATTATTTTTAAATGTGGAGGGGATTTTCCCTCTAGGTTGTGTTAGCATTTCCATGACAACTGACTTCCCACCTCCAGATAGCCAGGGTAGTTATACCTATAATCTCAAAGGAAAAATGTAGGGATTTATATCCACTGAAACCAAGAGAGATGAAAATATGAAAACAAAAAATGCAGTCTTTAAAAATTGATACATTTCATCTAGAACTGTATCAATTATTCCAAAAAGTCAATGACTACCTAATCAAAGTTGTTTTGTGACCCATAACTGTGCATGCTTGTACTGTAAAGTCTGGATTTCCTTCAACCAGTAGAATTTTTCCTGGGTTTTGGCAGTTAAAGGCAAAAAACATTGTGGTTTCACTAAGAAAGGTTTGCAGTGGAATGTGCACATCCCAATATATATTTCTTTGTCAAGGTACTGAGCTAAAAGCTTGCACAGCAGAAGAGTAGGGAGGCCAACTTTACAGCAGCAGTCCATGTTTAGGGCTTTTAATGTGCTTCTTTGAACAAGAGAACATTGCTTCTTTCCTTTGAAAAGGGCCAGGGATTCCCTTTCAATTGGGCCAGTAATACTGAAGTTCTGCACTGCATCAAAAACCGGTTGATGAAGCTGAGCTCCAAATTGGCGTCAAGGCTAAGTTTGAAGGACATTTCTGGTTAAGAAATTTATATTTCCAGGGGCCTGTCTGGTTCAGAAGAAAAAGTGCTAGGAAATGAAATTAGATTGACAGCATGACTGATTTCTCTTCATTTTCCTGCATAATAAATCTAAGTTTGGAATCAACCTTACCATGATAAATCTTGTATATATAAACATTGCTAGCCAATATTTTATTAATACAGCTGGAAGACTATCCAATTAAACAAAATATTTTGCCTTTAAGATACCTTTCATCCTGGAGCAACCCACATGCTATTCCTGCAACCTCCCTGCTCTTGGGCAGGCTCAGCAGATATAACCCACGGCACCCAGTAAGGATGCAGAGTTACAAACACTTCACGCAAACTGGCAGACTTAGACATCAACAGAGGTGAGGAAAGTGTTGAGAAGGCATGTTGAGAAGGTTGAACACTCTTATTTTGCTATTTATTTGGGGTTTTTTAATGTAAATGCAGGTTAGAGAATTTTGGTGGAACCATAGTACCACTTGCATTGGACCACTTAGACTGGCACCTAAGCAGAGCAGAACTAATACTTCAGCAAGATGAAGCCATGCTATCACATCATATATGATGGTGAGCTGATATCTCATTTCTTGTAAAAGTTGAAATGAGAGACTAAGTCCATGTGAGGCTGTGATGTTGTACCTGGATGAGCATTGTCACCAGAGACACTTACTTTTTGACAAGAAGTGTGGGAGCCTGTGCATTCCTGGGCACTCTCTGCAGCATGTATGTGTCCTCAGTTCTACAGCTGGCAGTGGGAAGCTAAGACGGATGGATGTCACATCCTGCTTGTAGTATTTATTCAGGACATTGAAAACAAACCCAGGACTTTGGAGGAGACGTGAGCAAAGCAGCTTGCCTGTTCCATCCAATGAGTCAGTGCTGTTCCATGAGAAAAAGGTTAGAAAATGGTCATGTTGAATTCCAAAGCACAGCAGAAAAGCCCACACACAGTGAATTTTAGATAGCATAATCTGGGCAAACTATGGATCTTCACAATTCTAGCAGAATTGAGGACAGAAATTAGTACAACCCCAAGGTAAAGGAGAAGGGAAGGTGGACAGAAGCCCTACCAGCCCTTGGGACTGGCTCTGAACCATATTTATATATGGAAGCCTCCTTTTTGCTTTTGAGGCCTTCTTTCCCAGTAAGAACCCCAGTCAGGTGATGAAAAGCACCAAGCTGCCTAAACCTTTTGGATGAAAATCCCAGGGGACCGAAACAGGGAGGCACTTCTGAAACCCCTAGTCAATGGCCTTTTGTGCATTTAGATGCTTAAATAATGTTGGAAATCTGGCTCTTAGGTGATTAATCCACCTTCCACAGGCATTTAAGTATTCTAAATGAAATAGTTTATTAGACAGCAACACCTTGCTCTGAGTTCATGTTCATTAAGCAAAGAGTGGCTAGTTTCACAGGAGTGGCTATTAAGGCCTCTGGAAATGTGCTTCTTGGCTGGGAGGAGAGAAGCACAGTCCAGAGGATCGGCTGTAAGTCTGAGTCTGAGCTGTGGGTTTGGTCGCTGGCTTGGCTCTACTCACAGCACAAATCTGGGCAACCCATTCTATCCCCATGTGCTTCCTGGTTGGAGCCCATAGGCACTAACAGAACACAAAAAATCATAGGGAGCCATTTATAGTGGTTACTTTTAAATGATAAACAAAAGATTAGGAGGGCTTTTTAAAATTATGTTCCTGTTTCTTGTCTCTCATTTCTGGCAATAATTTGTAATCTTTAAAGGGTTGCAAAAATGAGAAAATAAAAGAGTGAAAGTAATTCAAATACTTGAAATCTCATTATTTTTACTGGCTTTGAGACCAAAAGTGAAGAAAATCAAAATACAGAAGAATTACTGTATGCAAAAAATAAGAATAGTACCTAGGAAGAAGGCGTGTGGGAGATATCCTGCACATGTTAGGATTACTTGGCAAAATGAATTTTTGCTGAGCTGAGTTTCTTTAGTAAGAATTACTCATTGTCTAGCAGCTGCGACAACAGCAGTAGCAAAACAGATGATTTTGAAGGAACTGGAGCAAATAATTTCTGTGGGGCCTTCAGTCTTTATAGCCCATATTTAAATTTTCAAATGTCTACTTGAACAAAAGAAAACAAAGTCACTGGTGGCCATTAAGTGGTCATTTAAGTAAATAAGATAGCTTGGACTCAGCATACTGGCACTCTTTCTCAGGCAGGGTGTGCTGGTTTAAGTTGTAAGTGGTCCTCAGGAACAAATGAGAGCCACTGTGTGGGAAACATGGGGATCCTAACTGTCACCACATAATAATAAAGAATAAATTCTCCAAATTATACCGTTTACCTTACTTGCAGTGAGTGACAAGCAGGACTTTCAGTACAATAGAGTGATTTTGAAAAAAAAAAAAAAATCCAAAAGGTGATTTTTCATATATTGAAGACACTGTAATTCTGCCTTATTACTTGTTCTATGAGAATACAGTGATGGGATGTGAGCTACTCCACTCACAGCAGCAAGGCACCCCAAGTTACCTCACAAGGGTCACAAAAGAACAAATATATAATTCTGAGGATGCATATTTTCCAACACTATGTCTTTTCAGGTGCAGTTATTTCTCTGTCTGTGAATTGATAAACTCTCCAAAGGAAAACAGGATTTTCAATCTGAAAAGGGAAAGAAAAACAGAAAAAGAAACATAGAAAAGAAAATAGAAAACAGAAACAAAGAAAGGAAAAGAACCAAAAAGAAAAAGAGATAAAATAAAAAGAAAAAGAGATAAAATAAAAAAGAGAAAGAGAAAATTTGAAAAAGGTGAAAAAAGGAGGGGAGAAGAAAAAAAACTCCCCAAAATAGTGGAAAAAGGATAAAACTTTCTTAGATGAGGCCAGTAGGTGGTAGTGTTGACTTTATCCCAGAGCACTCACAAACCTTAATATGAACTTTTCTTTTCTGTAAAAGGGTAATTCCCAAGAAATGAGCAAATTAATCTTATCTGTGTTTTGCTGCTTTAAAAGATATAGTCCTTTGTGTCACATACCAAAGTAAGCCTTCTTCCAGGAGTACTGTATTGTCCATATATTGATTTTGGCATCATGTCTTGTTTGGCAGATAGAAGGAAATTCTGATTTGTCAGGGTTTTGTTAAGCCAGCTTTGATACTTACCATTCCCAGAGATGAAGAGGAAACTACTGTTCAAGAAGGGCAAGTGCCCTTTCTTTACAAGAAATCAGAATGGTGGCAGAAAAAGGAAGAACATGAAAACACTTAAACAGAGGAAGCTGGAGAGGAAAATCAGGAGCTTTACAAGCAATTTTGAACTTTAGAAGTAAATATATTCATATTGGTTTTGAGACTTAGGGACATTTCTGGAAGCTCGGGTCAATTTCAAACAAGGTGACAGAATAAAACTGGGGAAGAAACATGGAAAGGAGAGCAATTTCTATTCCAGAATGGAAAAGTGGGTCTCAGTAATCTGTAATGTCACTGTCTCCAGCTTACCTTTCCTTTGGTTGCCAAGATATCTAGCACCAAGGTTTCCCACTGTGGCCATTAGTTTGTTTTGTGTCTGTATTTAGGGTGTCCATATTTAGGTAGCTGTGAGCTGCAGTGGGTGTACGTGATCGTTGAATCCTGCCCACTGTGACTTTGCAAGCTGGAGTTTGGCCATTATCCTGCTTTTGCAAAGCATGGCATCACCAAGCATGTTCTAGCTCTGTAGCCTTGTCAGGGTATCAACAGCCCTGACCAGCTCCTACCTAGGACCTGTGTACACACCTCGGCCTGTCATACAGGAGACCCATTTCTGCTCAGGTCTGTGCACCTAGATCCTGCCTGAGCACCCTCATGGGTGTGTCAGTCTCTAGTCCTGTTTCTGGATGTCTCTGGCTGCACCTCAGACCTGTGCTGTAGGCAGCTTCTCTTTAGGACGAGTGTCTCAGAGCCCTGTTGTATCTTGTCTCCAGCTCTGTCTCTGGCCCTGTCTTTAACTGCTTTTGACTGAAGCTCTACAACTGACCCTCTACAACTGACCCAGGATCTGATTCATAACTGCCCACTGAGATAATGTACACATTCACAGCTGCCATCACACCTCAGGATACAGTACATGCTGCCCCATGGGTGAAACCCAACTGTCACCCAATTGTTCGGTGACAATCTGAGGCTACGATCCCTCGTTGAACTGCTGAACTCATGTTTGTCATAAATTTTAGCACTGGCCAAGCCACTGTCCTCAGCAAAGAGGTCTGCACAAATCTGTCATATGTTGTGGCACCCCTTGAAGCTGAACAGCAAAAGGATCCTTCCCTCTGGAGAAAGAGAACTTCTTTCAATACCTGCGAACAATATCTCCTACAAACTCTGCATCTTTAGACAAAGAGGTACAGATGTCACATTGAAGTATGAGGACAGAGACCTTTTCTCCTGCCATGAAAACAGTTCAGGTGTTATCTTTGTAATGGGTCTAGTTCCAAGAGGAAAGGGTCTACAGATGGCAGGATGGCAGTAATGGAACTCTAAACCTCTTAAGTCTCCTCTGCTGAGTGGGACAATTCCTTCCCCGGCAATTGCACTTTGCGGTCTTGTCTTTCCCTGGGGTGGTTGATGGATGCAGTGCTTGCAGGGGGGCAGAGAAAGATCAGAACACCTGAAGAGCAAAAAGAGCATATTCTGGCTATTTTGCAATTTCAATGCAATTCAATTGAAATTCAATAACAATTCTCTAATGTTACTCTACCGGAAATTTTGAAATAACAAGATTTAGAGCATACCATTTCCATTTGCACCAAAGGCATAAAAAGAAATAAATCCCAAGACTTGCGAGGCAGGAAGAGGAAGAGAGCAGAGAGCTGAAATGAAACGTTCTGTGAGCAATGAACCATGGTGGCAGTTTCTCACAGTAAACAACAAGAGCCTTCAAAGGATTACCTTTTTCCTCTGGAAGCCTCCCACTAGTAAGGACAAACCAGCTTCTATTTGAAATCTATCCCATCTACCCCTTCAAAGAAGGGGATTTCAGCATTTTCACCAGCATTCAGTGGTGCTAGGCTTCCTGAAAAACCTGTGGATTTCATACCCACCACCTACCACACTTCCAAGGAAGTTGGGGGCTGGTAATACCTCTGCACACCATTAAAGAGCTACAGTTTATACCTTAAAGCCTTAGGAAGAGAGTTGCAGGAGTAGAAATCAACTCATATTCCCTGCATAAAAGAGTTCAAACCTTTATTACAAATCACTTGAAACAAAGCATTACATATTCCACAGTCAGCCTGTTGCTGTCATGAAAAGAAAATGACGGTTGTAGTTCTTGTCTGTCTTTATACAAGAATTTGTTCAAGCTTAAATCTATTTATGTTTTAAATAAGTATGCAGTGCTTTTTAAAAAGTATGCAAAAGATTGCCTTTTCCAAAAGTCATTTAGGTCTCTAAGACCACTAACTTTACAGCTGCTGGCCTCACAAGGAGCTATTTTACTGAAACACATTGAACATATGCTCCTAATTAATTTACACCATTTCAAAGATGCTTATACAAAATCCTTCTGTCTGGGGGAAGGCTTTGGCTTGGTCAAATCTAAGTACTTTCCAGCTTCACAGAAGTGGAGTCTTCAGATGAAGATCACCTATTCAGTCCAGCTAGACCATCTGGAGTATTTTCCAGTCTTCCTCCAATGCAGTTTGCTTTCACACATAAAAAAATTACTAATCCCATTTTTCATGCTTGCACCTTCAGTATTATTTCACTTTGCTAAACCATTCACTTTAACATTTTTAAAACTGTAAATAAAGATTGTAAGGGCCGATATGGCTGGAAAATGTTTCTTAATATGCAGTGCATATTGTGAGAGGGAAAAGTATACTTATAAAGGCTTTAGTTTGACACATTGCTCTGTAATGAAATTCTGATTCAAACAGAATATATTGTCTCAGTAATATTCACAAAAGTGAATGGAAAGGGCCATGCACAACAACATATGGTTTTTAAATTAAGGATAAAATATGTTTCTCCACATGTATCAGAAGATATTTTGTAACTTATATAGAAACTGCTACATATTTCTTCTAAATGTTATGAGTAAAAGTTTATTAATGTTTAACGACACTGTGAGTTTGATTTTTAACAGAATATAGGTATTTTATTTTGGCTTCTTTTTTTTAGTCTCAGTTGTAATCTTGAAAATCAATTCCCTCACTTACCCTCTGAGCACTCTTAAAAATGAAATCATTAGTCACATGTTACTTATCCATATTGCAAATTACAGATGTATAATTTCTTGGAGACCAGTAACCCACAAACCTCAGTGATCCTCTGAGGATTCTCAAAAGCTTTGCCAAATAACTACTGAAATTAAACTGTTGTTCATTTAAATATTTCAAATATTATCAGTTGGCTTTGAAGACTGGGTATTGTTGGCAGTGTTTTGAAAATAAATACAAGTTGTGCTTCTGGAGTAAAACAGCAATTACAATTGTCTCAAATGTTAGTCAAAATGACCTGTAAAGGTAGGCAGCATAGGACAGAAGGTTCACTAATAGAAAACTACACTTGGAGAGTAGTTTTCAGTGTCTGACTGTCAAAATTAGACATACTGAGTAGGTTTTGACAGGGATCTGCCCCAGAACCAGAGCTATTCAAGATGTTCCTAAGCAGTTTGCAAGACTAAAAAGTACATGTTCAAGTGAAAACAGGCTTGTGGCTGGGGCAGAGGATGCATGCTGTTGAGGAGGATAAACAATTTCAACAAATCACAGAAATGCTCTGGAAAAAATGGGATGATATTCAGTGGGTCAAGTGAAATATGGGATATTATGTAGGGTCCATCAGACACATACAAATACACAGTATAAAGAGCAAATCACGTGCTTTTCTTTAGAAAGGGGATGAAGAGCAGCTGTGGATTATGAACCAAGTGAAAATCAACATTTTGTGCTATTGCAAAGCAGGAGAACATGGTGCTGGATTGCAGAAATACAGGTACAATTTCTAATATACAAAGAGAAATCTTTCTCTCTCTTCAGTGTTAAGAAAGCCTGGAGTGAGTTTCCTTTACAGTGTTAGCACATGAGTACTGAGGTTCCTGCAACAGAGAAGGGAATAATCTCTTCCCTTCATCTGTGGCAATTAGAAAGGGAAACACTAAACAGCATTCCAGTTGGACATTAGAAAACCCTTCTCTTCTGACAGAGACAGAGTAGCACTGGAGAGCACAGCGCAGATCAGGATGCAAATACTCTCTATCAGGCAAGGTAGTCATGGTACGAATGTTGTACCTGCCGTGGGTGAGGAAGACTGATTTAATGAACAATAAGAGCAGCACAGTTAAGACAGATTTTCTCACAAAGAATAGGGGTTGGTAGTCACTTAAAAGGAGAACTGCAAATATAGCTACACAACCCCAAGGGCAGACTGCAGAACAAAGTAGGTGCCTCATTCATGACTTGGGAAGGAGAATGCAGGAAGGGGGATGTGCCAGTTGTTGCCATAGAAGGAGGTACCAGTGCAAAAAGGAAGGAAAGATAGTCTGGAGATGAAAATCAGGGAATGGAAGGATATTTCATACTTGCTGCTACTCAATATTAGCAATAAAGAAGATACTGAAGAAGATACTGTCTGGTACCCAGCTTTACACCCAACTAATTCACTAGTTGGTATGCTGCAGTGATGCCTTCAGAGGCTATCTGGAACAGAGGCTAGACAGTGTAAAACAAATAAAGTAGGTATTTATTAAAAGGCCTCCAAAGGATACACCTTGGGCAGTGCAAGAGCGTGGCCAAGGCTACACCCAAGATGGACACCAGGTCACAAGTTTTCACACTTTTATAAGTTTTGGTCCATTTACATATTGGGGTTAATTGTGCAATTACAGCTTCAGGTTATGAAGTCCCATCTTCCCAGTTTATTCTCTCAATGTGCCGTTGTTTATACTTTTTGAGTCTGAAGCTGTTAGGGTGTCCTTGGTTCTCAGGCTGGAAACGGATTGCTTTGTCTAACTACACTGTGAGGAGAAATTGCCAACACTTTGTATGAAGTTCAGAGTTATATACTAAGGCAGCACAGAATCTGAATAATATGAAAGCTAAAACTTAAGGCATCACAGTCAGGATGTAAGCATCCATCCAGTCTACTAATTTTTGCAAACAGTACAAATTTCTACGTTTCCCAAACCTCAGCCTTTCTGTGCCATGGCTTCTGTTTTTTTCCTCTATGACTTCATAGTATT
The DNA here is from genome assembly GCA_013399915.1 of Illadopsis cleaveri. Classification (NCBI taxonomy): domain Eukaryota; kingdom Metazoa; phylum Chordata; class Aves; order Passeriformes; family Timaliidae; genus Illadopsis; species Illadopsis cleaveri. The sequence goes on along the minus strand of VXBB01007092.1, from coordinate 1,072,419 downwards.
ACTCAGAACACTGATAGTTTCAGCAAGCCTTTAATACTAAAAATTACAGCTGCCTTATCTCTCTGGCAAATCTTGGATGTTTTACAATTACTCTTTATTTCCACCTGAAAAAAGGCAAGGAGCAAATGCACAATACTCTGAATTGTGAATCACAGGGCTTAGTCTTAAAGGGAGTCCTGATAATTCTAGGGGAGATTTTTAAAACATGATCTGGCCTTGATTCTAGAATGAAGTCCACACTGAAGCAAGCATTAGGTGTTGCTTATGTCATCCTCAATATGCTATAGTAGTAGTTTTAACACAGAAGTTTTCAAAGTAGAGTATCCTGTAGAGACCATGTATTGGCACAAGTGATGGATAACAAGTCTTCAAATATTTTCTTCACTTACTTGTTGCTAAGTAGGTGGAACCACCATGAATGAACAGCTCCATAAATAAAGCATCCCATTAACTTCTGAGAAGGTTTTTATCTGGCAAATTCTGCCTTATGGCCAAGCTAGATGCTTAATGATTGTCACATTCAGTCTTTCTCAGCCTTTAAACAAAGTAACTGGAAACAAGAATTCAAGAGCTGACTAGACCCAGGTAAGACCCTGAATTCTGATGGCTGCTTAAAAATCCAAGTTCATTATTTCCAGGGTTTCTTCTCTATCAGTTTGACCTGGAAGATACATTTGGAACTATGACAGTGTGTATTTCAATATCTGCTTTGATCTATTTCATGTTCTTCTCTGTAGGGATCTTCTCTTAAATACCTCTCAGGTCTCACTCCTGAGTCAGCACATAAGCGATTAAGCAATTGCACAGCTGTCTGGCAAAAGTTACTTGGAAATAATTATTAAGTTTCTTGACTGGAGGTATTGAGTCAGATTATTACACCAAAGAATTTCTGGATACATCTTGCAAGCTCCTTATGTACTGTGTTCTTTGGTTATTGAATGGCCTTGCAACCCTGCCCACAAAGCCAGGATTTCTGCAAGCTGAATCCTGGGTTATATTTGTTTAAGTGAAAGGAAGGATAGGAAGTGGAGATTAATTCTGAGCCAATTTGTATTTGGACTGGATATCCAGCCACCTCAAAAATGAAGCCAAACACAATGCAGAAGGGCAGTCTTTTACCCAACGAAAATACAGCCATCCATCCACACCTACATGTGGCTGAAGCTAGATAGGCCCCTCCAGTCTCACCAATGTTCTAATTAAAGAAAAAAAAGCACCACTTAAATTCCATTTAGGTTCGTGGAATTGGAAACCAAAAGGGACTAGATCACATGGTGTAACCTCTAAGTCACAAGCCATTAAATTTTACTTAGTTGCTCTGTTGAGCTCAATAACTTTTATTTGACTAAAGTACATTTTGTGTTTTGGCCTCCAGTAGAGGCAAGCAATCTTTTTTTGAAAGATAAAGAGGCACAAAGCTGTTATTTGCATTTACACAATTGAGTGCATATGTTGGTACATATAGGTTATTTTTTAGCACTTGGGAACTAGGTTTTAGCTTGGAGGATATGCTCAGGTGAGCAAGGAGGTAACCTCCCAGCCAGCTGTCACCCACAGGGCTCACAAGACGACCCGCATCTCGCTGAGGAGAAAAGGGGAAAGAGGAGGGAGGGGAATGCACACAGACACACACCAGTCCAGGTTCAGCTCCACCTCATGCATGCACACTCCTTTCAAGGACTCCATTTAAAAACAAAGAAAACAGCTCCTTGTCATTAATCCCTTAATTTGCACAAATACCTCAGATGTGTAATGTTTTCCAAACCACAGTTTTAAAGGCTCACATAATAAACCACTTCTATTCTAGCTGAAAAAAAGATGTGGCTGGTGTTAAGATTCAAACTCAACAGACTGAAAGAGTGAATCGTTCACACTCAGACATTGTGCAAGTTGATTTGAATCCTTTGTGTTTTATTAATACAATAAATTTTGTTACGTAGTAATTTAACTAGAAATATATTATGTGCTGATATCCAGATTCAAAAGGACAAACATCTTTTTGGCAGGCTAATTGACTGCTCTTTTTAAGACATTTTAAAAAAAGACTCTCCTTTTAACAGAAATGGGAAGCTTTACGCTTGACACTTTATACTTTGAATCTTTTGAGAACTCCAGCTTTAATTTGCTGTTTTAACAATATCTCATCTAGGATTCGTTTTAATTTTTTTTTTTTAGAAATGCTACACACCCTGCAGAACTTCCATGCAGAGTTATGAATCAGTACAAATGAACAGCCACTGGAGAGCAGTCTTCAAGCTACAGTTAAGCATACTGATCATACATTGGCTATACACCGATGAGATTTTACCTTGCTGTGTTTCCACTGCCCATATTTATGTATTTTCTCCTGGTCTGGCCAGCTATTGTTTTCTAGTTTCCTTCCCCACAGTGTGGATAGACTAAAATAGCCTGCAGAACTTCTGGAGGAAATATTTTATAGCTCTATCCAGTAAAAGCTTGATACAAAGCCATTTAGCTTAGTAAATGTGTTTCCATTGACTGGAGTAGTTTGCTTCCAACCTTCTAGTTCACAGGCTCAGTGTTTAAATGACTGCACTGATGTTAGGGTTGATGAAATGAGGTTACTTATTACTCTTTATTCAGCCTGCCAAACAGTGTTTTGGTTACTGTAGTTTTCGTTGATTACTTCTCTGATGAGCTTGAGAGAGAACCTGATTCAAAGCTCTTGGAGCTCAGGACGTGAAAAATCTGGACCACTGTGTTTGCTGCTGCAGGTGTGATTATAGAGTCCAGGCCTGCAATTCTTCCCCTAAGCATGTACAGCCACCAGAACCCAAAGAGCAAGCCTGACTGTTCCAGCTGTGTTGAGAATTGATACTCTTGGAGAATGAACCTAAAGGAAGACACCTTACTGTCTTAGAATGAAAAAGATGATAAACATAACCTCATTATTTACAGCCAACAATTTGATTCCTATTTTTTAAATGAGGTCTCCATTTCTCTGGGTGAAGGTTGCACCTGCCAGAAATTTGCTGAAAAAAAACCATGGTAAAAATGTGGGTGTGAAATCCTGTTTGGAAAAATGGAGACCACCTAAAAAATCTAAATAGTCTTTTCTGTGTAGATCCTGTCCTTTGCATTTTTATAGTGTGCATTGCTGGCCATCTCATCCTAGTCAATGGGAAGTTTGGCTGGATATCATGATAAGGACTTCGCTAGACAAGTAATGTAGGCTAGCATATAAAGTCCAACTGCTTAGAAACACAGTAACAATTTGGTTAAAAGTTCCAGGACTCTCCTGCAGGCTTTGTCAGACCTCTGTGGTTTCTGTTTGAAATTACGGCAGATTTTTTCCAGTGGAGCATAGCAGCCGAATGTGTGCCCCATTTGCGGAGTGGGAGGTTTCTCACATTCCCACCTTGCAGTCAAAAAGTTTTCTGGCAGCAAGAAGTGCTAATTTAACAAATTTCTTTCCAGTGCCATTTTGCCAGCAGGCAACCAGAAACATCCCTAGGTGTTCGAAGCAGAGGTGATGTTGGGAATGGAAAAAAGCAAGATTTATCCAAAGAAGCTTGAGACCACTCCTGAGGCTCTGTCCTGTGAGCCCCCACCCAATTCTGCAGAAAGGCAATATCTGACCTGATACACATTTGCACTTAAATAAATGCTAGTTCAGTTGCTGCCAGGGAGAGCAAAGTCTGTTTATAATTTTGGATGTGGTCCCTGTATGTGTGACAGAGAAGCCCCATCTTGGTTAATCAGTTTCTCCTGTATATGTCTTCCTTTTCTTTCTTTCTGTCCCTCAGTTCTTGTTTTCCCAAAGCCAAAACAGAGCTCATCCTGAAGTGCTTACAGGAACTTTCTTGAAGTCTGGTGAAATACCTTTCTTTGTTTGCCTTGGTTTGAAAGCCAAAGCATTCCTACAAAAGCACATCCTTCTACGCAAGCCATAGGGATTTCTGTTCACTTGCTCTTTGCCTGGCCAGAAGAGACAGCTCTTCAGAAACACCCTGCAAGGAAAAAAGGACAGGCTGGATGATGAGCAGTGTGGTATTCAAAGATTAACGACCAAAATTAAGCAGATGCTTCTATTAACCATCTGGCTCAGCCACACCAATGGCTAATTTGATCCAGAAAGCAGAGACATTACCTTGTAGTCCATAACACATGAGTTAGTGAAAGCCTCTGACAAAGATGATCAAATAATTATAGTCTCCAAAATTGTCAGATTTGTTAGTAAAGTCAGAGGTGGGATGTAGCTGATGCTGTCACTTCCTGGCACACATGGGCCAATTGTTTCACCAGGGCTATAGTCAAACACTTTAGCACGATGGCTTGAGTTCTGCCAAACAAATCTTTCCTCAGTTAACCAAGAAATTTTTTTTTTTGTTTCAATAATCATGTAGTGACTGTAAAACACAAATAAAATACTGAACATTTTGTACTAGATTCTTTGGTGGTCCTTTGCTGCTGGAGATTCTGGTGGTCCTTTGCTGCTGGGCAAAGGGGCTGCAGCAATACAAAGTGGCAACAACCTCAATTACACTCAGGGAGGTTAAAGGTGTAGCGCTGGACTCTACAACAGAGAAAATGTTTTGGAAGGAGCATTGTCATTAGCAGATGTGGCCTCTGAAGCCTAGAGAAGCCAGAAATGAGGGTATCCAAAATGTTCGTGCTAATCTGCCCTATAAAACAAAACAAAACTAAACTAAACTAAACATAAAACAAACCACCAAACCAAACCAAGCAACATACCCTCATTTCTTATGGCAACAGCCTTGAGAGTATGACTGGTTAAAACCAGCTGCTGAGGTTGAAAATATATTTTTGGGGTTTTTTTTCCCCTTGAACTGTGGCTTATCAGTGGCCTTTCTTTCATCAGTGCCTGGCCTTTAAAATGCAATGTGGATCTTTCATTCTGAGTAGTGGGGAATTTGCTTTTTTTGGTGCTGTGGCAAATGTTTTTGTCTGTATTATAAAGGCACTGCCCTACCCAGCCTTTTAGTATCTGATCCCTGAGGCCAGCACAGATCTGGTGCACTTGTAGAACTTTGAAACCCTACTGGGGAAGGAAATGGGTGAGAAAAAGCTGAGGAAGTAGGGGTCTGGTCCCCTCAGCTTGTGAGGTCTGTTTAAGCCAAGGCACTCATGCAATGATCCCTGTGCCTGACCACGTGCCTCCCTGATTTGGACACTGGTGCTGGCTTGCAGACTTGATATTTTGGCTTGTCCTAGGCTTTGCCTCATTGCTACAGACTTGCCTGGTGAACTAGACGTGACTTACTCTGGTTACTGTCACAGGCCCTGCTCTTCTCTTTGTTCCTGGGTGCTGTAGTACTGCATTCCTCATCAGTGAAATTGTTGGCCAGCCAGCTTGGCTATAGCCTTCACCTCCCAGCCTCACTCATGCTGCTCCCTCAAACTGGGGTTGTCACAAGCTATCAAATTTATGGCTGAAAAAGCAGTGTGGTGTCAAGCAACAGGGAAAGGATGACCTGGGTGAGACAAGACTAATCTATAGGACTCAATCTCCCACTCTGATTGCAGCTCTGCTACCTGTATGTCACCCTAAAAGAGTCCACTAAGAGCAGGAGAACACAATAAACTTTTGGCTGCTGTAGGATTAGCTAGTGCCATTTATGAGAGCCTGCCTGGCACTTGAGACTTATGGGAATTCAGTGGGATTCTTTGGTATTGACCCTGTGGAGGTCAAGATCCCACTCCTATCAAAGCACTGTAAAGCTGAAGGCATCCTTGAAGCATCAAGTAGAATGTCACTCATCCAGGCCAGGAGCAACAGTTGCAGGTCATTCCTGATAAATAGTGATCTAGTCCGTTATCAGGGAACTAAACTGTGGAGCTGCCACAAGCTGCCTATGCAGATCTATTCCAGCACTGTGTATTCTTAACCCTAAAATTCTACTATATCTTGCCCTATCCATAAAGAGGACAGAAAATAGATTACTCCCTAATTTTTTGTAACAGCTTCTTACACATTTGAAGATTGTCTTGGTCTTTCCTTCCTGGACAGTATCATTCACTCCTATACTAAAAGACCTCAGTTTTTTCCCAAACTTTACTTCCAAATTTTTTAGGATTTTGATAATTTTCATGGCTTTTCTCCAGCTTCTGAACATCCCAACAACAAACACAGTGCCCTATTTGAGACCCTAACACTAAACCACACATCTGTATTACTTCACCTACTTATCGATTATACAGCTGTACCTGTAAGGTGTTTTCTCATTTCAGCAACAATATGCTTTTGTTGGTTCCATTAAAAGTTTTGTACTTATTTCTATGTCACAGTTCCTTATCCTTTGTTTTTAAAACTGATTAGCTCTGCAACTCCCTTGCAAAAATGTGCTATTTTGAATTAGTCCCTGTTGAATTAACATGGTTTTTCCCACAGACCATTTTATTGGAGATAATTTTTATTACCAATCCAACTTATTTACATTCCCACTCAGCCTCACAGAAATCCCTCTATTCCACCTTCTAGACTGTTTAAGAAAACACCACCTTGCATAGACCTATTCCTTTGCTATGGATCTTAACTGTAAGTCACATTTCAGCAAAAAGACATTAAGTTATGTTTCAATGTCATTTTGCTAATAATTACTCTTCCATTGAATAGTTCATTAACTCTGTTTTTCCTATTATTAATGCACTGACAGAAGGATTTCACAAGCAATAGTTGCCAGGACTATCATCTCGCTGGACTATTTGGTGTTGCTCTTGTGTGCTGCTGAAAAGAATCTTTAGTACTCTGATACAGTTTCTACTTCCTGTATAATTTCCTCCCATATTAGGGATCAAAGGGATATAACCAAGTTGGTCACTTACTCTGCTTCCTGACCATTGCCTGCACCTGGAAAGTTTGCAGTTGCACCTTTAATATAATTTCTTCCATGGTACATGATTTCTTTTTAAATTCCCTTTTTTTCCTTGGATCAGCCTTCCAAGAAATGTTACCTAACGACTCTCTGGATAACTGAAATCTGTCCTCCTGAAATCCTGTTGACTTTTACGGTAGTGTTGCCCCTTTCTAGTCCCAAGGAAATGTGAATTCTGTCATTTCCCCATCACTGACACCCATGTTCCTCTTCAACCAGCTCCAGCATGTTCTGTTTGTTGGTTCAGAGCCAGCACTCTTTGTGACAAACCAGAAGAAGGGCTACCAGGGTCTGACTCTGTCAGCACCTCGCCAACAGTCAATGCATTGTAATGGGGGTAATAAAGAAGTAATTTTGTGTATAATTCTTCTGGGTTTGGTCACAACTAATCATAGAACAATTCATCCCAGGCACACAAGGTGTGGGACAGCTTTTACCCACTTGAAATATGCATGTTAAAAGAACAGCTTTAATTCTTACCTTACACTTAGCCACAAATAAAAGGCAAAAGGATAAAAGGATTCACATTAAAAGTGTGAATAGCATATATCTAGCCAAATACGTGTGCTGTTACAAAACAACAGTTCCAGAAAAGCAGAGTCCTCTCTGCTCCATATGTTGTGTTTCTTACATTCTTCTACTCGTGTGTTCTATGAGTGGGGAGACAATTTGGAAAAGCAACCACAGGTATTTTCACTGACCTTCCAAGAAAATAATCCAGACTACAGGACAGTGATTTCTTTTCGTTTTCCTGCTGAAAATTTTTATAACTCACTTCTTTCTTTGCTCTCTGCTATAGCCCTGAGTTCAGTGACAAGGAACAGATGCTGACTTACCACCCTATTTCACTAAATTCTTTGACTAGCTAATACTTGTTTAATGGGAACTCTCTTAACAGACACCATACCACTCTGTGAGTGCGCTGTTTTTTTCCCAAGGTCATCTTTTTTATAGTGTGAGAAATACAGGGCTGTTGTTTTCTTTTCTGATTAGAAGTCTTTTGGACAAGACTTACGTAAGGATTTGGGTGTATATTAGACTATATTTATGTAAGGCCAAGAAAAGAAAGAACTTGTGTAAGAAAGAAGAGAACTCTGGTACTGTATTCTGATGTCTTTCCAGAGCAGCAGTCCTTGATGTCCTCACTCACATTAGTGAGTGGACTAAACAATTCCAATGGGGGTACAAACACTGCATTGTTGAAACTTACTCCCCATAAGGAAAATATCTGTAATAAAAAGATGAATCTTGGTACACATTAGGGCCAGGAATGGAGATACATGGGTTTGTCTGTGTATGAGTTGTGGCATTTGGGAAAAACCTGGCCTTCCAGTAGCTGCTCTTTTCCCTTTCTTTAGGCAGACTTTTAAGGCTTGTCATATAACTTTTAGTTCCTCCTCTGATACTCACTTCAGGAAAACAAAGAAACCAAGTCCAACAAACAAGAATTTAATCAGTCACATTTTTATATTGATGTTTCTCATTCTCATCAGGCCCAGTGACTTCTGGTGGTTTTTCAAACCTATCAATTGAATGCAATCAATTGACAGCATTCATCCTGTATGGTGTATTTTCATATCACTGCTATCCTGCTGGAAGCGCTGCATGTGAAGACCCTCACAGGGAGTAAGATATTTGGGATTCAGCTTCTCTGTCTGTGAGCTTCTCTAAAATATGCAAACTTGCTTGTCAGGTCTAGCAAAATTATGGTTTCATAGTTTTCTGAACTTCAACCACTAGGCTTCTCAAAGAGCTGCCAACATCTCCCTTAAAGGTCTCATGACTCCTAGTACATACTGAAATAATCACATTGGGCAAAAGTGTTTTCTAATCAGTCATGCACAGAGAATTCTCCTTTTCCTTCCAGTTACAAACCTGTTTCTTCTCTCAAGTGTTTTTACTCCAGTGGCTCCAGTCCAGTTAGCATCAGTTCACAAAGCTGTAAGGGACAATTGCATATGCTAACACATTGCTAGGCCTGATGCTTTTTGTATTCATAGCTCTTTACTCCCTTTTGGGAATGAAAAGGGACATTTATTTGGTGTTTCTTACAGAAACAATGTCCATAATTAGGTACCTCCAGTGCTGGCTGAGATACAAAGAAACATTTGTTAATTATTTCCGTGTGCTTGAGGAACACATTGCACCAAGGGCTGGCTTGCTTGGGGACCACAAGCAGGGGGGCACTAGACTGTCACTGCCATGCTCCTTTTTAACGAAACAGTATTTCTTTTAGAGTCAAGGTTTGGCTTGGATCCTGGCTGCTCTATCTGAGCCCCAAAGGTATCCACAGTCCTGGCTGTTCCTGCCTGCCAACAGGTTCCTCTGCCCCTCCTCATGGCCCAGAATCCCATATCATCAGCCTCTGCCCAGAGATGCTGCAGAAGGGCCAGGCTCCAGCTAACCACAGCCCTGCACATGTGCCTGAGGCACAATCAGAGCCCACCAAGCTGCACAAAGCTCTGCCAGCATCCCCATTTCTTCACACTCGTGCTGTTCCTTCACCGAGCATAGGAGGGACTGGGATTTGCATGCCTGGTCATGGTGCTGTTCCAGACTTGAGTCTGCCAGGCACAAACTTTTAGCATGGATATAAACAGTGGCACCAAACTTAGCCTGGATCCTGTTCTTCCATCTGTCTTACTGCATTTCTTGGTAGTGTTGGAGATTGATGTGAGAGAGCAACATGGCACTGTCTCTGCTTTTGAAACACTATGCTGAGTTGTAAAAATCACATCATGACAGCACCAACAGGAACTGGGTCTCTGCCTTTCAAAGGATGAAACTTTGCCAAGAATTTAGCAAGTCTGACGTCTTACCCACCCCTTCAATAGTAAGCAGGCAAGCCTTTCTGAAGAGAAAAAGGAGGCTGTTAGTACTTTGTGGGCTGGGTACAGGCCACAAATGCTGAACACAAAGAGCTCCAGCTGGGAGTCAGCAGTGCCAGGCATTTTTCCCCCTCTGTAATGCAGAGTCAAAGCACTGATGACTCCATTTTCCACTGAGAAGGTACTTTTGGAAAGAAATTCAGCCTGTTGGGAAGAAGCAGCAAGATTTGTCAGTCAAAAAAGAACCACGTGAAAAGCAAGTGGTTCCCAAGTGCTGCTTATCTCCAGGCCCTAGCTTTGAGGCTCACTTTCCAGAACCATCCTTCAGCCCTCCTGTTTCTGCTCCACCTGCTAAGTCACCATGTCAGGGCACTGAAGCTGTGGATCACTCCACGTGCCCACAAATCTTAAACAGCTAGAAAAACACTTATGAGACCTTCCCTCCATTCACCCTCTTGTCTCCGCCCACTCATCACTTCTCCTTATTTCCTCATGATATCTGGAGCTCTTTCCTCTCACTCCAATGTCTGCACTTCCCATTGTGATGGATCTCCCCTGGACTCACCCTGCCCTCCTTTTACACATGCCTTCCACAGCACCCTAGCTCTGTGTAGTCAGTGAATATAATTATTTGCTGCCATCACTTTAAAAGAGCAAAGTAGAAAAAGAAGCTATTTCTACAGTACTTTATCCTGGGCCTACCTTGCTTGCCTGCCTGTATAAATCAAAAGCTCCTCAGAAAGGACAGTGCCCTTGGATGAGCTACCCATCCTCCACTGGCTCCCTCTCTGCAGTCCCCAACCAGCCCTGGTGGGGTTTTTGAACAATCCTTAGATGCCACCATGGACTTCACAGCTGGGGACAGAATACAAAGTATTTGGCTGCTGCAGATAAGCAAAGTAAAATGCATATTAGTCAGCATTCTTCTGTGATCCCTGGACACTGTTTTAATGGAGTTCACATCACCATAATGCAGAAATTGCTTAAACTATTGGATGAGGATCATTCAGAACCCCAGAAAAACAAAAAAAGTCAGTTTTCCCCTTTGTTGCACTGAATGATGCAGAGAAAGAGGTTTCCACTCAGTCTAATGACAACTTCTAACTCCTGTACAGAAGAGAATGCAGTGGTATCATGTCAACTTTTACCACAGCTCTAGCATGAGTGATGCTATTATTGTATTAAAATTAGGGATACCTTTGTCCTGCAGTGAATAAAACCAGCATTTTATATCAGCTATTTTTTTCTTCTGAAGAAGCTTACTTTTGAAGTAAGGCTACTTATTTCCTGCAAGAACTTACAACTGATTCACAAGACATTCTTAAACCACATGTAGTTACCTTTCCAAATTTCAAAGGCAATATGGTCATATCCACGTTTAACCATTGAGATCATCAGGATTGCAATATATGTGGTATTCAAGTGTTATAAGATTTCAGTGTATAGATGTTCTCTCCCCTTTTCACTTTTCCTAACATTTAAGGTGCTATTTTTTGCAATCCAATACATCTCAGTCCTTTTCTCCTACTACCCCTTTCTTCCTCTCAATAACATTTATTTTCTCTCCAGTTTTCCCTCTCTGCTTCTTCTTTGCTCATTTTACATTATTTCCTGGTTTAACCAGCTTGACTTCAATTAGCTGTGCTCTCCACCCTTCTTTCCCTGTGATACCTGTTTTTATCCACCAGTACCAAGTAAATTTCTTCACATCTGTCCTATCTCTTTTCCCCCAGTTCTTGGGGTCTACCTACTCTGTGAAGGGAGCTTACTAGCACTTAATATGAGGCTCAGAACTATACCCCTAGGCAGCACAGAATCTGAAAAGCATGAAAGCTAAAAGGCAGCAGTGGCAGCTTTAAAGGTAATGCTGCACATGCTGCTCTTTGTGTTTCCTCAGACTTTGTCAGACCATTTACTTGCTGGGCATAAAACTTTTACTGGACACCCATGCTCACACAAGCAACTCCTCTTCCAGGGATCCAAGGGGGCTGGAGGTGCAGGCGTGCATCAGTCTGCTCTCCTCTTTCCGTGGGGCCTTGCCAGTTTTAGAAGCCAGAGCTGGGTCCACACGGACGTGTGAGAAAGTGATTATGGTGTGGGCAGACGTGTCTCTAGGCAAGGTAGCACATGCCATGGTGCAGGTGCTGGATGCAGTAAGGAGGCATCAGTGCAGCCTAGCACTCAGAGTAAATATTAATCCTGGAGTCCCTGGGGGCTGCTGGTCCAGTTTTCAGCTGCAGTCTGACATAAATTGCTGTCAACACCAGAGCAACTTAGGTAAAATCTAGTACCTGGGCCACAATTGAGCCTTCAGTCTCTTCTGTAAATGTACTTTGGAAGACTTTGGTGACAGAACAGTCTTTGTGCATTAAACCTGGAATGTGCCTGTGCATGCCAGGGGCAGAGCTAGCAGGATTATGGTAGCTCGCTAACTGTGTCTGCAACTACTACTGCCAGACTTATAAATGGGACAGAAATTTAAACAAGTTAAAGGGGTTTGTGGTTGTTTTTTTTTTGGTTTTTTTTTTTTTTTTTTTTTTTTTTTTTTTTTTTTT
>VXBB01007092.1:1027407-1057396 GCA_013399915.1 Illadopsis cleaveri | reverse complement strand
CTCCTCCTCCTCCGGCCACGCCCCTCGCTGCCCGCTCTCAGCCAATCCCCGCCCCAGCTTCCTGCCCCGGAGCGTCTCCTGCCCCTTTAGGGCAGCGCCGGGGCTTCTGATTGGCTGCGAGGACGAGCCGCGCGGAGGGAGCGGTGCCGAGCGCGGGGCGCGCTCCCGGGCCGGCGGCNAGGGGATGGGATGGGAAAGACCCGCCCCGAGGCGTCCGCAGGCAGCCGTGACTGAGGCCGGGCGTGGGACTGGGGCGATGAAGGGCTCGGCGTGGGTCTGCACGGCGCCTTCGCTCCCGGGCCCCGGGCACATCCCCGCGGGTGCATTCCGAGCCCGGTGCCCGCTCCCCTTCCCCGTTGGTGCCGCCGGTTCCGCGCCGGGCTGGAGCTCTCTCTGACAGCCTCCGGCTGGGTCAGGGGCGAACAGACCTCCTCGTGGGAAGGGCTTATCTGCGCCGAGGGTCTGTAGTGTTTTTCAGCTGGTGTGAACAAGATGGGGTGCAGTGCTTTTATGTCTCGTGTTTGGACTGTCTTATAGTAGCCTTTACCAGGAATTCCTGAGAAATCAGCTAAACCTGTACAGAGACGAGGTGTGAAGTGAGCATCGCTGAGAAAGGAGCCGCACCTAGGAAAGGAGCCAGTGTTGGGACTCTTCATGACGATGGTCTGCAGTGGGGACGGTACCAGTGCAGGTGTGAGGCAGCCACTGTGGGTTGTGACCTGAGCAGAAGGGGTGTTTGTCACTTGTCACTGTGACACACTGGCCAGCCGTGCCTTTACAGTCAGTACCTGCTTTATACTGAAACCTGAATGGATGGCAAAAGCATTTCCCCAGGCCGCTTGTTTTGTATTTGTGTATGTTCATTGCAGTCTCCAATTTTTTTGGATATATTACTCGTAGGGATAATGATGCTCTCAGAGTCCTGGTGCTTTGAGCAGAAGGTGCAGGAGAAAGATGGCATGGAAAGAGACAGAAATCACAGTTTCCCTTGGAGCAACTTCTGCATGATGAAAAAAGATATGATGGTGGTGAGTTTTAACCTGGTGAGGTGTGTAGGAGGGTTGATATGTGCAGTTTGTGGCTTGTGCTGCTACACTTCCAGTAGGCAGCTGGGACAGTTGGTTGGACTGTTTGTTGACTGCATTGCTCTGTCTTTGCTGGCAAGTGGGTGCTAAATGAAAAGTTGTCCTGGACATGTTTACTCATATTTGAGGAACATTTTATTTGCAATGTAGATACCTCCCACTACCTGGAAAAATTTGCTCTCCTTGCACATTGCTTATCTCCAGGAACATGCTGGTACTGAATGAGTTCTGCTTGGAGGATGTATCTCCTGTGATTAGTATAACTTGTTAAGTAAGTAATGTATAGTAGTCATTAAGGCTCATTTTGGAGTCCCAGTGGAACAGCATTTTTTCTTTATGGCTTGCATTTTAGTCAGTGATGGCTTCATACATGGAAGAACTTCTTCCCCTTCAACTGTGACTTGTTTGCAGATCCACTGCAAGGTGCTGGTGTGGATTGCTGAGAAGTCCATGAGCACTGTGAAAAAGTGCATGTCAAAACAAACATGTTGCTCTTCTACTCTGAGACAGTCAATGCTATTTCTCTTTTTATTTTATAGTGGAAGAACCAGTGGTTCTTTGTGGGAGAGTAAATCCAGAGACTAGCTTTTCATCTGCTGTCTGAGAGAACCTGCACTGTGCTTTGAACACTCACCTGCTGCTTGTGTTTGGCCTCTTTATGCCTGGTCTTGTGTGTTCTTGCCGCACTTTTTGGTCCATGCTCTTCCCATGGGTTAGCAGCTGTCTGCCAATAGCAAGCTGGGGAGAACCCTCCAAGTGGCTGTCTGACAAGGATATGTAACTGTGTCTGAGAAGAGGAAAAACTAATGACCTCTGTGTACTAACACTTTTGCTTGATGTTCATTTCTAGCAAGAGCACAGTCAGAGCTTTCCCAAGGACTCCTTTGGTGCTGTGTGAAAAGTCTTCCAGGTTGTTGGCAGACGTTTCTCTTCATCAAAGATAGTAAGTTAGAGGCCTGTAGCTACAACACCATGATTCTTTCAGTACTCTGTTCTCTATATTACTTTGTCTGTTTTCAAAGCAGCTCTTCCTTCTTAGCTTAACTTTTGATAGGGATATTATTTATCACGTAGAGAACCAGAGCTAGGAAAGGCCTTTGTTGGGGTCGTGTAGTTCTCCATAATTTTGAGACCTGCTGCCAGGATTCCTGGTCTATCTATTTTTTTGGATGAATTTTAAAGGAAGTCACCATACTACTTATTCCTTATCTCTCTTTGAAGAGGCCTCATGCAGAAGTGGGAGACTTAGATTTTGTTTCCTGTGTGAGAAAGGCAGACTTGCATCTCCCTGTCCCTGATGAAACAGTGCAATATGTTTTTAAACTTAGTTACCGTGTGTAAAATGTGCAAATATGCTGAAGTAGAAGCTAGAGCTCAGGCTTTGTCTTTCCCAGGCAAATATTTTAACTGCTGTGCTAAAGGGTATTGGTCTGTTTAGCATTCATCCTGTAGCTGATGCTCTTTCAAGGTGGGAGATAAAGGCTTGGATCTCTTCAGATTGGAGGTGGTGTAGAACAGAATTGGATGGTAAACTCCCCTTATTTAAACTGTGCCCTTTCTGCTACAGCAAAAAGCAAACTGGCACAGTTGTATTGTATAAGGAACCTGCTTTTGTTTATGTGTGGCCACTGTACGCTGAGAGTATTTGCTGAAGTAATGTCCTGTAGGGCCTGGCACATAAGGATAGGTGAAAGATAAGTACTGAGCTGGATGTGGACCATGACAGTTTTCGGCAATTGTGGAGTAGGAGTTTTGTTGTTGGAGTACTCTTGGGCCGAGTGAGGTGGTGCTTGAACTGTACCAGCCCTTCCTGAGTTGAGATGATACCACAGCAATTGTGCTTAATCATAGTGTTGAAATCAGACAACTCATTATTTTTCAGAACTTCTGTAATGGTGAATATGTGGATTGTTCATCTTTTCCACTGACAAAAACTGGGGTTTTCTTTCTAGGCTGGAGAAAGAGTTGAGCTGAGATAGAGTTTTACTTTTATAATGGGGCAATTGACTGACGACGCAGCTTTTAAATGAAACATAACATAGAGATATGGCACAACTGAAACTTCTGATTAACTTTTAATGGAGGTCATGAGACTTTACAGCATGCCAGAGAAAGATGGGCTGTCCCTACAAGTTCTTCTGTTTAGTGAGAGACTAGGGGCACATGCCATTTGCTACACCAGTTAATGAAATCAATTCTGGTGAGTTGCTTTTCTTCTAGAAAGAAGACATTTAGAAGACAGGTATCTGCAAGGGTGAATGTGTTACTGATAGGAAGGTGAGTTTGACCTTTGGCGAGATAACAGGAGGAATTTGCTGTATGCACGGTGAAGCCACAAAGGAGAGCAAATTTTATAACTGTATGATCAGGACTTAAATGGCGTTCTGGCTCCAAGGCTGAACCTTAGTTTCTGTTAAATCAAAGCAGATGTATCAGTCTCTACCAATTCTGCATTTGCCCTTGGAGTTATGGTGAAATCAATATCATTCTACCACTTGCATTGCTGATAAGAGACTCCAAGCATGTTGGCAGTGGTGTTATATACTCCTTTTGCAGTATTGAGATTTCTCTTATCTTTCTCACAGCACTGGGATGAACCACATTTCACTGTTTTGCTAAAATGACTTCCAGGGTGAGGCAGTTGCTGTGGTTAGATGGATGAAACATATCTGAAGTGTCACATAGGTATTGGTCCACTGGCAGACTACTTGTAAGTAAAGCATAGCATTTTTTTCTTCTTTTAAATAGAAGTATTTTAAATTAAACAGGCCTGTTGTGTGTGTTTAAATGAAAATACTTAAAAAAAAAATCTCTAACAGCTGCAATATGACTCTTACTTTAAGAGTGTTTTCACAATACAAAATAAATGTGCTGGACTTTTCAGACCTTGGTAACTTGAAGAGTTACTCTGTAAAAATGGGAGTCTTGAATCAAATGCTAGTATTATTAACAATGTAATTCTAGGTATGCAAACATGGCTTGGTGCTTATATCAGGAAGCTACTAAAGCACTACATTTTTAAAGCATTGTTTTCTAGACCTTGTAACTAAATATCTGTTAAAATTGCATTTAAATATCTATTTAGAATGTCTGATTGCACTAAAGTCAGTCTGATTGTCTTTCTTATACTGATACTTGTAGAAGTATTCAGATATTTGACTTCTTGGAAAAGTACCAAGAAATAATGTCTGAGCCTAACTATGAGGTTATATGTTGATGTTTCTACTTTTCCCACTTGGCCCCTGGATTATGAGCAGTAAATAATATCTGACTGAATCTAGTGCTTTTCTAGGAGAGGCAATAAGGTAGACCAAGATAGTTCAGCAGGCACTTCAAAGCTCAGTTTTGTGTGAAGCAATGCATTAGAGCTCAGTGTCAGTATATGCCCTGAGGCTGCTGCAAACTGTAGATGAAGGGAGCAGTTGTGTCTCTGCCTTGTGAGAGTTCTTAGAGCAGCAATACCAGCCCCAGTCTCTGCTCCTCTGCCTGCAGTTCTGTCAAATACAGCTTCCGTTTGGCAAAACTTATGGCAGCAACCTCAGAACTTCCAACCAAGCCTGAAGAGAGGGTAAAGCGTGGGATCTGCCTCTGTCTTTTGTATCAGAAGTTCAGTTGCTCACAGCCTTTGCTATTCCTTTGACACACCAGACCCCTATAAATGTGTACTTGCAAGTTTCATGCCACAGTTACACTTCATAGTTTGAGAAAGGTTAACTGTATCAAGAAGGGGGAAAAAGATACTGAGAAAGCAAGATTTGCTGTTGTAAATTGAAGACAAGTTGTTTGGTTTTTTAAAATTTGGCTGTTGAGATGAAACTGAGAAAGACAGACTCAGTGGGGCAAAGTACAGTAATAGCAGAACATGAGTCATTGCTTAGTATTGAAATGTCCCTGAAATGAATAGCTAGTATGGAGTCACATACTATAAAACACTTTGATACTTTGTGGCTAAAATAAAGTAAATGTTACCTGGAGAAGAGTTGTAGAGAAAAGAGTTAAATAATGGTTTTGAAAGCTCCTTTCAGTACGGTGATTAAATGGTGAGGTGGGTATCCGTGTCACTGGAGGAGGTGCATATACCTGAAAAACAGATGTAGAGAAACATTATAGCCTGTTGTACCAGAGGCAGAATGTTGGTTTGCCAACAAGGATAAAATTGAAGGGATTGGTTTTTCACATTGAAATAGGAGGATAATTTTTGCTGAAACTGGCTAAAGGTAAATATTAGCATTGCTGCCTTCTCATTAAAACAAATAGTCTTGGTTCCTGAGTAAAGCTAAATATTAGTATTGCTGCCTGTTCATTTAAACAAATATTGTCTTGGTTGAGGGCAAGTACTCTATGTCAGTTTCTGTCTCTAAGTAGCCAAGAATTGTATTGAGTGAGGATTTCACATGCATTGAACATCCTTATCATAGTTTGAGGATGCAGAGATGTAGGAACACTGAATTTGGCCACAAACTTAAATGCAAGAAACTTCTTTAAAACTTAGTAGAGTATATGTTTTTTTGGGGTGGATTTTATTGGATTGTTTTATTTTAAGTGATGAGGGTGTCAAGCACTGGAAGAAACTGCCTATGGAAGTTGAGGGTCTGTCCCTGGAGGTACCTAAACCAAACACAGCCCTAAGCAACATGCACTAGTTGGCCCTGTCTTCAGCAGGGATCTTGAACTGCACAGAAGTCCTTTTCAATATAAGGTTGTCTGATGTTATGGCCACTGCATAGGATTGGAAGTGGAACACCTGCAGTTTGTGACAAGATGGCATAAGGGACTTGTTGAAAATAATTTGCAACAAATGAATAGTGACTCTGGCATGAAACTTAAGCTTTCCTAAAATACGATTCCAGGTATTTTCCCTTTGCAGGATATAAATGGGAAGTGCTGCTATTGATTGTCATCCAAAACTCTTGAGAAAAAAGGTATTTACTCAGTATAAGGTAGTATAACAAATACTGAAATGGGAGACTAGAATATTTTCTGAAAACAGAGATCCTATTTATATAAAGATGCCTGAATTTTGATTGCCTTGACTCGTTTTTGCAAAGAGGAGAGCTACTAGACAGATTATTTCAACTTTTGCGTTAATAGCCATCTATAAATACATGGTTCAATGCTTTACTCTTTCATATGGTTTTATACTCTACACCAGTATGTGCAGATTGACAGGGCTTTTGTCTTCTAGAACTGGGGGTCCAGGAGTTTGGTTGCTCTCTGTGCCTGCCTGGGGAAGCCCATCTGTATTCCACTGCCTTTCAGAATAGTGCAGTTAGTGATGACATTTGAACATAAGTTATCTGGAAGATATTCACAATAAACGATATTGCTGATACAGGATTAGCTCATGTGTGTCTTGATGTATTAACTTCCTTTTTTTCTTTCCACCTTTGCACAGCTTTATTCAGTGTTTGTGACTGCCAGTGAAGTCTGTTCTTTAGTTGAATACTGGAGAGGGAAGTTCTGGCTCAGCTAGCAGGCTTTCAATTTGAGGACCAGTGCAGGCAGTCTGATTCCTTGTGTTTGAACATGATGTATGCAGGATGTGGATCGAAAAATATTGAGAACAACATGTGAATCATAAGGTACTGTATACTGTGATGTGTACCTGCTGTGAATGTAGATAAAATACTGAAAGTATTCCAGGAAAGAAAATGCTGAAGTTCCTGTTAATGGTGCTGAGGTATGAAACAGATCTACACATGGTAACCAAACAGGGTTTGGGAAGATGACTTCCTCCAGGAAAAAATTCTCATTATGTTTTCTGATGCTGTGGTTAGGGGGCTATTTGTCACTACTGCCTGGACTGACAGTCCAGGAGAACAGAATATCCCATTGCCAGCAGCATGCAGCTTGTTTAATCTTTAATTGTTTTGGGATTTTTAAATTTAATTAAGACTGGTGACTGCTGGCTTAGGCAGAACCTGTATTTCTTTATTTCCTAAAGTTATAAAAAACTGAAGCTTCCTCTTTTCTATGTACCTTCAACCAATCCAATCTGAATAGAGGGGTCTTGTAAAAATCTTTTACCTGTGACTTAATCTTCTACCACTAAATTTTGGTCTTTTTTTTTCCCCTCTGATTATCTCTTTCAGATCCTTTTGTCTGTTGAGCTTTCTACACAAGGGAATTGGTTTCTTAGAAAATAGATAGCTATGCAGAAAGGCAAGGAAAAATGGAGTGCTTGAACCTGCTGATGGCCTATGTGAGAAACACATCAAAAGCTACCACTGTGGTCCCTATAAATAATAAATAAAAGGTTGAATAAAAGGTTTTTCAGTGCAGTTGTGATACTGGTGTTCATCCTAATGGTGCTTCCTGTTGCTCACACCTTGTCTTTGAGGAGTACCAAGGCTGGGTTTCTTTCCACTTACCTATGCTTTCATTCAGTCTGAGAGGCAGGAAGTACTTTCTTTCTCTTGGCAATTCCTAGCAACCTTATCCCAACTTCTTCAGACTTCTGGGTCTGGAGTATGGTCCTGATTAAGTGACTGTTCTTACAAGCTTGTCAGCTCAGTTTCTCCTACACTGTCACAGCGCAACTCAGGCTTATTTTGGAAAGCATGGCTTCCTTGAAGCGCTGGGTGGATGACAGCACAAGAGCAAGGTGGCAGCGTGGTAGATGTCCAGCTTCCTCTTTCACAGGTGTATGTTTTCTCTTGCTCTAAATCTCTTCTTGCTACGTTGGTTGCTTTTTAGCCAAGTGAGCAAAATAAAAAGATTTTCTTTCTCTTTAATATTTTTATCACCTCCTGCCTCTTTTGTACAAATCCACTGATTGTTTTTTCAGAACCTCAGCTAAGGAATTCCTTTGGGTCATATGTATGTGATCTGGGGGATGCAGTTATGGCCAAATCTTTCAGTTAAGCAAAACTATAGAAGGTGAGGTGAAAGAGTGGAATTCTCTCCAGTTTCCTGTTCCTGTTACTGGAAAGTCCTTATGGCTTGTTCCTTTTGAGGGTGTTCACTGGCTTTACAACCTAAATCCACAATGAAGCTTTTGTAAAGCCTGCCAAACGAATTGATCTGAACTGGCTTATCTTTTGTCACCTGTGCTTTTCACATGTGTTAAGCAACTGAACTTCCTCATAAGCAACTTGAATGTTGTAACAATTTTAATTTAGTCACAAATACCGAAGGAAGTCTTCCTTTTTTCAGAATTATTTCTTGTTAAAGTCTCATTTTTTCTTTTTTTTCTTTTTTTAATGGGAAACACAAATTTTTCCTTGTAACTCAGTGTTGTCTGACAGTAAGCAAATTAAGTCTAAAAACACATCCATTGGCTTTGATACGGTTGCAGTTAGTTCAGTGATCAGTGCCATTGAAGGGCATTAGATACTGTGTAGCCTGAGACAACTCCATTTTGGTGAATAATGGTACATTTGCATTGTGCAGTCAAAGTCATGTGTGATATTGTCAGCTACTTCATTACAATGCTCAGCTAAACACACTGGTCCAACAGGTATGTTAGCTGCAAAGATATGCATTCCTTGGATGTGGAATGCCATGATCTTGGCCTTTTGCAAAGAGTATCCAAGTAGATAAACTAGCTTGGGCTACATTTGCCAGGCTTGAACCCCTTTGAAATAACAGGAAAAAATAAGCTTGTTCTAGAAAAATCTGGCTAACCACTCAATGTAGCAAGATATAGTCAAATTTTAGGAAATGTTTCTGCAGGGCTTTGCTTCAGCTGTTATTTGACCAATTTACTGCTGCTTGGAAATGCTTTTCAAAGGAGAATTCCTACAGCCAGTGTCGTGAATTCTAATGCAGAAGGAAAAAATGATACCATGTTAGGTGTTTAGATGAGTGCTTTTGCTGTAATGAGACTGTAGGCACACAGTTTGTGGTGATTGGGAATGGGGCTGTGGTCCAGCCTCATCCCTAATGGGCTACAACTGTGTAGGACAGGTGAACAGTATTGAAGGTAATGAACCATGGAGTGCTGAGCTGTGCTGACCAATCACAAAATGGTAGAGGGGCCACACAGGTGCAATGCATGTAAGAGGAATAGTATAAAAGGTTGTATTGAAGAACAATAAAGTGCTGGTGCTTGAAGCCTTCTTCCATGTCAGTTGTATCTTTGTCAGAAGATGCTTTGTTTCTGCTGCATGTCTGACAGCTGCACAGCTATAAAAGAGGTGCCTCTTGGTTATGCCTCAGGTAAGTGGTAACTGTTCCTGTGTGTTCAGAGGCAGTCTGAGGTAGCATTTTACCATACTGCAAAGGAAGCCCTAAACCACTCAACCCTCAATTTAGAAAGCAGTAGACAGTTCTTTTGTGCGTATCCTAGATGTCTGCCAAAAGGACCTTGAAGACTTTTACCACTGTATGAATGGAAATAAGCCTTTCCCAAGGCATATAAATTGGTTTATATGTCTTGCAGAAAATAAAACCCAAAGTCAAGAAGGAAATAATTCTGACTGCTCCTATACATACTTTCCCCCCACCCCCCTTTTTTTTCTGAGTTTTCTGTTTCTAATTTGATATGCTGCAGTCCCTTCCAACTGTTACTCTAAGTCTTACTGTAGACTTCTGCTGGTGCTATTCTGGAACTGGGTAGCAATATCTGACTGTTTAGGTTGCTATTTGTCAAGTTACAGGCGTGCTGTTGGGAATGTGGCTATATTGTTTATTTTTTTTCCCCACCCTAGCATTTGCTTGGTCCATGAAGAATCTATTCGGATGCATTAGCAATGGGTGGCTTCATCAGTGATACTGGTGATGGCCCATAGCTTCCTCTTAACTGAGATTTCTCTACTGAAAAGATAAGAAACAGACACTCTGTCTTTGGCTTCTGCTTGTTGTCCTTGTTTTTTTCAGCACTGATATCCTTTCTAAGAGCATAAACCTTACTGTGGAGCAGGTTTGGTTTTGAAAGCTGAAGTTTCTGGCTACACTGTCTGGATTTCATACAAATAAATAATTGTGGTTTTGATGTCAGTGTAATTCTTTCCATGATTACACAGTAATAGTCCGTTGATGTATTCCTGCCAAAATTTAGCATGCTGTTTGCCTCTGAAGTCAAATACTATTAAAATACTACAAGATAAACAGTACAAAAGAGATACAGAACTCATCCAGCCTACATACAAAATACTGTACTCTTCCATCTTTTAGATGTCTCTTTAAAGTCTCTGCTCCATGAGAATGCTTAAAAAGGTGCAGCTGAGAAGCTTCTTTGTGGTGCTGATTTGATTGTTACTGGTCAAGCATTGCCCTGGTGAAGCCCAGGCCTGGTCTGTGTGAGCAGACCTTTAGAGCCTCTTTGCTAAAAAGTGGGTTTGTTCCCCTCAGTGTTTGCAATGATGCTGGAAGCTGTTCCAGAATCTCACTGGTCTTTGAAAAGCAGTGGAGACTGTGTGGTTGTAGATCTGCAGGCTCAGTTAAAGATGTAATTTTATTTTTGAAGGCAAAATAAAGTTGGGGAATTATTCTGGTATGTGAAGGCAAGGAAGTTGCAAACACTGAGAGTTAAACTTTGCTTTATGCCCTTCCTAGTCCATTTTAGGAAAACAGTCGTACTTGCAGCTGATCAGTGACTGAAAAGTTGTAACTGTGTGGTTTTGTTTTGTGTGTTTAATTTCTTGTGGTCACCTGATATACATTAAACGTTTCTATGTTCTTATTGCAGCAGTTTACAGTTGAATATATAGTGTAATTGTTTAAGTCCTTTTTGTGCATTTTAAAGTGAGAAGAGGATTTTTTTACTAAGAGAGATTTTCATTATTCAAGAATAAAATAAGAATCTTATCACTGACTGTGTCTCCAAAATTACACTTACTGTGTTTTTATTGGTATTATCCTTGTGTTTTTGCACTCTACTATTT
This sequence comes from Illadopsis cleaveri, assembly GCA_013399915.1. Classification (NCBI taxonomy): domain Eukaryota; kingdom Metazoa; phylum Chordata; class Aves; order Passeriformes; family Timaliidae; genus Illadopsis; species Illadopsis cleaveri. The sequence continues at coordinate 1,046,484 of VXBB01007092.1, read as the reverse complement.
ATGCTGGATCACTGTTTAGTCATAGAAGCCATCTTTGTAGAAATGCCTTATTATGCTCCTATTTTTGATTTGTGAAGTCTTGCTAGAATTTCAAATAGTTTCAATGCCTATAGCTTTACTTGTTGAAACATTAGGAGAGATCAGACTTTTCTTAAAATTGGAGAGTAACTCAAATGGGGAAATACTGGTTGCTAATTCCTTTTAGAGTGCAATTCAGCTTTGTCACACACAAACTCTTGGTTTTTCATCATATTCAAGGATCTCACACATTTCTGTTGATCTGTTAAAGACAAGTGCAACACTGGCTTGGCAAATTGAAAGCCAATTCAAGACTACAGAAGTTCCCTAATGATGCCATGATTTTGATTTTGATAAATTGAGAGAACTGTAAAATTATGGTTTAAGTTATTTTTAGAAGACATGAAGGTGTGTAAAGCAGGAAATAAGAGTGTGCACGTGCATTTGAAATACATTAATTGATGGGGAAGCTGTGTAGCAAGTGTTTGCAGTGGTGGATGTACAGCTTACTCCTGACACTGGTTATATAGGCTGAGTTTCTCAGAATTACTGGGTGTGACTTCAAAAGGTGACAATGAACTTCCACTAATAAGTCGAATCTAATTATTTTCCTTTATGCAAGCAGGTGTTACTGGTGATGGATTCTATCATCTCAGCTGGGAACCTTCTTGCTTAACTGTTTCAACACTTGAGCAGTGTCTAGGTGGCTGTTTCAGTGTTTCAGCTCAGGCTTGTTTAAGCAAATGCAGGTGCCTACTTAGGCTTATAGCCAATACAATTTACAGCACCTGGCTCCCTATCTGCTCTGCTAAGTGTGAAAAGTACTTAGGGTGGCTACCTGAGGGGACTTTTACACTTTTACTGTCCTGAGTAGCACCTCATCTTACAAAGATGAAGCATTCATTTTATCCAAAGCACTTTACAGGATAAACAAAGGTGATAGAATTTGGTTACTGTAATTGTTTCTTCTAGTAAAATTAGCATATTGTGCAGTAAATGTGTTTATATGCAACTAAAGATATGAGGACTGAGTATTTTACAGGTACTGTAAGGTTGCTGCTTTGGAGTTATCTGAAGAGGAACAGTGCTTCCAAATCCCTGAATGCCTCCAGAGCCTCATTTGCACAGCCTCTCTGTTTCTGATCCTCCTTCTGTTTTGAGGGACTGACCAGTGTGTTTCATTTTTCAGTTTGCCTGGCCTCAGTAATGTCTTATGTGCTTTCATGTGTGTACTGTGACTATGATGTTAAACCAGGTTTCTAGGCAGAAATGGAGTGGTTTTTCTTCCAAAAAGTTCTGGAGAGTTGGTTATTGTTGGTGTGACTGTCCATCTTCGCCTTGTAAAACCTCCTTGTGTTTCCTTGCAAGTGTTGGCAGCTGCTGTATTGTCTCTGTGTGTTGAAGGGCAGGATAGGGCCAGTTCATAGCCCTGGATGGTAAGAAAATTGAAAGAGTGGTCAAAAACCAATTAGGAGTGGATCTTTTGAGGGAAGTAAATGCCCACATTCCTAGTGAGGGTTTGTGATCTTGTAAGTCATTCAATAAGCTGAGTGAAATATACCCAGTTTCATCCAGATCAGTTCTTGATGTTTCAGTGCTGGTGGTTTTGATTTTTTTTTTTTTAATTGCTTTCACCATGAAATAATTTGAACTTATGAGAGTGGTATTTGCTAATCATCTAACTTTGTGTGTGTGTTCAGCTTTCCCTCTCAGATGTTTGGGACGGAGAGAAAGATGAAGAAAGGGAGAGTTTATAAATCTACAGAATTTGTCAGCTGTATTGCCTTTAAGTGTTTCTAGTTCCACATGTTCTTCTGATTGTCTCAATAAGAAGGCTTTGTTCTAATGTAGGATAAAGAGAAAAAGAAAAGTAGGAAAGACCAGGATGAAAAACTACTTTGTTTCTATCTTTACAGCAGGACTGAATTGCCTTTGTCATTATACTTGTGGAGGAAACATAGCTCACATTTTGTATGTGAGTGCATGTGGGAATCAGACTGTCAAAATTCAATATTTAATTAAATTATCTTATTGTTGCAACTAAGAGACATTACTGCTTTTCCATACTGAGGCAGTCGAGGGTGTTAGCTTTCTAAGCTAATCTGTAATGGTTTTTGTAATTTAAACTTAATAGCAAAATAGAATAAAATTCAGGGTGCTGGCAGTGCCTGGAGAATCAAAACACGCTATGAAGAAGTTCTTTTGGGTTGTGGTCACATTCTGTTTGGAGTTTAACTCTGTTTTTTGTTTAAAAGAAGATGCTATTTTATTGCAGGACCTTGAGTAATACATCCTCTAACATATGTTTGAAATACTGTGTTTTTCCTGCTTGTTTGGATCAGATGTGGGTCTTGTGTCAGCATAAATGGGGCTTTTAATTTTGTGCATGCATAAGGCTAATCATTGCTTATTTGGTTATGGATTTCTTGTGTGAAGACTCTCAAATGGTGCCTTTTGAAACATAAATCTGTTAATGCCGTTCTGTGTCTAAGCAAAAGGTAGCCAAGTTACAAAGATGAAATGCTATGAAATGTGCATTAGCAGGCAGTTTCTTTGGAATATATACCTTTAATTCTTGAAGAATGTATGCCAAAACAGAACATCACACATTCTTATTTCTCTGTTTCTTGTGCTCTACCAAGTTTCTGTCTTATTTATCCATATCAGTTTATCAGTATTTATCAAACTGTATTTCAAGGTGTAGTCCTGTTTGGCAGTGATTATTTCCCAAAACAATTTGAAGATCATGTATTAAGACATAGTTGACTTTTGTGTTTCATCCACTGAAAGCAGAAACCATGCTTCTGTGGGTACTGGTGCAATAACCTTGCCTCTGCTGAAGGCCGTTTTTACAGCTGGGTGTTAAAGTCATGAAAACTAAACAGCTGACACAGCCTGAATCACAGGGCCACAAGTTGCACTTCTTGGTTTTTGTGTGACAGTTTCTTTGGTACTATTAATAGCTGGATCCTTACAGGTGTTCATGTATAACTCTTATAAGACAACACTTGGTAAATTTTCAAATGAATCATGTTAATTCTAGGATTAATTTTTGAAGAGAGATCTCTTGACTCCTTTTCCTTTTGAGGTTTTTGGTCATAAAAATCCATATGTTGAAAATGTTCATTACTTTTAATTTTTCAAGTGTAGCCCTCTGGGGGAAAAGCAGGAAGAAACTGGCTTGCCTGGGACAGTGGGCAGCCCCACATTATCTGATATTGTCAGTCTTGGAAAAAACATGGATCTCTGTTTCACTGCTCTGCCCTTGCTGCTGAGCTGGCAGGACACAGTGTTGGAGGTGTAGCTGCACCATTGCTCTCTTTGAGGAAATACCAGGTGTAGCAAAACTCTGAAGAAAAGCTGGTATGCTTCTGTTAAAGACCCCAGTGAGGGAAACTGTGTATAGCAATAAAGTCTTTCCGCTGTTCTTGCAGGGTGTACATAGGGATGTGTCGTGCTTTTAGCAGAGCAGGTGATGGAAGACAGAGTTGCCCTTGCAGGGCTTTCTGTTGCTTCCCTTTGGGTCTGGTGTGTGTGGTGGGTATGGGAGGACAAAGGAGTACAGAATGTGAATCTGGAACAACTTAGGTGGCTATAGTCACTCTTCAGACAGCTTGGAGAAACTCCCTCCACAGAGGGAACTGTAAAAGCTGTTGATCCCTCATACTGTTATCATTGAGCCTCATTTTAGAGCAGCTGAGGGCTGGCACGCTGCCTCTACCAGGTAGTGCTGGTAAATGCAATAATACACCAAGACATAATTGTCTTGACCTCTGGAGAAACCGAACTGAGAGTAATTTGTTTCAGAAGTGAGCAATTTTCTGTGTGTGGCTCCTGGCATCTATAAAGAAAACAAGTCAGTGTTCAACTCCAGTTATAACCTCTCTGGGACTGCTGTTGAAACATAGCTAGCAGACGTGGTGTGGTACTGATACACTTCTTTCTTCCTGGCCTGTACCTGAGCTTGTTGACATTTGGAAAATGCATGTGAAGTTTATGTGCAATTGATAATATGGATTTCAAAATTTTATCAGAAACTGATATACATGTGTACATAGCTGCGCCTTTAAACAGTTTAGGTAGTGAAGAACTTGATCTGGAGTTAACTGCAAGTTCTCATTTGGTTTTTAAGAGATTTTGTAGGAGGAATGACTTAATTAGCAAAGAGACCAGCCTTGCATATCTAACACTCCTAACATTGCTGTCTTGTTAATACGTTTAGTCACACTTAGTTTGTTAGTTATGAGGTAAAAGGCTGACTAATCCAGTGGAAATGCTGCGGAGATGGGGGGGACTAGAGACTGAGGAGGAGAAATTATGAAGGTAAAGGCTTCTGGTTCTCCTACCTCTAGTTTTGGTTGTTTCAATGGCCTGTCAGCATTGCTGGTGTCAAGTCCAACCAAATGAAATCCTCAGGCTTATGAAAAGTGGTTTTGCATCATCTTTGTCTAGGGCAGGACATGGAAGATTATATGTGTTAAATGCTGAAGGTTACTAGTAAACTAAGAACTGGGAAAAGATGAGGACTCCTAAAATTTGCTCCAGCTGAAAACCTTTCAGGACTTTTTTTGTGTGGCCTTCAGCTGTAGGTGACCTTGGTTGGCCTCACAGGTGTACTGAGTGCTGGGAACATGGCAGGAATGTAAAGCTGGCAGTGGGAATGGAGGGTAAAGGTAGGATGGTCCCTTTCAGTGGAAGCATGCAAGAGTGAAACTGTGTGTTCATGAACAAAGAAAGTACTTTTCAAGAAAGCTTGTTTACAGGTTTAAATAAGTGAATTGCTTTGTTTAATTGTTTGCAGCATGCTGTAGATAAACTTGATACTCCTGAAGTAATGGTTAAAGGTGAAGCATGACAAGCTGCCTTAAGGTAAATATTGCTGCTCTGCATCAGCAGTTCTGGATTGGTGTCATTAAATTCCGACCTGATTCCTTGGTTGCTTTGTTACCATGATTTGATCATCATTCTCAGTACCTCAACTGTACCTGGCTGTTTTTAGGATTCCACTTTAAAGCTATTTCCTGTGAATTTCTCATGACAAAGTATGAACGCTGGTGGCTGAGCTTTGTAGTGAGTGTTTTAGTAAGTAATGAGGCTTTGCATAGACAGAAGGTGCTTTGTGTCATTTCTTTAACCACTTTCAAGAAGAGCTGCTGTCCTGGACAGCTGTGAGAGGACCTTGTTGGGTGTCCAGATCTCTTGAGAGTGGAGTAAGTCAGGTCCATGCTCTTTCCTCCTTCACTGGAAACTCTTAAATGCAGTGAAGCTTGAGATGGGCATAGAAACTTTCGTCAGTTTTCCTTGTGATGGGAAAATAAGCTTTGTGTGTGTGTGAAGAATCAAGGTGAGACATTGTTGTCATCAATGAGGAGGGCCTAATGGCATAGGAAAAAGAAGAAAATCCCAATCTACATGCAGAGCACTGTTTGGAACAGGACTGGATCACTATTTCCCATCTTTTCCTGCCAGGGACAGGAGGCTCGTGACCCAGAATCCAATAATGGCTGTTCTCCATTTGTTGAACTTTTTCATGTTGGTGTGAAAATTTGCACAGAGTTCTGTCCATTTCTGTCTTGATTTTTTCCTTCCTGCAGCATGATGCAGCACAGATACTTCATGGAGGTTATGCTCCTGTTCCCTGTAAGACTGATGATGCAGTAGCATGGTACTGCTCTCCCCCTTCCCCACCTACATGCAGGGCTGTGCTGCAGTGGCACAGCAAAGTTTTCTGCCTGGTGGATAGAGACAGTGGATCTGGATGGGATGTCTTGAAAAGGAAGATGAGCCCTTTGCATAAAGGAGATACCAAAGGAGAAGATTTTTTTTTAAAATAAGGGTGAAAAATCAAGTAATATCAACTTCCTTGGTACTTTGTATCCAATAGAGCCCCTAAACTTTCCTGGTCCTTAAGAGAGGATCCAGTATACACAAACTTGGTCATAACAGTCCTTATGTTTTTTAGGCCTTCTTATGTTTTTTTTTTGTGACTTGAAAAAATCACTTGCCTAGAGTCACTGTCTTTGCTTTGTTCATTCCTTGGTTTCAAAGCAGACTTTTAAAGAGTGGCTGCACAACTTAGGCTGGCTGAAGACAATACCTGGATGAGGTGCACTTGCCAACATGCTGAAAATGCATGGCTGTGCTTGCAGGAAAGATCTGGTCATGCCTAAACCTGAACTTTTTGTCACAAGTGAAAGGTTGTATTTTTGAGTGGCAAGAAATGTCTCTCCAATACATAAGCTTTCTCCCCCTTTTTCCTCAGATCTTTTCTCCTACTATGTCTTTTCGGATTTGGACCTTTTTGTATGAAAATTAGCCACCCACCTCCTGTGCTGTTAGATTTTGGTTATTAGGGAACCTATTGCTAGAAGCATTGTCATCGAGCAACTGTAGCTGCCACCATTTCCCTCCCCTCCTTTTCCAAGCTCTCAGAGAAACTGATGGCTAATTTTACAGCTGATGTCAGCACTTCTGCTTTCCAAGTTGAGTGGGAAGGGAAGAAAACTCCTCAATGGGCAGTCTTCTCTCCAGATACGACGTTGTGAAGTATGTGTCTTTCTAGACAGAGTTCTACAGTGTCACAGCTGGAGTGCTATGCAGTGATGTAGCGCTGGGCAATGAGCAAAGCAATTAGTGATATTTCTATCCGTCCTACTCTGAGACTCGTGAAGTTGCCAGTTTATTCCCAAACTTGACTTTTTGCATGCTTACAAAGGATGCAAAGTTAGCCAACAACAATTTGATTCTTTTCTATTGACTTAACATGTCCAGATGTGCAGAGATTTACATACCTCTTCCACCCATGAGGAGCTGTGGGACTATTGCATCTGAGTGTAGTTTCAGGAAGTGATAAGGTTTCTGTTCCAGCAGAAAATTGTACTTGTCTTCTGGAAAGAACATTTCAAGTTGTTTTGCTGAGTGTTACCTATTGAAAATTTTATATATATCTTGTTCATCTGGATACAAAATGGGCTGTTTCAGAAGGTATGTATTACTTTGGCATAGTGGCAGCCTTTTTAAATAAGTCTTGGACTCTGATGAAGAAGAGAAATGTTTCTGGTTTTTTTGGCAAAAAATACATTTGGTGTGGTTGTAGAAAATACGTGTTACAAAAATTCAAGCTATGTTGTCTTGATAAAGAGAAAAATTCATTCTTTTTTAAAAAGAAGGAAATTAGGGTGAGTAGGATGAAATCCTTATGTTCTTACATATGCTTGGATGATTTTCAGTTTTCTTATGTGTTCAATTGCTTTATGTTTTACAGCACTGGCATTTGGATTTTCAGATTCCTCTTGTGAACTGAGCTACTTTTCTGCTCCTCCTCAGTTTCTCAGTGGGGAGGGTTTGCTTATGGATAACTGGCATGGAAACTGAGCATAGAGAAAACAAAATAAAGTAGTATTTTATAATTTGGAAGGACTAAAAGGAACTGCTGGAATGTGTGTGTTGTTTGTTGACATGATTGTAATGTTTAGTAATTGCTTTTGTGTATCCTATTTGTTAAGTATCATTTTGCACTAAATCAGCTTGAGTTGCTGATACCTGAATTAATGCTTCAGGGAAGAAAGAAATGCTTAACACAGATTATATTTGGCGACACAATGTGGTGTTGATGCAGAGCATTGGGGATCTCCTTTAGGGTTCTGCTACCACCATGATTGGTGAGTTTGTTAGCCCTGTTTCCTAGAAACTTTCCGTTACATGGCTGTCCCATTTTGCCTTCTGTGTTTCTTGCTGGGCTTTTACAGTGCATCCTAACATTTCCTACGTTGTCTGTTTCATAACATGTCAGTCAAATGAACCAACTATGAGAGAAAACAGTGTGAGGAAGACAGACAGTGTGTTTTACAGTGGTGCGTAATGTTCATACCACTTTAGGGTGAAGTGAGTTGGAGTGTGATCTCAAGGTCTTTTTCGGGACAAGAGATTTTGTCTCTTATTTGGCTGTATTTGTAAACTCTTACAAAAGTCTGTTGATGCAGACAAAGAGGGACTTTGTGGTCTTGTTTGTCAGACTCCTGAAAAGGCTTTCTCTCCATGTTGACTATGTTATAGCCCTTTTTAACCTTTTCTTCTGCAAGACTCAGCATCCTTGTGGGTCTGTGAAGTATTTTTTGGACTATCAGAGCTAAGGCTTGGCAGAATTCTCTTCCTCACTAAGCTGTGATGAGACTGGGAAACAGAAGTGAAATGTAAGAACACCTCTTCTGGTTTTTGGTGTTCTTGGTAGTTTGGGTCAGAAGGCAGAAGTGTGCTATAGTCTAAATGAGGGCTGTTAGAAGTAGATCAACAATATGTAGAAGAGAAATGAGGAGTGGTAGTTTTGAAATAAAACTCAGGCAGAAGCCATCTACTGAAGTAGATTAAAACCCCACCAAGGATCTAGGTAAACAAGAGGATGGGCAAAGAGGTTGATTCTGGATGTTGGCTAAGTTGAGGCAGCAGTCAGGGAGAGAGGGCAGAGGACAGCTGTCATGAGGACTGGTGCAGCTGAGTTGGCAGAGCAGTGAAACTGGGAAGAATTCAGGACCCTCTTTGTGCTAGTGAAATCTGTAAAGTGTGTGGAGAAGCAAAAGGCAATTTTTGACATTTTAGAGGAAATTAACTGCAGGATGCCGATTCTGGTATCAAAAGTGTGGAGTTTTATGTTTGAAGCAAGATAGGATTTTTGACAGTATAGGGACACCATGTTAGTTATTAGTTTGAAAACAAACCCCTCAAGTTCTATGTGGCTTGTCACTGTGGAGACAGGTATGTATGCCTCTATCAAATGAATAGCCTTTGTGTTTAAATTCATCCCTTGAAAATCTTTGATATGCTGTGACTGACTGATGTTCTGTTTTGATTGAAGTTTAAAATGGAGCAGCAATCTTTCCATCCAGAAATTGCCTGGGACAGGCTGTTCATGTGACTTTTTGGTTTCTCAATAACAGCTTTGTGACAGTTTTTTTTAATTATTAAAAAACAATTACTTATTGCTATTTCTGAACTACTTAAAAAATGAAACAGACGTTGTTTATCACAGTTCAAGTATAAAGGCTCCACAAGTACCACATGTGCTACAATGATAACCTTCCTTCAGCTCTGTATAGGAGTATTATGCCAAATGCAGTCTTTGTGCTGTAGTACAATGACTGACATCTTGTGTGTTGAGGTTCTTAGTGCTAACCTTTTCAGTTTTGAACATAAATAGGTTGGAAATATTTAATTTCTTTCAATTGTAATAAATGGGTATTCTTTCTGAGTGTCTTCTCTTGATACCTTTGAATTCTGAGAATGCAAAATCACTGATTCTTACATGTTGTAAAATGGAGGATAGCAAAAGTCTCCAGTACTGATGTAATTAAATCTGGAAGTGACTCTTAAAATGCTAGATAGATAGAAACAGTGAGTGCCCATTTATTAAGTATTTAAAGCAACTTGTATGTAATTATCAAAAGACAAAAAAAAATTCTGTGCAAAATAAGAGATCTACAAAGTACCTTATGCTTTATAGGCTGCTGCTTATGTGGTGTGTTAGCCAGATTCAGTCCTTTAATCACTGTCTACCCTTTTCATTGGTGAGACAGGAAAAGGTGTGGAAGAACCACGTGAGAAGCAGGGCCTGAAGCAGCCAGGAGTGCTTTGACAATAGAGGGTGCTGGGGCCACTGTACTTGGTGCTGGTGTTGGATAAGGAGCTGAGAAGAGGCCCTTTGGCACCAAATGTGAGAAAAGTAGAAGGACATTGCAATTCTTTTTATCTATCTCCAAAATTTGAGGACCCTCTTTTCAGGCAGTCTCCAACTAAGGTGCACTTCTTCCTCCATAAGGTGGATGTTGAATCTAGTTGAGACTTTATCCCTCAGCTTGCCTGTCTTCATTCTCATCCTCTCAGCAATGAGGGAGCTATTAAATCCATCTTGGTCCTATTCTTTCCTTCTTCTTTTGGGGAAAGAAATCATAGCCTTTGTCCAACTTCCTTGGAGAGCCCTGGTCAGCAAGACAGTCCTGGTTTGGGGGCAGTGATGTACATACAGGGTCCTTCTCCCTTGCATGTCATCTTCTGGTGTCTGTTTCCTGTGAGGTTGTAGTGTATGGTGTTATTTGGGTTGCAAGTACAATGTTTTGCTCCACAGCACTATGATAAGACAAACGCCTCAGTCTGGAAACTTACCCTGCCACAAATGGACGGAGCTGTGTTGCTCTGAGTACTGGGCCAATGTCAAGCAGGAGGATGGAGGGAGCCTGCAGAGATCTGCCTCAATGAAATTTGAGGTATGGAATTGTCTTCGCCCACAAATATGCCCAGCTTTCAGTTGAAGCTTTGAGCTGATGTCTTAGTAACAAAAAAACCCCTTACTTTTTTAGGTTAAAATTGACATTTGGGGTGGCCATCGCTTATTTCACTGTAACTGTGTGCAGATGGAGATTTGGACCCCTCTCAGCAATCACTGCAAGCTGACAAATGTGAAATAGAGAACTCAAGCTAATCAAAAAGGTGTCAGTCAAAAATGATCTTGTTTTAAATGAGCACAGATTTTAGCCACACAAATATTTGAGGGCTGTGGGCTGCTACAGGCATTTCTAATCTAAATGAAATGAGGTGTGTGTACAGGTGTCTAATCAGTTTTGATACTGTTCAGAAACTTCTTGTAGATTTATTATGTTGAACCAAGTGACTGCAATATGTTGAGTGTGAGTTAGACTTTTTGTAACCACAGAAAATGCCTTTGCTCTAAGTCTTGATCCTCAGTTTCAGATTGAAAACTCTCCACTGAACTAATAAACCTGAACAGCTTTTTCATAGGAAATGATCTCAGTGCTTTAATTGTAATTAAGATGACATCTTTAATACCTAAACTTATGCACGTGTTAAAATTACTGATTATTTTTCACTTTTAGTAGGAGTCAGAATTCTAGCTATTTAGATTTATAGCAAGTCTGTCTTTTTTTTTTTTTGTGAGGAGGGAACTTCATATAAAGGCTTTTTTAATTCAGATCTTAAGTAATTCTTTTACACATGGTATACATAGAGTGAGCTATGTATTACTGCTCCTTCAACAATACTCCATTTTCCCCATGAATGTTACAGGATTCCTGTCAAAAGCCAATAAATGGATGAATCTGCTTAATGAACTGTGTGAAAACTTAGTTGAGTTAAAAAGGAAAAAGAAGAATATTAAAGAGAAAATATTACAAAGTGGTTACCTTTTTTTATAGTAGCAATGCCTTTAGGCGAATGGAAAACTACCTGTTTTCAGTTTCTTTCCGGTTTGAAATGCTAGTAGTTTTCAAAACCAGTTAAGTATGTTCCTGCTAGCATGGTAACTTGCACCAGATATGTATGTGGTGCTTTAAGGACAAGAGCTCTTAGCAGAAGAGCTGCATCTGCAGTAAGGATCATCCCTGGTCTTCCTTGACTTTCTTCAAAGTTCTTTGAACTTCACAGAACTTCTGTCTTTGTTTTTTCTTTTGCCCTTTTTTTACGTCAGGTCATCTCCACTCTTCTCTGCCTTTCTTTTCTTCCATTCTTCTTTTTGTTTCTCATCCTTCTTTGCCTATTTTTTGCCCTTCTTTGCTTTTCTGTGCTCTTCTTCCCTGCTCTTTTCTGCCTTTTTTTGCAATATCGAGAGAATTGGGAGCATGAGTCGTTTGAGGTTTTGTGGGCTTATTATTATTATTATTTTCTTAATAAAGAAAGAATTCTGACTTTGTTAAAAAAAAACCAAAAAACTTTTAACCTTCTCTGGTGGACTTTCCTTCCAGCTGTTGCTGAAACTGGTGTGCTCCCAGCTCATTAACCTGCACAGCTGAGGCTGCCGCGCTCAGCGGAAAGCAGGACATTTATGATTGAGTTCCTGTTATTGACTGGCTCTAGAGAAAAAAATGCCAAATTCCATCAGACAATACAGTAGGTCCACTGTGGGAGACTTTTGTGAATGCTATTGTGATGCTTTTTTAGAATGGGATTTTATTTTTTTTTTATTGGTATTTTTAGGGTTATTTTCTTGACAATTTTTTTTTCAGGCTCTTAAGCAAGTTTTGCAAACAGTTCAGAGAATGACCAACTTTGTCCAATGTCTAGATGGGCCTGAGTAATGTGGCACAAGGAAAGCCTTTGCAAATCTTTCTGCAACTGTATTTTGAATGTGTCAACTCTCATCCTTTTTTATGCACTGAAAATGTGAGTCAGATGAGTGGTTCTTAATTGTTTGGGCCTGATTTTGGTAGTACTGGTGCACTTGTTAAAAGGATGGTCTGCAGTACAGTCAAAATGGAATGTAAAAGCAAAGTACATTTGCTGCAGGTTTGTGACATTAATTTGCTTGTCAGTTTATAAGAATAATTTAAACACTCAAGGATGGGCAAAACCACATTTATATTAACTGCAAAGATAAAATCTGTGGCTTTTCAGAATGTGTTGAAGGCTTCCTTCACTCAAGTATTTTCCCATCATGCACAAAACATTTAATTTGTTTCTGAGCACTACTTTCAAATCCCTTAGAGCTGGAATTGTTCCTGAGTGAACTAAAATATTGTTCATTCAAAGCTTTTCCATGTGAGAAAAATTTACAGTTGTGCTGAATTAGGAGTCTTGATATGGGCAGCAGTGTCTCAGTTAATGGACATGCTTTCTTCCAAATATAAATGCCAACAGGTTCTTCTGTGCTGTCTGTACTTTACTTTGCCCTTATCCACCCAGGGATTATATGGGAGATAAATTGCAATATCTGTTCCTTAAAATCGAGGGTGCCAGTGGCTCTTGGTTTTTAAGTCAGTTAATTATTCTTGTTGGCTTTTGATGGTATTTCTATACACTTCAGTCCTTTAGAAAATTATTTAATTTCCAAAGCCTACACCCTATAAAACATGCTGACTGTTAAATATAAGTTAAACATATAGGTTGTGTGTTATTTTTGGTATTACTTCTCTTAACCAGGAGAATTACTCTTTTTGAAGTATATATATGTTAGACATATATGGTTTTATTTATTCTTTTTAGCATTATGAATTAATAGTCCTTTGCTTGTTTACTGTGTGGTAATATTTTTCTGTGGCTGGGGTCAACCAAGTGATCAGTTAAACTGACTGAAGCACCAGCAGTTAGAAACCTTTCTACTTAAAACAGTTTTAACTCTCTTGGGAGAGAGGAGTGAAGATGGGATTTTCACTTCAGGAGCTGGGCTACAACCAAAAACAACAGAAAGGGAAGGTACCACCCATCAGGCAATCATCAGTGGTTTTAAATGAGATAAGCAGAGGCTTCTTTCATAGCTTGCTTCTTTTCTCTGCACCTTTTAAAGTGTTCAGAGTGGAAACCTTCCTGCCATCAAGTGCAAGACTATCTTTTAGCTATGTTTTATAGATTAGAAAGCTTGTTTTTCTTCCAGAGTTTCTATTTAGAGTTGCTTTCAGCTTTGTGAGAGCTATTATTCATTTTACAAGTGGAATAAATTCAAGTAAAGTAAATATTCTCTGTGCACCTGCTGAAGAAGCTGCTGTTGTGGAATGTTTTCAATAAAATCCTAGGTGTCTAGCTAGCAGCTTCCTCTAGTTTTTTAGGATTTTTAGCCTTTCAAATATCTAGCAATGTTGTCTTGCTTTAATTTTTGCAAATTTGAGTCTGGTAGTACAACTAATTTCCAAGGGCTTTAATTACATGGAAATAATTTGGTATATACATTGAAATTGTATTAAAATTACAACACACAAACCCCACTAAAAATCTGTCTCTCTTGGCTAAAATGTGAGAAGTAGCGCATAAGTTTTCTATTGTTCAGAAATATTTTAGTCGTCTTCTTAGAGATAAGGTATGCATGTTTGAGGGGGAGGAATTAAGGCAGTAAATGATTTGTTTTGTCCTTTGCTGTGCAGGTCAATTAATTTACCTTAACCAGACACTGCACTCTCATTAGCAGGTCCTACAGCCCCAGAAGCATGCAAAAATTAGAGCAAAGTAGTTATTCAAGCAGATTCATCTTCAGAGCTGGAAATTCACACCAGAGCTGTTAAGAACATCTCTACAGGCACAGAAGAGTACCTTTCCCCCCCTTTCCTTTTTTCTTTTTTTTTTCCCTTGGAAAAAGTAATTTCTCACTCTTAATAGAGGCAAACAAAACTTGGAGATAAGCTAGTCATGCTTGAAGAACTCCTGGTGGCATTGCTAGACTAATTCAAAACGAGTTTTTTAGTGGCAGGTATCTGGTTTGCTTAATGATATTTTTGTCCACAGTTTATTTTAATGGTTTCCAAATATACAGCAATGGAAGTAAAGTTAGGGGTTTGACCACCTGTTCAGTCTTTTGGGGGCAGGCTGTAGGTTCAAGTGGTTGGGTAACCCTTTGTTCAAATAAGAAGAGAGAGGTTAAGTCATTAGAATGAGCGTATAATTCATAATGACAGCAGTATTTTAGGGTAAAGGTTTTAATATAAATGTGCATATCTTTTTTTAAAAAAGTATACATAGCTTATTTTTGCTTTTTTGGAAGACCTTTGTTAAATAAAAATACTTTGGTTTAAGGAATTGCCTTAGCTAAGACCATTGACTGAAGTGTTGAAAGTTACATTACCAAGACTGGGACTGCACAACACCCAAAGTTCATGGGTCAGTTTACTAAAGCTATGAAATCAGAAATATAATAGCAGGGCCACTGAATTATTAATAACTTCACTCCCCTGAAAAAAAAAAAAAACAAGAACAAACAGTTGAATTCCTGATTGTTATTTATAAACCTGAAAATTGTAATAGTTTTCCTAATCTAACAATACTGCTAAAAACAGAGAAACTTGCTATGGAAAATTTGTGAAATGTCCTGGAAAATGTCATCAATGCTAGAAAGCATTTTTAAAAAAGTTAATAAAAACTGATTTCAGGTTTGACTCTCACAGTCTCAATAATAAGGTGGAGCTTCAAGACTTGCAAAGGTATATTTTGATGTGAATAACTATTAGTTTAGAAATAGAAGTATTCTGAAAACTGTTCTGTTGTCTGAAAGGAACACCCATTTAAAAATGAGACCTTCCAATTTCACCTGAAAGTATTGCTTTTCCTCATAGTAAAGGATTGGTGTAGCAGAATGAGAGGATATTGATAAATACAGAGAAAAATATTGTTTTGTAAGAGCTGTGAGAGGAGACTAATAGTCAATTTGTTTCCCTTAGTGAGGTTCCTTGTCTTCCACAATAGGCAACCTTTCCCAAGATTTGACTTGGGTCACAACCATTCATCAGACCAACTCACAGCATTTAATCTAGAGATTGGAAAGGGAGATGTGAGGACTTTGTTCTTTCCTTTTATTTGCTTTGATAGTAAGACTTTGAAAAAATTTTAGTAAGATAAAATATAAAATACAATTTAAAATAGTATTAAAATAAAGGAGGCATGTAATTTGTTGGGTGTGTTTTATAGATTTGTTAATTACAGTGAGCTGGATCCAGAGATTTAATTTAGCTTCATATTTTCTGGAAGTGCTGGCTGTGTGTACTGATTTTCTTTTGCGGTTTGTTAGCAGGTGTTCATAGAGGAACTTGTAGTTAACTTTTAGGTGCAAAATGTATCTTGCAACACCGCAAGAATATATCATGGTGGATATTTAGAGTATGATCAAGCATCAGATGAACAGTCTGTGGTTGTTGCCTTGCCACTACTGACTGTCATTTTTCCAATTTTGCCGGGGAATGAAAGTCTTGCTGTGCTGATTACTGCTGTCTGATTGGTTTCTACTATTTTTGCTTGCAATTGATATTATATGAATAGGTTAAGACAGCACAGGCCATAGCTGTATAAATTCATTTATTGTAGAAGTTTTGCAGAAATATAAATAGCAAGCTTTTAATTAGACAAAGCAATGGATAGGATCCTAATGAATTCATATAAATAATACTTAAAAACTGGCTCAAACCTTGTTAGTGGAATTTTTTTTTTTAATATAAATTTCATACCATAATTGAGTACTGCTTTGACTAGTTGTATGTTGGAAAGTCTTGAGCCTCATTGCATAAATTGAGCTAGATAAGTTTTGGTTTTATTCAAATAATATTTAATTCTCGTGTTGAAATCATGTCCTGAGAGGAGTTATTGGTAGCATTTTGTAAAATACAGCACCAAGGGATAAATGCATTTGAAAAGCAGATGGTAGTTTCACAGTAAGGCTGACTTGTGTGTGTTAAAAGGAAAACAAACTTGAAGAATGAAATAGGCTTCTACAGTCCAATGTTTTCTTACTGGTTTTTTGTATGCAAGATTTCTTTTGTGTTCGTCCCCTGATGTTTCTAACAAGTTGTGTATTTTTCACTATAATGGGATGATAAATGAAGTGATGCCACATTATTTGGTTTCTCACATCTTTTTTTCATTTTGCTTTATCCCAGAGGTCTGTTTTCAACTTGGAAACACTTTATACTGAGTTGAGGACATACTGAGTGTACTATTTTCAGTTTTACAGATGTTGAAAGATTCCAGTTAGAATGAAAAATGGTTGAGGGATAGAGGCTACCTTTGGAAGTCCTAAAGCATCAGGTGTCCAGCCTTTTTCTTCTATGTTTTTGTTTCTTCTCCTGCCTGTTGTGTATGTGACAAATTATGGAATGACAACTCCATCCTTTCCTAGTGGATGAGTCCTCTGAGCATCAGAACTGCCATGAGTAGTGAAAAGCATGAACTGCTCTCTGGATTGAACCACGTTTCTTTACTTGTGTTATCGTACCACTGTGTAGCATCACCTTGGATCATGCATCTTCATGTAATAAATTGGACTTTGGAATTCTGTCACAGTTTCAACTTTCTTTTACTCCCTCAGTCTGGGAAAAACTAGGCATTGTGAGCATCTTCATTATCTTCCTTAATTTGTTACCCTTCTCTACAGGGGAATGCACTCCCAGCTGGAAGCCCCCACAAGATGGGAGGTATCTTTTGCTCTAAACAGTTACTGACTTGTTTAAAGCTATTTTCTCTTGCTGAGTAGCAGTTTCTGTGGTAACAGGTAGTCTAAAGTTAAAACAGTGAAAGTGGTGTTTTATCTTTCAAGTGTTTGAAGAGATTTGTGGTCTTTAAGTGAAAACACTTAGAGTAAACCTATCATAGTCAAATATTCTCTGTGCTTAACAGGCAAATGTGGTGTGA
The DNA here is from genome assembly GCA_013399915.1 of Illadopsis cleaveri. NCBI lineage: Eukaryota > Metazoa > Chordata > Aves > Passeriformes > Timaliidae > Illadopsis > Illadopsis cleaveri. Next base: position 1,029,363 of record VXBB01007092.1, on the reverse strand, counting down.
TGGAGGAAAAAAAGCTTTTTTCTTATATGCAACAATTTTGTTTAATAGACCTTGATCTTCTGTACTGTTGTCACCTTCCATATGCTTACATTTACAGAATTTTAATAAAAGCTTAGCACAATAGTGGGTGTGAAAGTCTAAGACTGCTGTTTGTACTGTGCCTGTTGTGTTGAAAATGTGTGCTCAGCACCTTTGCTTGATTTGGCAGCACATCTATGTGGGAATGCTGCTTCTATAAGCCTGGGAAATTCCTGTGAGCTATGGGAATGAAGAGCCTGCCACAGCAAGGAATATTGAGGTTTCAAGTAGGTTGTGTTGGCTGATGGTCATCAGGAAGGAGAGGGCTTTTGCAAGTCTGCAGGGTCAATTTCTTCACAGGTCTATGCAAAAGAAATTTATAATTATTTTAGAAGATATGTAGGGAGGGTGTACAGAATTTTGTACTAGAGAGGCAACACTGCAACAAATACCTTTTTTTTGGTGATAGTTGAGGTGTCTAGCTGGTAGTCTGAAAAGACAAGATCCACTTAGCCTTTAATTGCTGTCACAGCATCTTCCTCTGAGAAAGTTTACCTAAGAAATGCCCACCTTAAATCAGAGCAACATCTCTTACAGTACCTCATTAATCTGTAATTATGTGTACACTAGGGCTTGAGTTGAAACGGAGGTTAGCTGTGAATCAACCTTGATGAAACCACAAAGAATGATGTGGGTGGTAGCATCCTCTCTATACTTAAATGTTCTTTCTTGTGCTGTGATATAACTTGTATGCAAAGTGAAATTTGTCAGCTTCTGGCTGCTCAAGTGGGGGCAACCCACTTTAAGGTAATGTAATCAGCTTGATAAGAATCAGTTCTCTCTTTTTTAAAAATTTTTCCTTTATTTTTCCTTTGCGGGCATCTAAAATTGTGATATATTTGTGTCTTGTCTGCTCAGTGAAAATCACAGTTTGGTTCTCATCTCTCTGACAAATGAATCTCTGAAATAAATTTTCACTTAATCATCCAAATTGATTTTTTGCAGTAGTTTCTCAGATTAAACAAGTAAATATTGTGTTTACTGGTTGTAAAGACCATTTACAAATGCTCCCCCAAAGTCTGGGATTGGCTAATACCCAAAGCAAAAGCCCATGTGCTCAGCAAACCACGATGTTTTTCTTAGTAAAATTCTCCCTATGATATTCCCATGAAAAGTTAGATTTACCTGGAATTTTCCTTGTAAATGCTTTGTCAGGAAAGTCCTAACTAGCTCAAGACTCAAGCTGTTTCTATACCAAGTAATAATCCTAGATGTTTTAGAGAGACACCATGATGAATGGTAGTCTTTCACTGAATCAGGAGATAATTTTATCATTTTTAGAATATCAGAAGTTTTTCTGCATGAATACAATAGCTACTTAACCTAAATGACTGTCTCATGGTTAGAAGATGTGGGCAGCTTCAATGAAGAGAACTTTTTTGCTATGCAGTTATATTTGCCAGAAAATGTGACTGCTTGATATTCTTACCTGAGCTAACTTCTATCAAATATAGGAAGTTGTTGGACAGACCTTTTAAACTGAATTTTCTAAATCATTTGGTTTAGTTTTGTTGGGGGGGTTTTCTGTGTTTTTGGTTGTTTTTACATTAAAACTTCTGAAGCTAGAATCTTCTGAAGTTAGACTATGAAAATGGCCATATTAAAAGCCCTTTTGAATAATATCTGATATATGCATGAGAACATAAACTCTGGCTAGTATGGGGAATAAAGCAGAATAATTCTATCTCCTATTCTGTGTGATTGGTGTTGGTTGCAAGGTTGAGGGTTTTTTTGTTGGTTGATTGTGTGGGTTTTTTTTCTCTTGTTGTAACTGGTTTATTGGCTTTATTTCTAGCAGCAAAGAACACTTTAGACTTAGGAAAAAACTTCCAGTATGACCTGTATCTGTGGCCAGAATTTTATGTTAGTCTTTGAGTG
>VXBB01007092.1:1005283-1027380 GCA_013399915.1 Illadopsis cleaveri | reverse complement strand
TTTTTTGTTTGTTTTTGAGTGTTTTTTTTTTTTTTTTTTCTTACCACAAAGATCCCCTGAAATTTGCCATTTTTAACAATCCGTAGCATGTTTGTTGTGCTGTGTCTTAAAGAAACTCATCTGGTAACCAGCAATGAAACAGATACTGCATAAAGCTTTACCCAAGTATGGTCTTAATAATAAAATGGCTAGTTTACGTGCCATATATAGTCTTAGAAACATTTAAGATGCTTTTGAAGTAATTACATATTTGACAGCTCCCTTGTGGGGAGATTTCACTTTGCTAAAATGTACCCTGCCATTCGTATTTTATAAAACAGCTTGTCTCTGGTTTGTGCTTTATCAGATTTATTGGCAAAACAATTTTATGAAGACAAAACTGTTGTAGTAAATGTGTTGAATGACTTGCTCTTAAATTTACTGACTTGGGACTGCACCACAGCTCCCTTGCTAAGTACTTATATGTCAGTTGTAGTTGGATAATCTGCTAAAAGGAAAACTAATTTCTGGATTCCTGTATGCCTTACTGTAGAATAAAAATACTTTTCAGTGTTAATATGCTCCAGTTGAAAATAAATGTGTATGCTAATATAGCTGGCTTCTTGAAAATTATACTTTGAGAGTAGAAATTAAAAAAAATTTTTTCTCTTCCTTGAACTTTGCATAAATTCAGTAGGTATATTAAAATGAAAAATAAGTGATATAAACAACTTAGAGGAGCTGCTAAAAGCCAAAATAATAAAATTTTCTGTGGAAATTGATCTGCAATCATGTAATGATCTAGAACTGCTGGATTGTCTTCTTCTTGCTGGAGAAGTCAGTAAATTACTTTGGTTCTATAATTGTTACTTTTCTGAAACATAAACTTGAAGCAACAGTTGTGGTGTGTCATATTCTTACTTCTGTGCTTTCACAAAAGCCCAAACCCCTGCATGCTCAAACAGATGTGTAGCTTCCCCCTGCTCCCCTGAGTTTAGTGACTTGATTGTTCATAATCTTGATGAGATTCCTTTATTTAGGGAATGCGATTATCAACTAGATTTCATTGTTGTGGGAACATACAGTTCAAGATACTTTCAGACTATGGGTTTCTTTTTTTTTTAATTTCTGTAAAAAAGAGAAATCTAAATTATTCTGACAGTGTACATAGCTGTTATCTGTTAACTGTTAGACTTGTGTTGCCTGTACCCCTCTGCAGGTTTGGAGCAGTCAGGGTTAAAAGCACAGCCATAGGAGCTGCTGCTTTTCAGGTAGTCCCTTGGCAAGCAATGCCTACTTTTTTTCCTTATTTAACCCTTCAAAGCTGAGAGTTCATATTTCTCAACCCAAGTGCAAATGCATGCTGGTATTAACATGTCAGCCTTGAGGTAACCCCAGCTGCTGCCAGCGGAGTGTTAAAATCCAGACCTGTTTTAGCATTGCAGAGAATTGTCCAGTTTGCAGTGCTCTTCATGAAAACATGACTTTCCATCAAAAGAGTTCTTGGAAAAATCTCAGTTCTAGAACAAAAGTAAGAGTTTTATATAATGTATGTAAAGTAGTTAACAACACACAATAAATTTATTGGGGTAAGTATTTATGTAACTGTGAACAGCTGAAGCCTACAATATAGGATCATGTAGTGTTTTTACATGAAACAGGTCATTAAACTTACTGTTGCTGTTGAAGGGAAAATAAATAGCTGGCTTGTATTTACAGGTTTAGTTTCATGAGTAAACTACTGTGTGAGTTTCAAAAACTTTAGATAAAAGAAGTTTCTGGCATATGTGTTCTTTAATTAAAATCCAAAAAGCGTTGCTCTCTTTTTAAATTGGATGTCTAGACAGAGGTAGTGCTTTTCATTTTATTGAAGAGATTTGGATATTTTCTAAATTTAGATTAGAGATGTTGCAGGCAGATGAGATGTGAATCAGCTGTTTTAGAAAAGTTTAACCGACATTTTTGTGTTGCATACTTTCTGGTGTGCAGAAGCCCTGTGTGTATGACCCTTTTTCTGCCTGAGCAATAGTGCTAAGTTACAGATCTTAAAACAAATTTCTCACTGTGTGAAAGTGGCCTTCACAATGCCTGCCTGTGACTTGATATTTGGGAAGTGTGGTTGTATTTTGCTTGAAGATGTTTAAACCTAATCCTATTTTATGGTGATGGTTATGTAGATTGGTGAGTATCTTTTACGGTGATTAAGTCCTGCTCTGGGATTCAAAATCTGGCTGCTGAAGAGTTTTAATTTGGGCTCTCTAGAAAGGTTTCAGGTTTTTTTTTATTGTTATTCAATGTTTCTTATTTGTTTTGTCACAGGCCTCATTCAATGCATTATTTCAATAGTTAACTGTGGAACAGAGCACTGTTTTGAAAATAGTAATATACTAATGATATAGTATTAGTAGAGAAAATAGTAATAGTCTAATGTTCTAACATTTTAATATATTGGGTTTTATTCTAAATATGCCTTCTATCAACAGTCATTAATTTTTATTATTTTGGGAGCAAGATCAATGTAGAATCCCATGCTGATATGCAGTGTTTACTTAAATTAACATGTATTGCTGTTTTTAAGGTATTCTTGAGTTTAGATGCAGTCTTAAATGTCAGCATAAAGCTCTTAAAGCTTTCTACTTATGTGGGAAAAGTTAGCATATTCAGGTTGAACTTAAACATTAAAATCTAAAGTTGACTAATCATTGTAATGCAATTTACACCTCTCCGAAATTTGGATCTTAACAAACATTCCACTTGTTCACTGCTTAAAGTGTATCCATTCCTGTTTATATGAATTTTGTGTTAGTAGCACCAAGGTTATTTGACTTTTGTTAAATGTGAAAATACTATGTTAATATCAGCTGTAGTCTTTATCCAAAATCATTGCAAGCAGGTAGAGGTATTTCATGGAATGCAGCAGTCATTGTCTTTCAAGCCTAGTGATTGTGATGATGTAAAATGTCAATGACTTCTGCACAAACTCCAGAATTCATGAGGAAAGATAAAAGGGGAAGTTAATCTTAAGGGGTTTTTCCCCCCAAAGTTTTAATTGTGTGGAAATTGATCTGCATATTTGCTGCAAGAAGATGATGCATCAGTTAGTGAATGCTTGGGGAATGTATTTTCAAAACTGCATTGATTCAGGATGTTGATGTAATTGGAACAGTCCAGACTGAAAATGTAGAAACACGTGTTTTCCAGCCTTAGGAAAAAGCAGTTCTTTAACATTGTAGTTAAAACTTGAATCCACAAACATAATTCAGATGCTTTCCTCCTATTGAAACACAGCACAAAGTAGTTAAATAGCTTGATGCTTTTTTATCTGGAGTGTTTTCATCCCAGGTTTTGATATCTATATAGTGGGGTGATTTGAATTTTCTGAATTAGTAACCTAAGTGTGATTATGATGTAGAGAGGATTTTGAAGAATTTCACTAATGTAAATCAAGTTTGTCTGAAAAGCTTTTGGACGCTATGGGAATAGGGCTGGATATTTTGAGATTGAAAGGTGTCTAGGACCACCCTCAAGGCCACTCAAAGACCTGTCCCTAGTTTGTCTTTTTAGTTGTTCATTTAACAGCTTTCAAGCCATCACTTGAGAGAAAAGCTTTTGAGATTGAGCTGATTAAGCTGTTCTCTTCAGTTGTGGGCTTCAAGCCAATTTGTTTTGCAGCTTCCAATTGTGTCTTGTCTTGCTAGTACCAACCCTCATTACTTTTTTGCTGCAGAAGTGGGGAAACCTGAAACTTTATAAGCTGTAGGAAGTTTTCTGGTAAGGGAGGGAAGGAAGCAGGCAAAATGAAGATGGTGATAGGAAATGGACAGGAGCCTGTGTTAGAGGATCTGCATTTGTGCTGTGGTTATATTCATTCCATCTCTCTCAAGATTGTTAAGGAGCTAGAAAGAAACTTAGTATTTGTGGTTTTGTGACTTCAGTAAAGGATAGAGTGGGAAACAAGTAAGGCAGTAAGTAAACAAGTCATGATTTTTACTCTTCTGTCAATCGCACTATGGGTGTTCCAGTGAAGTATCTGGTGTGCCATATCCCAACAATGCCACTTATTAGCATTTTTCTAATGTCTATGAAAAGACTAAAAAGCTGTAAAAAGCCTTTTAAATCCTCTCCATTACTTTGAAAGTTTTGGGCCTGATGGAAAGACTATGGCTTCTTGGTACTGTTGTACTGTGTTGAGGTTGCCTATGTTATTTGTCTATAAGAGGTTTGTTGTGTTCTGCCAGGGTCTTGTGTGATGAGTTTTCCTGTATTTTGAGGCTTGGAACTCATACACTTATTTTTTATAAGTTTGTAGTTAGCATGTTGGTATTTCTTTATACCTTATGTGTAGTATGGGTACAGAAACCATTTATGAACAGTATGGGCAGTAAACAAATGTCTAAAATGTCTTTAAGTGTGTGAGGTGTTGGGTTTGTTGTGGTTTGTTTGGGGTTTTTTTAACTCTTAAAAGCTACTATCTTCTAGTGGTGCCAGAAGGGGCAACAATGTAAAACTATAATTATTCCAAGAAAGATCTCTTGAAGTAATGGTTACAGTGGAATGGTAAGATTACATTACCACGGGTCACACAATGCTCATTTTGTATAAAAACCAGCTGTGTGGTTTGGTACTGTCTTAGGGTGTAGAAGTGGAAATAAATCACTGTGGAATGAAATGTTACATGAAACCTGACTTGCAGTAACCAGTGTTGCCCTGGCAGTGTCCTTTGTTGGTTGTCCTGTGTGTGCAGCAAATTTGGAGAGGTCATGTGTATGGATTCATGTCTAGGGATACTCTGCAGTAAAAATGCTTTCCTTTTTATCTGAGGCTTCAGAAGATGCACACTTACTTTGTCTTTGATTCACTTAAATTACAATTGCCCAACAGTTTAACTGTTTGCTCCAGTTTTGGAGCAAACCTTGGATAGTTTTGAAGACGGTGCGTGAAAATTTATGGAAACTGTTGCATGCGAAAGTACTTTGCAGTCAGTCTTCAGAAAACGTGCTCTTGTTTTTCTTTTGGGGGGACCTTTCATATAGCTGAGTCTTTTTTCAGCTGATATTATGGGCTACAATTGTCTCATCCATGGGGCAATACATATGTAGGGACCAAATGTGGCCTATAAGAACTTATAAAGCAGCTTACTTTGTAAGGAGCTATTGGTTGGAAGAACCAAGTGCTTAGAAAGGGTGATTGACAGTGGTACTTCGGTGATCTTGTGTGGCTTAACCTGGAGGATATATGTTTTCCTTATAGAGGGAATTCTGCTTCACTAGGATGCTGAGGCTGAACGCCTTAGATGCTGTTTTCTTGCAAGGGTTTGAGCAGACCCCGCAGCTCCCCAGCCCTGGAGGTGCTGTAATGCAGCGAATGTGCCACGAGGTGGCTCAACAATATAACACCTCAGACAGCGCTCACTGCGCGGGCAGTGCTCCCCGGCAGGTTTAGAACCCGCGGGGAAGCGCTGCAAGCTGCTGGGCCGAGTTTCCAGCAGTGCGTAGCTACTGCAGAGCATCCCTGCATTGCTCAGGTGCGAAAACAGCAAGGTGTCCTCCACATGTGCTCGGGTGATGTTGTAGTGGATTTGTACTTCGTTCAAAGTTTTTGGGAGTTGATTCGTCTGAAAGTGATTTGTTACTCGCTTTTGAAGCTTTTATTGAAACTTCATGCTTAAGCCCTTCAAAGTAGAGGCTGGCTTGCTCTTTGTAGGAAGAGAAAATGGAAGTAATAGTATTTTTATGACACTGGAAAGTGAACTATTTCCAGAAAAATTAAAATAAAAATGGCCATGCAGCTGCAGAAAGAAATATGATACATGGGATCCTTATCTTTTTAGTAAGCCTGGGACCAAAAAGTAACTATTAAAGTGTCACCTAGTTTTGAAATAAAAATGGGAAGTTCTCAGAGAACAAGTTGATTTTTCAGCCCACACAGTTTCCATTTTGATTTCCATTTAATTCCTAGTAAAACTTATTTTTGATTCTAGCTTAGATACGAGTAGGAATGCTAAACCAGAAGTGTCAGTGATGCCTGAGCTAGAATGGAAGCAGGTTCATCCCCTGTTTATAACAGCTAATGCTTCCTAATGCTGCTGGTGTGGGATGGGGGGAAGGGAGTTTTGCTACCAAGGTGGGGAAGAGGATTCTGAAGATTTGGGAAAAAGAATTAACATTTCCAGCATTAAAATGCAGATCTTATGGATCTTGTGAAAATACAGACCTATGATGGGGAGTCCTGGGTTTCATTATCTCTCCTGCTTCTTCATGTTGTGACCACATCTTGCCAGCACAGAAGTAGTAAGTACATAATGATCTGACTGTCACCAGCTGCTGCTATTTCTGGCACTGGGAATGCAGGCCAGAACAAGTTGAAAAAGATGGGTATCATACAATTACCCCCTAAATCTTGAACTGTTCTGGTCTGTAGTTGGCTGTTTAGACATCACAGCTGGTAGAAAATTAGTTTTTCAAGTAGCTGTGGAAAATAATGAAGTGATTATAGCTTATATGGACTACCATATTAAGGACTAAAGCTTGTGTGGTTAAAATTGAGAAGAGAGAAGGAGCAGTAGAGGCACCTTGGATACTGAAATGCTGTGGTGTTACTCTAATATAAGATGATGATGATCATGTTTCATGAATCACACTGACATGGTACGCTCAGAAACAAGCACTTACTAATCTTTTTAAAATTCCGGTTCTGAACACTCATGGAGTGTATATTTGGAGTTCATCCAGCAGTAATGACTAATATTTTTAAAGAGAAATCTTCCTGCTTCAGTCAAGATTTAAGTATGATGATATTTGCCCAAATCTTCTGGTTTAATTTTGTGCCTCGAAGTAAATAAAAAGGTTTTAAAACTATGGAAACTTAAAAATACACAGCAGGCAGAGGAATTTATGCAGCCCTGTACCAGCATGCTGGCAGGATGCTGTAGTAAGTGCAACCTGGCAGCTGAGGGTGGGTCAGAACAGCAGTCCCTTGCAAGGTGTGTTACAGTGGTCTTTTGCTCCCATCCATCCAGGAGAGTGCCTGTGTTTGAAGAATGGCTCTGGTGCCTCAGCTGAGAGCAGGCTGTACAAATTGCTTTGACACTGGTGATGTTACAGTGGTCAAGAAACAGGTGGGAGCCTGAGAGGAACTGGAAGCTGAGAACAGTTCAGTAGAACTGGAGCCCTTGAGGTGGAGCTTGTTTGGTTACACATGGATGTCTGTCCTTGTAATAGACTGCTTACAAAGATCTTTTTCAGGTCAGTGTTAAGGACAGTTTTGGGATGCTTACTCCTACTCTTTTAGGCATAGGGAAAGCCTCAGGAAGGGAAATCTGGTCAACACCAGGCTCTACTACAGCTGCTTTGTCCTGAGATCTTCCTTTTTTGGATTAGCAGGTTTGTTTTTTTCTTTCACAGCAAAATGTGCTCTTTTAATCTCCTGACTAAAGGATCTTTGCTGGAAGCAGGACCATGGCAAAGGACAGGGGAAATGCTGTGTCTAGACTAAACCACAGCTCTTCCTTCTCTGACGTGGCCGGTTCTACCCAACCCAAGCCTGTAATGAAGGTAGTGGTGGGGCAGTTAAAGCTATTTTAGCTGCCTGCTCAGGATGCAGGCAAGGAAAGTCAAGTCTCCTACTTGCCCCCATGTAACCGTGTTTGTCCCACAGATGAATAGCCCTTGTGTTATTTGCCCAGGCAAGGGCAAAATACAGACTCTAATAGGGGTGAAGGGAAGGTGACTCTCAATGTAAGTTTACAAACTGGGCAAGGAGCTTCAGCTGAATCATATGAATGGTAAATGGTTTTATATTCGAGTCTGATATGGAAGAAAGCATTTCCTTCCCCACCCTTCCAAAATGAATTCTCTTCAGCTGGAAATTGCTTGGCATTGGTAGTGCTTGCACATCCAACAAGGTGACAAATACCTGCTCCTTTCTATTATAATACATAACAACACACTCTAATATGGCTTTACTCCATGTAACAAATGAAAAATTCATCCTTCTACTTCCTTCCCTCCACGTTTTTTCTCCCCTTCTTGTTTAGCAGCCACTGTGGCCTCTTAGTACTATCCTTGAACAGAATCCTGTTGGTCGGGCTGCTTGAAATTTGTTACAAGATTGGATGGGAACGTTAACGATGTTAATGTATCACTTCAATTTCTGATTGGCAGTATATCAATATATTCCTTAATCATTGCTTGAAGATTTTGGAACCAATAAGGAGACTTATTTGCTTTCAGTGAATCAGTTTTTCTAAGAAAAAGTCAGAGAATCAGTACCTAAAGCTTCGAGCAATAAATAGTTTAAAAATTCCTTACTTGTAAGTATGCCAGAATATATTTCTGAAGGCCAGTGGTATTTTCAGGTAAAAGGCAATACTGTTGTGGGCAGCAGCAGACCACCACAACTGACAGAAAATAGTACACCAATGAACAAATGATGACTGGAAATTTTTGTGCCATTTATGGTGAAATACCCTGAATCTGTGAATACAGTGCTGATCTCCTTCAGTGCCTTTATTCATTGTGCTTTAATTACAAGTGAAAACATGCTTTTATTCTCACATTTAAGCAAGGCATGCTTCTATTTTTAGTACTACTATCAGTCCTTTTTGCGATAGGTGTGTGTGTGTAAATGTTTGGGCGTATATTTATACATGTGCTATTTAACTTTCTTTTTTTTAATGAAGCAAAAACTGGAATGTATTAGGGCCAGGAGGTGGTGGGGTTTATAAGGTGTGCCTAGTTTGTATGCCAACTCCTGGAATGAGAAAGGAAATGCTTGAAGTCGTCTGGCAAACGTTTTAAAATTACTTCATTTTTTTTCTCAGCCACAGAGCCTCATACTTAAGTTCTGTGTTATAATTGCCTTTTTCTTTCTCTGTTTTGTAAGAGGAAAAAAAATGCATCTCATGCACAGGCAACTGCTTAATCATACCTTCCTGCCTTGTTATGGAAACTGAAATATTTTGCCTTTGGTGAAATCACTTTTTCTTTTTCTCCTTCGATTGAGGATCAAGGAAGGTGACAGGAATGGTTGGAATCTACTTTCTTCTAAAACTGAAATTGTCCTATTTTGGGTTTTAGTTTATTTTGTGTTAGATCTGACTGGTTTTTTGTAGCTTAAAGTTTTGGTTGATTTGAATCTCATGTAAGTGTGGCATGTTCTTTTGCAACTGTGTAGGAAGGAATATTTTCCAGCTTCTACTCTGTCTGCTGAAGGAAAACAAGTCTTTTGGCAAAAAGAGAAAGGAAAAAACTGGCATTTAAAAGAGCCAGCATTAAAATTATGGGAGTTGAAGGGATGCTGTAGGAAAAGCTGGAGTGTGGGAGGGAATGGGGATTCCCCTTCCCCTCCTACAAGTAAAGAGTCACTGTTTATTTAATGGTTAAGGTGTTTCTCATTTCAGATAAGCAGATTAACATTAGAGCCCTGGTAGGAAAATCTGACTGACTCAACATGTATTGCTTCTGTGTTGTACAATATAAACTTGTATCACCACTATCAGATTCTATAGTCAAATAATTGATGTCTGTAATCATCTTTCTGGAGTACAAGGTCTCCCTCCAAACTAGCTTGTTTCCATCTTTCCTGGGAAGTATTTATCACTTGATAAATGTTTATAGGGTATGATCTGATACATTAGAGTGATGTTGTGTTTATATCATCTTTTCCTAACTAGATGGATAGTGCTCTGGACTTGTGCTCTTTTACTTTGGTGTGTTTAAAATACAGAAAATACTTTGCTGTTTCAAAATAATGATGCTGTAGATCTGTTAACCTTACAAAAAATGTTTGGCTTTACTGCTCATGGTTGGAAGGCACCCCCAAAAATTACAATATATGTAAAGTACAGATTTCTGTGCCAAGAACAGAAATAACTAAGCTTTAGGTTTGACAGGAGTGCGTTGGTTATTTTTGTCTTGTGTTTTTTGTGGTTTGCTTTGGTTTTGAGTTTGTTTTTGGGGTGGGTTGTTTGTTTTTAATGAAGTGTTTAAAATAAGTTTTTTTATCCATTTTTCTCTATACTCCATGGTCACCAATTTTATTAAGCTTTGAGTCAGGCTTTAAATGTTACCTGGGGCCCTGACACATCTTGCCTGTGACAGTCTACTCATAAGTACCATGTGTCTTGGAGAACAGATTCTTGGTGTTTGTGCTGTTTCATTGTGGGAAGAGAGGGTAAATAGTCTAACCTGGTTTGGGATTAAAATATGGGAAATGCTACATCTTTGACAATTTACCTGAAAACCTGTAATCCTATTTGACTGACTTCAAGTAATAAGGGAATTTTCATTTTACAGATTTGAGGGGTTTTTTTGGTCAATGTGGATTTTGTAAGGATGACTTTTTTTGTATGTTTGAGACATGAAAAAATATCAAATGGGTTGATTTTGCTCTGAGCTATTCCTCTACGAGGAATTCTCATATAGATATATATGTAGATTGATAAATAATAGAGATAGTTCTGGGTTCTGCTATTGGTATCTACTTAGAATTTTAAGTCTTCTGTACTCACATGACATCTTCTGACTAGGGAAGAATAGGAATTGCAGATTTGAGTGTCTGTAAAGTGGTCAAGAACACTTAGGCTTGTGGAAAGAAAAGAGAATCTTTGCTACAAATAGAGAAGTGCTGTAATGACCTTTTCTAGTAGGAACTGGATAACAGTCCATGACTTTGCTTTAGCTAAAGCTGTAGGGAAAGGTTTTCATTTTTACTGTAGCTCTAAAGAATAGTTTAATATTGGGTGAAGTTTGATGTTACTGATAAACTTTGTAGTTGTCTGAAGCTGTGAACGAGGCATAGGAGTTGTGTGGATGCTTTGGGAATAAGAATGATGTTTTCCTTGCAATTAGGTTAGCAGACACCAAAGCAGATTTTTATTTTTTTCCAACTTTTATGTGATCTGTATTCTCCAGAATAAGCTGGAAGATTATTCATTCAACAGTGCGTAACATGGCTATAGCAATGTCAGTACTTTGTCGTACTGTCACAGGAAGAATTTGGGGAAATACATTCATGTTAAGAACATAAGAAAATGAAAGGCAAAGAGGCTTCACAGTAGCTATTTTTGTGTGCCTTTCCAGAGCTGGTGTTCGTGATGCAATGACCGACAACTTGAATCTGTGACCTATGGAGCTTCTGCTATTGTTTTCATGCAGCAACATTGTTTCAGCTGCTTTAGAGTTTTCTCTCTTAGAAACAAAATTCAGAGTGCTTTACCGGACATTGCAGATTTCTAAGGATAGACTTCTCTCAAAATTCTGTTGTAATTGCTACCCATCTTTTGCTGGTTTCTAGCCACAATAGGCTAGTCTCTGTCTTTTTGGTTTTTTCCCTTTATTCTTCCCATTGTAAAGTGGGCCAGTTTCCTGGTGTTCCTCTGGATGCCTTCTGACTGCCTCAGCCCATGCAGTTTTGAAGGGCCATGTCTCGGGCCGTGAGTCCATGTGTTTTGACTCTTCTCAGAAGAAGCTTCACTTGCTTATGGCTTGCAGAAAAGAATCAACAGCATAGAATAAACTTGACTGCTTCCATCCCTGCCCAGTGCCCACTCAGACTTTACAATGTCTGTTTGTGCTGTGACAGTTGTCTCTGCCCATTGGGGCTGGATGAGAATTTGCAACTTTGTTAGTAATGGCTTTGGTACACCTCTTCTTGGGGGGGAAATCTTGCTTTCTAGTTTGACTTGACAAATATGACTGATTTCTTCCCACCTCACTTCATTCACTAAGAGAAAAGCAAAATATTTGCTTGCTGTCACAAAACCAGCCACCATCACTTGGGCTCCCTCTCTGCTGGTGGGGTTGAGCCTTCCCTTCCTCCTGGATTGACTCATGCCCAGTTCTTATCATCCTGCAGTGTGCCACACTGGAAACTGTCCCCTGAAAAGATGAGGTGAAAAGTGTAAGCTGCAGTAAAATTAAATACTGTCAAGAAGGAGAACTGGCAGGGACTGGGTTTTTAAATACAGTGACAACTGTAAACCTGGTAATTAAGGTTGAAAATAACAGATGAATTTAGCAAGTCCTTTTATCTGACAATATTTCTGATATTTTGCTGTCTCACCTTTTAAAGTTTGTACCAATCTACCAAATCTGATACTAATGAGTCACTGAAGAATTGCTTGTTTCTGTTTTGGAGCATATGAATATGTTCTTGCTGTTTCATTGTAACCTAACCTCTGGTCGCTTAGAAGTGAAGTGTTTCAGCTTTCATATTGAATATAAACACATTTAAAAGATGATATTCATCTGCTTATGTGTTTGAGAATTGTAGTTCTGACATTACTGTTCTGTGAAGACTGTTACATAATTGTATATTAATTTTATTTTGCTGTCTTCTCTCTAGCATATCCACCTTGGTGAAAACTTAACTAGTAATATTTACATTAGTCTTTTATCAAGACATGGGATCAGTAGTTTCAGAAACAATCCCTTCCTTTGTCAAACATGTTCTTTTTATGTAAAGATAAAAAAATTAATTGGGTATGTATGTTGCTTTAGTAAGACTTAAGTTTCCTAATTAAATGTATTATTTTGGCCTTGCAAGACATAGCTGCACTTAAATTTCCATTTAAAGCTGTGTCTACAATCTACATTTAGTCTTCTGGAAGCTATTTGTGCTGGAAGCTGTTGCTGAGTATTTTTGTTTTTAATATTCTTAGCATACATTTTCAAAGGAGTCTGATGATTTAACTAAATGTCATCAAGATAAACTAGTAGTTTAGCAGATTGAGTTATGCCAGTGCTGGCTTCCACTTTTGATATTCAAACAATGGCTACTATGTGTGCTGTAGCTTTTTTTCCTCTCCTCTCTTTTTATTCCAATTCCAGTGGGGAGATATGCTTTATATCATTTGTAGAATAATTAGAATATTTAGGATTAGCAACATGGAAGTGATTTGCAAGCTTATGTTCCCAAGAGGTTTAACAGTAAACTCATTGGAAGAAAATGGTTCTTGTTTTGCCTTCTTCACAGGATAGCTCTGCTTATTTCAGTAATTTAAAAGTGCTGAAAGTTTTGCTCTGATAAAAAGTTTTGGAGGCTGGCTGTGAAGCAAGTTCAAAAGTTCAACCCTTTTGCAAGGCAGCAGGCATAAAATTATAGTCTTAAATTATCTGACTCTATAAAATTATAGAGTCCAAAAAATTACCTGTTTACTCCAGGGAAGAGTCTCTTTTCTGGAGTAAACAGATGCTATTAATTGCTAATGGTTAATAAATAATTATCCTAATTAGATTTTCTCAACATTAGTTTTTTTAGGACATACCAATCTTTCTCTTAAGGGAAGAACAATATGGAGAAAGAAAATTGGATTGTGTGAGCAGCTCAAGCATGTGAACTTGGTATTTTGGGGAGTCCTGAAAGAAAAATAGTGAGGAATTGTCTTCCTCTGGGGTGGAAGCTGAATCTGCTTCATAGAATGACTTGGTGTGTTTGTGTTAGATAAATCAATGCATCAACCCAAACTCTTGTTCAATAGACTGCTCTTAATGGCCAAGAGCAGGTTTTTAAATTATATTGAATTCCTTCAGGAGGACTTGTTTTATACCCCAGGAGTAGCTGCTGCATCAGAGCATTATGCATGCTGCATTGCTGTGTGGCTTAGTCAAATCAATCATTATTTTTTCAAACACTGCATAAATAGATAACTCTTGCCTAACAGATAAACCTTTTAAACATATGCCTAGTAACATCATTAAAAATTGAGATTTAGTTGATGCCTATACTAACAATACTAATTACTATGGATGCAGACTGTATTCTAAGGATGATAATGCAGATGGTTGAAAGAACCGTAAATTTTCTTACAGGACAGGTAAGAGGATATCATACTTTGGTGTTTCGAATCAGTAATCTAAATTGAATACTAAAAAAAGAAAAATAACAAGACCAGACATCCTAGCCTGCAGATTTCCAACTGTTGTTGCCAAGAGATGGTGTGCTTGGCAGCTTCTGTGTGTTAACCTTTACTTTTATTTACAGTAAGATTAAATGCCATTATCATTATATCCTTGGAAATTAAATCCCCAAATGCAGATGTCTATAGTGATGCTATCTGAAGTCTATGGATGGAGACCTTTTTAATCCTGCCGCTGCTTTTTGCCTTTCCAAAGCCTGAAAGATTTGTGGGATTAAAGCGGTTGCTGGTTTTGTGACTAGGGTGCCTGTGATGGGTTGGTCAGGGAGGTACTGACCCTGATTAAACCACTCCTGCCATTGCTGCCTGTGAAAGTGAACAGAGATCTCTACTGGAGCTTCTAGCTTGGGGAACAAGGTTAGAAGTGAAATGTGGAAGTTTTCAGTTTCATTGCTGTGCCCCTCTTCTAGGGAAAATTAGAAGTTTTTCAGGTACTTCTGGTACCTTTGGGTTAAAAAGGAGTAGCTAGAAATGAATGGGTTTGATATGTGCTTGGTGCATTTTCTCAATTAAGGTGATTATTTTGGAATTAATGAGTTCAAGCTAATACTGTGTTCTTCTGCACCATGCAGACTTGTTTTGAACTAAACGTTGGGAAGTTGGAAATGTCAGAGCTTACTTGTGATTTACCTGTTGGTTTAAGGGGTCAGTGTTTGAAACCAGAGAACTCTGACAATGCAAAGTGATAAGAGCTTGCAAAAAAAAGGAAGGTACTAGTGACTCAGAGCCTGTCAGCCTTTGTCTGTCTTTTACAAATTACTTGTTTCCTTCAGAATTTATATTCGTGAAGTCTTAGATTCAAAGATCTTGAGACTTGAAGAAACTTCTGCAAACATTTCTCTAACAAATGTCAGTGAAAGTAAGGTGTACAATTTTTGGCTCCCCCTTTCCCTTTGTGATTTAAATTCTACAGAATCTTGTTTGACTTTGTTTACAGTTAGCAACAAAACCCCTGAAAGTACTCAGTGCAATTCAAATCTGATGCAATAACCACTGGAATGCCTTTTTTTTTTTTTCTATGACATACTCCACCAACAGCTCATTTTTATGAAGTAAGGATTGTCCTCAATGTGGTATTTTAATTGAAAAGCCAATGGTATTGCATAGGGTTTTCTTAATTAAAAATTAAACAAAACCTGTGCAACCAAATCCCAAACATGTTTACTGTTAGAGACCAGTCTCAGCTGTCTGGCTGGGTACAGGTAGGTTGACATGTCAGTCAGTATTTTGTAGGAATTGAGGGAGAAAGAGGCTTCCTTTTAAATGCTGAGGAGTTGTTTGCCAGGAAGGAGCTGTGGGCTCCTTCTCACTGGTTTGTAACTCACGGTATCCACGCAGCTTTTAATTACTGTCAGCTACAAACTGTGGAAGTTCAGCTCTCTTTAGAATAAATAAAGCGTATTTATTTGCTTGACTGATTGCCAAGTTAGTGAAAAGGTTTTACATCAGGTTAGGGCCCTTTGCTCCTCTAGTTTTCCTGTCCCACATGTAATTGGAGCAGAACCATATCAGCATTTGCAGACCTACTTTTTGTGCAAGTTTGATTTCTTTACATGTATATACATGCCAGCAGAAAAAAATACTTAGAAAAGGTACAAGTGCAATCAGTTTATAGCAAAGTGACAGTGTGTAAGTTCTCCTGTAGAATCTCAGTACTTCAGTTGTGGTGGGGGAGGAGGGAGTTGATCTGGTTTCTCCAGCATCTGTTGTGTATTTTATATTTGCAGGTGTGAGAAGATGTCTACAAGAGAGTGGCTTAGCTGATGTCATTATTTTAAAGTTATTTTTTATTAAAGTGAGTGTTAATTTACAGCTGAACTTTGACCTGCTCATTGTTTCTCTGTAATTTCGAACAATGACTGAAAGATTGTTGTATTGTGCCAAAACCAAAAGTGTCACATCAGGTTGTAGCCAAACATTTTCTGTTCTGGGGACACATTGGTGAAGAATGGCTGTTTCTCATGGTCTAGTGGTATGTTTTCCAGCCTGCAGTCTGCCACTGGTGAAGGAAAGAAGCTTAAAAAAAATTTACAAACACCAAAAAACCAAAACAAACAACCCCTAAACAACCACACATCTTCAGATGAAGTTAAGGAAGAGGAGCTGAATGACTGTCTGTAGATGGATCATCATGTTGGTGAATTATTCAATTAATCCTGAGTATAAAGATGAGAATTAACTGTAGAACAGTATGAAGGTGACTGGTTAAATTGGAATCTTGGGGAAAGTTTCCCTGCTTTCAGAATGGAACAATGGAGCCTTCATATGCATCTTTAAAATGATAACACCTGTTTTTTAATGCAGTGGATTATCTGGAAAGTGTTTTAGGGTGTTTGTGATCTGACATTGGTTCTTAAGTCTTTCTTAGTCTCCATGGTATGTGAGAATTTTTGTCAAGCCTGTTCAAGTTTTAAAATAGACTAATGAATTCAGGTGTCTTGATGAAAGCTTTGCAGGAAGGTACTTGCAGTTTCTGCTGCAGACCTTTAAACTGTGCAATGCTGAGTGGTTCCATCCCTGAATATTGGTGATGGCTGTGATAACCAAGGCTGTGTGCCCTCAGGATGATGGTATTTTACTCTTCAGAGGTGGTCCTATATGTCTCCATAAAATAATTTGACTTACCATGGTACTGAAGGATTCGGTGTTATGCCAGTATCACTTTGTACTTTGAAATACAAAGGAAAAGCTTGATTACTTTATCTGAAAGGATTTTTTTTTGGTTTGGACTATTAACCTCCTGTGACTAAGTCTTAAGACTTCCTCTAATCTGTAGGATTGCATTCCCTTAGCTAGAAGGGGAAAGACACATATTAATTATGATGAACTGAAATGTTTCTGAGAAAGTACTTAGTACTGGCCTTGTATTAGCTATTATTGCTGGTGAGCATTAAAAATTACTTTTCTTCAGTCTGAAGGATTATATTTGTAGTTATTGTATTATACTGTATATTTCTTAGCTGTTTATGAGGTTCAGGGATAAAAGTCTTTTTGTATGCTTTTAAAAAACAAAGCATAGTGTATGTGAAGTAAAATTAAACTGAATAGTTCATACCATAACCTTTTTACCCCCTCAATGGGGAAGTATTTCCCAACTCTTTCTGTGTGCACAAAATATGACACTCTGTAGCTTGAAGAATTAGAACAATTCTAAGAATAAGACGTTCCTTTTCAGTGCCTGACATACTTGTATGTCTCTCTGTTGCTTGTTCCCTTTTACTTATAACTTGCAGCCTTTTATGTGTGATAAGCAAGGTCCTTAACAATTTTATTTTTACTGGCATAAGAAATGTAGTGCACCATAACATATATAGCTACAGAGATATATAAATTCTAGCTGCCTTACTTTTCTTAAGTATTCCCAATTCATGGGCAAGTTGCTCAAAAGAGTTCAAAAGAAGTTTCTTTTATTGAGAAATAATGATGAAAATCCTCCAAAAATGTTGCAATATTCCTTTATTGGCTTGAACTCAAGATGGAGAAAAGAAGCTAGGAGGATTGCTTTAGACAGCAAGCTTAATTTTTTAGCCTAGTTACTGTGTGTCTGGTGATATCAAGAGGAAATAATTTTATAAGGGAGAAGGCCAGAAAAAGAAGTGATGAGATGCAAGAGAATGTCTTGCCAGCGTTCCACAATGTACTTGATGATGGCTGACAGGGAAGCTGAAGGTTTCTTTCTGAGCATTTCAGCTGCTATAGAACTATTTCCTGAGTTGGTCACCCCATAGGTCTTTGTTTCCATCTCTCTCTATAAAATGTTGTTAATATCAGTAAAAATCATTAATTAAAATGATGAATTGATTGAAAATGGTTCCACAAAACAATGTCAAAGATCTGAATGAGCCATGGTCAGTGGATCTGATAGAGGCTGGCAATATTTCTTAGCACCTGAATAGCTTCTTCATTTTTCAGTCAAACTTTTCTTCTGGATTTCAGCAAACCTTTTCAACTCACAATGTGTGGGTGTAGCCACCACACAGTTTCCAGCAATCTTAATATCAGTATGTTCATTCTTGTTCTGTGAAACCATATTGGAATATGCCACTTATCAATATTTCTGGAGTTAAAAAACCTTTCCCCTTTTCCTCCTTCTCACAATAGGGTAAGTTTGCCTAAGAATTTCTGCTGGGACTTGTGCTCGTATCCATGTTTTAGTCAGTTTTCGTGCCTGGTACCTGTTTTCGGGACTGTTTGGATATGTTGCTATGGTGTTTTATAAGCAATGTGATCCATAATTATTCATCTTCTGCCTTGGCAAAAAAGGCTTCAAACCAAATTCAAGTTGATTGAGTGAGATCAAACAAAAATTATGCCAGAGGCAAAAGTCAAGGCCCCAAAGGACTGCTCTTTGCATGCTTTAAAAGTAGGAGAGACAGTGCAACTAAATCTCTACCTCTTGTTACATGACATTTTTAGAATTTTAGTCCTTTACAGGAGAATGACACAACAATTGTGGAAAGTACTTTGCAATTTGCACTTTAACTGCATGACATCAACAAGAACAATTTGTTTTATTCAGCCTTGCTATGCATTAATGACAATTTCTTTTAGTGTCTTGCAGTACTAGTCTAGCCAGTTGTATTGTAGGATGCACTTTTATTAGGATTTTCCTCAAGCTGTGGATAAACATAGCCAAAGTAAAGAACTGCCTTCTAGAGATGCTCCTTACCTTGTTGTTATGTTCTGTGACTTTAGGAAAGCACAGAATAGCATTAATTATCAGGATAGATCCGCACAGCAACTTTCACTACAACTGACAATTTTGCCTTTCCTGCATGGAATTTTGCCAGCTGGAGAGTTTTACTGGTTCAATCTTTGCTGGTCCCATCCTAGCAATTTTGGAGAAATTTTTGTTACACTTCAGCAGGATGAGCACCTCTCTATTCACTCCCTCCCTGGGAACCCTGCTGTTCATCTTCTGATCCAAACTTCAGTCACTTGATGGCTGAATGCCAGGTTGAGGTTGTCCTACAGAAGTACATGAGAAAACTCGGAAGTGTTTTCTTTGAACATTGCTTCATGTGAACCTTTGTCTTGAGTAAAACAAATATCCGGGGGAAAAGAAATTGAATGTTCTCCACATGTATCTAGAACTGTTGTATGGTTTAGAACCAAAGAGTCTAGAATATCTAGAAAAGTTCGTTTCCCTCATAGATCGTTCAGATAAATTACGATGTGTAGGTATCCCGCTGAAAGAAGCAGCTTTGCACTAGCAAGCATCCTTTGAGCCCATCAGTTTGCCAGGTTCTTGGAGGAGCAATGCAATATTGACAAACAAGATGTGTAAACATGAAGCCACAGTTTTTCTTTGGAAGTCTGCCATGAGAACAGTTTGTGTGGCTGGAAGACTGCCTGTATATAGCAGATGGCACAGATTAGTCCTGCATTAATCACAGCTCTGAGTGAATGAGATGTAGTGCTGTGTGTCAAGCAGCATGACTGACCTCTGGGAGGGACAGGGAGAGAAAGGGTGTACCTCTGATGCCTTAGATCATGCAGGGAGAATTTTGCCATTATCTCAAAGCAGTTTGTTGTAGACTTCTTTGTGGATCACAATAAGTCACATAACTCCCTCCAAGATGCCTCTTGGTGTGACGTTGTCTGAGCAGTTTTCTGTGGGGATAGAGTAGAGTAGTTAAGCTGTTTGGTTGTTTGTATCTACTGCTTGTCAACGTGTTCACTAGTGCAAAAACATTCAGTCATACTTTTGAGGCCTTGTTCAGTGTATTTTCTGATGCCCCAAATAAATGCACTCAGCTGCTGAAGAGTAAGGATGCTCATCTAAAGGATACCTTGTACTATAGAGTTTGATCAGGGCACAGGTCGTAAAATCAGGCAACAAAAGTCCTGTTATGATGCTTCTTCAAGCTTTATAAATAACAAGTAATCCTTAAGGGGAAGGATATGAGGGAAATAGATGATGCCCCTTCTCTTGGGGAGGCAGAGGGACAAGACAGGTGGTTTGATGCAGAGTAGCTTACTTGATGTGGTGATAAAGAACTCCTTTAAGTGTTGCTCAAATTATGTATGATGTGGTCCAGTATGGAAGCTTCTTCTTCTGAAGAAAAATACTCGGAGCATATTGTAGTGATTCAGTGATAAGCATGTAAGAAGATTCATATGGTATCAGGTGCTATTTGTTGTCCTTACTTGATGGAGGTGTTGCCTCAGCTCAAGCAAAAGCCAGATGGTAGCTGCAAATATGAAACATGAAGACTATTCCAAATAGCTGTACGGTGGTGGCAATCTGCAATTCTTAACAGCATTTAAAAGGAGCACCTGTGTACTTAATTGTAGGAAAATTGATTATATGTATATATACATCTGATCATCTTCTAGTGTATTGTTCAAAGAAACGGGCTGTTTCGGGTCCCTGTGTTCCTGAAAGGCACCCTTACACTTTGATGTCATGTTTACATTCCATTTTTAGCAAAATCAAGAGTTCTCTTACTGTGCCTGCTATGGAGTTTTTAAGTGTTTCTTAAAAAAAGATAGGCTGTTGCCACTTTTAAGTGGTAGTGACTTTGTAATAAAAAAGTAGATGCTGTTTTCTTCAGGTTGGCCTTTTTGCAAAACCGGGTATGCTTATTCAGTTAAAGCATACCCTTGTGTCCCTTGGCAATTAAAGAATTTATGAATTTCAAAGAAGTAACACTGATCCTGTGGTGTTTGGCTTTTGGTAGGAGTCCATGTAACAGAGCAGTTTACGAAGTTAGTGAGACAGGGAGGTTTCCGTAGAATTTCCTGTAATTCCTAGGGTGCAAAGCCATTCAAATGAACTGCAAAGAAACCTTGAGATTAGAGGAAATCACTATGAATACAGACAAAAATCATTAAAATGTGTCCCATGTACTCCATATCTTCACAGCTTGCAAAGACAGTTAAATTTAACTACGTTCAGGTTTTGTGCAATAGTAAATGAAAGAAGTTTGTTTGTGTCAAGATATTTAAAATAACCTGTTTTGATGCTTCTTAAAAGCTTCATGACAGTTTAAAATAGTTTTTCTGTTTTCAGAGGTCTGTGCAAAACTGCATAATTCATTGGAACAAGACTAATGTGGAAATATTTAAACTATTGTTTAAAATGTGGAAATATTTAAACTCTTTAAGAGTTGCTTTACCTTGATCTTGCTCTGTTCTTACCTTAATTGGGAAGCTGTTCATGAAAACTACCTTGCTGAAAGAATTCTTTTGTTTATTGCACTTGAAGATGATATAAAGGGTTATTGCTAACTCAATCTGCAGGTGATTTTTAATACTGAATGAACTGGAGGAATTGGTATTTTGCTGGTGGTTTTGTGGTAGTTGTCTATTCCAAATCCTGCTCCTGACAGATAGAATAAGCAAATGAGATTGCTCACTTTCCCTTTTCTAGTTCCCTTGGACAAGAACCTTGGCAATTAATGAAACTGGGTGGGTTTTTTCCCCTTTTGAAGCTGACAAGGGAAAACTGTGAAGTTGGGTACACAAGGCATTGTATGGTATCTGTAAACATAAGGGCGACCTTCTGCAACCTCCTCTGAAAAAACACTGCATCCTTTTGCTATCACCCAGATAATCCTTATCCTGCTTGGCTTCTTGCCACCAGGAAGTTCAGTCCATGTGGCATCAGAGCCCTTGATTAGCAAAGGCAGCCACGTGGAACAGATGTATTGGGTCTAATGTCTAATTTCAGTCAATTTATATTTTAATGTTTTGAACATGAGTGCAGTTGTTACATAGTTAAGCATCTTCACTAAGAGTCCTCTTTGCTTAGAGAGGAAGGTAGGCACTGTCTGAATAAATACTTCTGTTCACTCAATAATGTTTTTTGACAGAGTTAATGTTTATTTACAGTTGTAGTATAGATCATATATTGTGTATTAAACAGAACTCCAGAAACCAAGTAAATCCTAAACTGCAAAAAACCCAAAACCCAACAAAACCTTAGGAGCATATTTACTCTTGCTTCAAAATATTCAACAAATGTGAAACTGCTCCTTGGCATAAAAACATGGAATTCTGGCAAGTGTTACCTTTGGAAAAAAAAATGTATTCAAATCTTTGTAGACCATGTGTCTTTGACTTCCCTAAATTGTTTTTCTACATTTATTTTTTTGGTAGAACAATGTTTGGAAGGCATACGAACTTGTCATCTTAAGAGTCTTACCTTTTTTTTTTTTTTTTTTTTTTTATAAATTCGGGTGGGTTTTTTTGTGGG
>VXBB01007092.1:973251-1005272 GCA_013399915.1 Illadopsis cleaveri | reverse complement strand
TTTATGAACTAGAGTGTGGATTTATGTAGGGAGGACTCAAAATGCATAACATTTGTGCAGGGAGAAGTGCATGTGTGTACAGTAAACTCAGGGGAACAACTCTTAAGAACTCTCCTGCTAAATTTCTCCTGTTACTGTTTCTTCCATTTCTCCTGAATAAAAGGTGTTACAAATAGTTAAGTGAAGACAGTAAATTAATATCTAGCTTTGGCATTTCTGTAGGGCTTTTCTTGTTTGTTTTGAAATTTCAATCACATTTTTTCCTTTCTATTCTTTCTATCAGAACTATTAGGAAGTTTATTGCTGTGATAGCTGTTTAGGTTCTTTTGGTTCTTATTTTATCCCTTACTGGTGTAAAGAGAAATCTGAGCTGCCCAGAGCTCAGGGTGTTGATGACCACAATTAAGCTCTCTGGTCTCTTGGCCACTCTGAATCCACAACTCTGAAAAGTATTAGAGTCCATCTTGTAATGATGTCTGTTGAAAACTGGGAAGTTTGGGAATCTTGAAATAAAACGGTGGAAGTTGCATAAATAAGCAGAGTTCCTGAAAAAAATTATTTATGCTTCAGAAGATGCCAGAACAGTAAAATCTGGGTTCTGACCATGCAGACTGGGAGAGGCAATACCAAAGAGAGTTATGACCAGTTGTAAGGCAAGCTGTTTACTACTAAAACTTGAAATGTCCAGAAACAGAGTATTTGTTCCCATGATTTGCAGATCGTATCACTGCAGGATTAGCACTTTTCTTCCACCCAAGCAAATACTGCAAGACTGAGAGCTGTTAAAGTTATAACAAACAGGCCTTCCTGACTTGATTTTCAAATTTCTCACTATGCAAACTTTTGAGAAAATAAGAATTTGGTTGCTGTGCACTGCTTCTCTCCTCCAACTGGAACATGATTTCTGGTTTTGTGTTTATCTGTAAATAAACCACATTTCAGATGAAATGATGATATCCATCTGTAAAGCTGAGCACAGAAGAATGAATTAAAAAGCTTTTTCCTGGTCTATGCTCATACACCCCTCCTTTAGGCTTTGATCTCATGCAAACAAGATAGCAAGTGAGGTGTTTATTTTGTTTAGTCTCAAATAACTGACCTTGCACTCTGTTAGGAAACATCTTGGGCTAAACTTCAAGTAACAAACTCAGGAGGTGAGCAGGAGTGGAAGAAAGCCTGCTTGAGCCATCAATCTGAGAGGCTGGTGCTACAATGGTGGCAATGTTTAACCTCAGCAGCTGCATTAGGCTGCTGCAGAAAGGATAAAAAGAAATAAAGAAAAAAAGAAAAAAAATATGGCTGTCTAGGAGTGAGATGAGTCCATTATTTCTGGTAGGATGTGTGTTGAGCTATGGTCATAAGTTCAAGTGGCCTCCCCAGATTACAGTGATAGCCGTGTTACTGCTGATGTTATTGGCTTTCCACTGTAGGATGTTAAAGGTGGCATGCCAAGATTTTGTATTTTTCCTCATCACTTCATAGAATTACTCATTTCCTTTAAACATAAAAGACACACAATTCCTTCTGAACCCAAAATTTCAGGGCTTTATGGATTTTTTACTGTGACAATTCTGAATTTTGAAATTTTGGTGTCAAAGTTACTCTTTTGGGGACAGAGCCTGCAGTTTAGTCCTGGGTTTCCTGGTTTCTTTGCCCTCTGCACTAGGCTTTGTGTGTTTGGGTTTCCACTGGGTAGTGTTTGGGATTAGTTTGCATTTGTTGCATATTGAGGGGTTTACCCCTGAGTCAATGTGAGTCACTTAATGGGCTGTTGGCTTAGTCTGGGTATACTCGAGGATAAGGCAGGTCCAAAAAGCTCATTGCTGCTGCTCATTGGAGCTGCTCTTGCTGTTTTGAAAAGGTGAAAGACCACCTGATACCAGTACCTTTCTTGAAAGCAAGAGGAAATAGGGATGGGCAAAACTACAATCTTCTGGCTCTTAAAACTGTTATGGGTTTCCCATTACATACACTGGAAGTTTTAATTTTCATCTGGAGTGTTGCCCATATGATTTGCATTTCCGTGTTTATAGACACATTCTTCTAATCCCTATGCTTTCACTAGTGAGACAGAAAAGTATGGGTAGGTTTCTCTCAAATTCAGAGTTCCTAACTGGTTTGGTTTATATTAGTGTACTATTATATTAGTATGCAATACTAGGCATTCATATTTGAAGAAAAAACTAAGGTTTTATGGCTCATAACTTTCATAAGCTTTAGAAGGCTCTCTACTGAGACTATTCTTCTTTTTAGTAATAGTTCTCTGGATATGTCTGAGAGCTAGCAGTTACTTAGAGTACCTTGATGCCTGAATGTTCAGGGGCATGATTTTTAGACTTTTTTCTAAAAAGCTATCAAGTGCCTGATTGTCATCACTGGGAAACTTGTGGTGTGCTTGGACGTAACACACTATGTGCCACAGGTTCCTGCAGTCAGGAAGAAAACCTTATATACTCAATTTGTTGGTGGTATTTGTTTTTCCCAAGCTGAGATGTTGAGGGGAGATTTGTGTGATAGGTACAAGCTGTTTGATATTCGTAGAATATCATATGGGTTTAGACTAAAGTTTTTATGTATTTAAATATCAACAGTTAAAAAAATATATATCAGCACCATTTAGCTGACATAGCTCACTGTTGTTGTCTTAAGCTAAAGTGGTTAATAAGAAACAAACTTGAATTACTGTTTAGGAGGTTTATTCTATTCATGTCAGCCTTAGAGTGATGCAAGGTTTGCTCTTTAAATGAGGGGTCTATGTTGAGGTTCACAGTAGAATAGCTATAAATATTGATCGTGTGAATAATGTTGTTTTAGATAAAGATAACTGAGGGGAGAGGAAGAACATGTTGCTCTTTTGTGTAACTGCAAGTTGCAGCTCTTAATATAACTTAATAGTTTACCAGTGGAATAGTGTGTGAGGTCAGATGGAGCTCAGACTAGGAAATAACACAGTGATTCATTTTTCCAAACCAACTTTGCTTTTCTTTTGCCTTCAAACAAATCTTAATTGGAAAAGAACAGAGTAATATAAGTAGAATGCTTTCCTTGTTGCTAACTTTTCCTCCTGCTTAGTTTTATTTTGTTGCACTTCAGGTAATGAATTACAAAAACCTTTAAGTGGACAATCTTTTGAAACAAAGATTATTTTTTTTTACACTTACTGCCTTTTGACTTTTTCTTTTGACAGTAGGAACAAAAGGACACTTGTTTTTATATTCTTACTTGGCCAGAATACAAATCAAAATAGCAAAATAACTACGGCATTTGGAGGGTGGCAGCTTTAATAAATCAGTTAAATACTTCAGAGTTCGTAGTTCTTCCTGTTTTCAGTATGGGGAATTTTTTATGAATGCTTTAATGCTTTACCTCGATTATCACCTTGAAGACTTGAGACACTGTAGCACTGTTCTTTTTATAGTATCTGCAAAAAATTACTGATTTCCTCTGTAAATCACTGGAAATTATTAGGAGTATGCATTTTTCAACAAAAATAACTTTTCACTTTATAACTCTCATGGATTTTTCATTTTTAAGGAAGACTGTTCTGAAGTGCTATGAACAAATGAGTAGTTGTTAGACTGCTATTAAAATCAGTTGGATTTTGCTTTAGAGTGGTGTGTATCTCCTGCCCCAAAGGGTCTGTCACCATACTCCAGTTCAGTAAGTCTCTGAAATAGCATTAGTTTCTAGCTGTGCAAAAGTTAAAAGTTGATGAACCAACAATTTATTGTGTGAGGCCACCAGTAGCACTGGTTCTGTAGATTTTAATGGGGAGATGGATTATTCATTCCAACGAGGCTAAATGAAAATGGTTACTGTGCACTGTTGCTGATCTTGTAGCAGGAATATGCTTTTAGGAAATAAAACCCATGTCCTGTGGATGAAAGTGTGCCTCTTTTTTCAATGCACTTTCCTCCAAACAGATTAATTGAACTTACCAAAATTTAACTTCAGCAGAGCATATGTATAGTTTGTAGCTTGAAAGGAATTGAGAACTGCTAAGAATGACCTTGATATTTGACATACCCCCTTTAGTCTGAATTTCCACAAACTCACTTTTGTAGTTATTCCTGAGGGCATGGTACTAGCTTCAATCAATTTTGAATTTTATAAATGTAAGCATCTTTGATCTCTTC
The DNA here is from genome assembly GCA_013399915.1 of Illadopsis cleaveri. Classification (NCBI taxonomy): domain Eukaryota; kingdom Metazoa; phylum Chordata; class Aves; order Passeriformes; family Timaliidae; genus Illadopsis; species Illadopsis cleaveri. The sequence continues at coordinate 1,001,136 of VXBB01007092.1, read as the reverse complement.
TGTGGTATGTGGAAAACCATTACATTTTTTTTCAATGATATAATGAACTCTGAATACTTGATATACTGTGGGGTGTTTCTTTTCAAATGTTTGTATTACTCCCCCACAACTGAGAGCCCTTTCTCCTCAGTGGTATGGTCATAATACACTCGCATCATTTATGTTATGGTCTTTAATTCTTTCTCTCTCCTTCTGAAAAAGCAGTCCATATACTGGAACTCTAGGAGTAGTAATAAAAGAACTCTATACTTCTTCCTCCTCTTGCTCTTTTTCCTTTGCTGTCTTTCCCCTTGTTTCTTGATCCATCTAGCACTTCTACTCCTCTTTGTTAGCAGAGAGGAGCTGTGGGCAAGAGGGAGTCCTCTGGAATAAGAATGTCCACAATAGGACGTTATCTAATTCTTGAATACAAGAGCTCTGTGTAAGGGTATTGGAACTGGCCAAATTGAAGAAAGAGGATGAAGATGGCTTGCATGTCAGGATGCTTTTACAACCTTCCCTGGATGTGTCAATGTAAATCCCAAATGAGTTCATTGCAAATGGAACTTGCCTGTATAAAACAGTGCAAAATAAAGGAGATTAGATTGCTAAACAGACTATTGAGTTATGCTTGTTTTCAGTTTCTGTATAAATTATCCTGTTATTTGCTCGTGGATCAAGTCAAACTTGATACTGTTTTTATTCTAGATGATTTTGGCAAAGCACTGTCTAACTCGTTTGTCTCAATTTCTTCACCATGTTGGAAGTGTTTTTCTTTGATAGTGCGTCAAAGCTTATTGAAGTTCTTGACATTAACTACTGTATTAAATATAAAATATTGCATCCTAAAGTTGTCTCATGCTAGTTTATGTGGCTGTTTTCTTTTGTTTGGGAATTTTACAGACATGTTGTAAGGCAGCTGCAGTTGGAAACCTGCTGCTGTGTCTTGGAAGCCAGCTGAAGTATCATTCTTTGTATGAGCTTTCAAACTAGTACTTGGCTGAAGAGAACACATATTCAAATCTGAGGTGCCAGAGTGTGCTGTTGAGGGACTGTTTTCACTGAGGTGGTTTATTTAGTCAGTCTTGTTAAACTGTTTTGATTGTTCAAGCTGGTCTGACATATTTGTGTGGAGCCAGGCCTCATTGTAATCCTACTTAAAGGCAGCTTGTAGGCAATTTTCTTTCAAGACTTATTTGTCCACAGATAGAGACCTACTTCTGTCTTCTGATAGTTTGTGGATTTGTTATAAACTGAATAGCATTAGCTGGGTACTTTATATTAGCAAAATTAAGTTCTCAAATGGAGTATAATAGTGCCTATATTATATGATAATTTAACACCTAGTTCCTTTTATATCCCTTTTCTGGTTCAGGGATTCCTGTACCTTGAAGGCTTTGTAGTATAAATGGAAAACAATAGCTTCAATAATAGAATTTGCGTGTAATGCAGTCTCCTATGGCTAAAGGTTTAAACCACTTTGCAAAGCTTACTCCTTATTATTTACTCCTTGACCTCATTAGGAGAAGATGAAAACTGTGCTGTCCTTACCAGCTGCAAACTCTTTGAGGCTTTGATGGCTGTTGTGATTGCCATTCCCACTGACAGGCTTCTGTACTGAAAAGGAAAGGAGACGTGAACCCTGGGGCCGTGTGTGATACGGTATCGCAGCGCAGGACAGTGCGGAGCTGCACTCTGTGCGATTACCAGACACCAAATCAGCTGTACTGTGCCAGAGCCAGAAAGCAGGAGCTTTCACACTTGCTGCCTGTTTCCCACTCATTGTAAAGCCCTCCCCTATCACTTGATAGACCTGGAAAGGAAGTGCAGAGGAAGCAAGTGCCACTGCTGGTTCAAAATGTTCCAGGGCAACTGGAAACTTTGAGCAATGGCCTGGGTGAGAAGAACAAGACCTTATTGACAGGGTTCAATCCTAGTTAAGTCTGTTTCCCATCAACTTCCTAAGTAATCACAGCCTTTCTTTTTTCATCTCCTTTGCCCTCTCTGCATCCCCCACTTTCACCTCCTTTTAAAATTTTATTTATAATTTAATGTTGTAGTGTACCGAGCAACCAAGGAGAACTAGGAACTTTCCCCCTCTCTGCTAAATTCGGGAGGAATTGCTAATGAAAAAGATGACAAAAGCATTAATGGTAGCTGTCATCTCCCCCTTTGCCCACGTTTCTGTAGATTTTCCATCAAATATTCTTTGATTTTCTCCTTTCAGTAGGGACTTGTTTTTATCATTTGATGTACATATTCTTTCAGTGAAGCTATGGAACATGTGGTTTGTTATTTTCCTGATTAATCAGTGTCATAGACTGCTATTACAGGGTATAGCCCCATAAACATCTGTGCTCACACATGTACATGTAGACATGTACATGTAGTGGGAGAAAGATGGAAGCTGAAACTTCCTTGGTTTCAAGCCCTTCTAGACTGTGTGAGATTTTATGAAGCATTTATACCATGAAGTAATTCCTTTTCTAATGCTGCACTTTTAAGCGTAGAGCAATGTGCCCCTTGTGCACTGTATTGTGCCATTTTGCATACACGTACCCAGGATTTTGTCATCAATGCAGTAAGCAATTTCCCTTGGCAGTACTGCTCCTGCAGGGCCTCCTAGTGCATCTAAAATTTCTTACTTTACAAATTTCTTACTTTACTTTTTAACACTTTAGTGTGTTATTCTTCCTAGGCTCTCTATGAGGCAAAAAAAAAAAATAAAAAAAATCATTAATTATGAGGTAAAAAGGTTTTTCTCTGAAGCAACAAGCTTTTAAGGGATGATCAGAGAGAAAAATCTGTTTAGTTTTGCCCTTAAATGTCTGGCCATGATTATGACAGAGCAAATCCACATAACAGAGTTTAAACCTGTAAGCATAGGTTGCATCTCATTGTTTTTATGGTCTTTTTGTAGCAAGTCATTTGGGTCTGTTGGAATAATACATTCACATATTAAAGGAATAAGCAATTCAAGAAATCAGTGAAATCTGCAGATTTTGGGCATGGGTAATCATTGAATTGGTTTGTGAGAACTCTTTTGAAGGTGTAAACTTTGCTGGGTTTGTGGTGGTGTGTACACATGTATAAAGGTGACATGACTTTAACATGTGCTAGCACATGTTTGAAAGTAATTGCTTTTGGGGAGCTTAATTTAAGTTTGACAAGGATTTCAAAAGAAAAAAAAAAAAAATCCCTGAAATTAAATGACCCAGATTCTCAACCTTCAATGACATACCTTTAAAATTTGAAAATGGCTTTTATTATGTAGTTTAAATATAAGGTATGCTAGGGATGTTTTTGAAGACTCAGTAGGTCAGGCATGGCAAAATTATTGCTGCCTTCAGAAGCCTTGTAGAAGAACCTCCTGGGCAGGGGAGACACCAGTGTGACAAGGTGCTACAGAGGCATTTGGTTTGCAGAGAATGCCAAGCTTGTAATACTTTCCTTTTTTTTTTTTTCACATGTTTTTCCTTCCCTAGCTCCAAAATAGTTCAAATTCAATGACCATGTTTAGGATATTTTGGAAAGATAGTCCCCAGGCACTTTATAATGGAACGTGGGAAGAGATTCAAGAGATGGGAGTTCTCAACCAGCACTTGTAAGCAAGTCATCTTAAAATATACTTCTTCATAGCCTAAAATTAACTAGAGAGAGTCTGTAGTATTTTTAGGTGGTTGTATGAATCTGGAGAAATCAAAGTATAGGCTTGTTTTACCCGGTCTACTCACTATAAGTTTTTTTCTTCCCTCTTTTGAGATCTTAAGCAGTCCAAATCTCCCAGGGCTATTCAATGTGTTTCTAACATTTTCCTATATCTTGCTCTTCCCAGGATGGATCGTACTTGGCTGAGTTCCTGTTGGAGAAGGGCTATGAGGTGAGTGACTCGGTGGCTGGCTGCAGGCTGACGGAGTCATTTGGATGCTGCAACTCCAGCCCGCTTCCTCTGCTTCTGTCCTGCTCTGTGTATGTTTTCCACTCCAGTCCTAGATAACAAATCAAAACTCTGGAGAGGAATGTGCAGCATGGCCTGTAATCATGCCAGGTTATTGTACTATTTATCATCTAATGTCCACTGGTGGATTCCCTCTTCTCCTCGGGGTATAGCTGCTTTGCATGTTTCCCGCCAGCTCAGATAAGCAATGACCTGTGTGAGCCAAAACTGTAAGGAATTTGGGAATAATTTATGATACAATGTACCACATAAAGGAATAAGAATCTCTTGTTTGTTCTCTCTCCCCACCTCTCTCTCTCTCTGCAGTAAAGGCCCTTTTATTTTGGCAGTTATACTTCAGCAATGAAAACCTTGCTTTTTTGTTTTCTCTGTTCAAAAAGAAAAAACCAAACCCTAAAACAAAACCCAAACAACAAACACCAAACAAGCTATACTTTGGTACAGTTACTTTCTTTCTTTTCTCTTGGATTAATTAATTATTGCTTAGCATGTGATCTTTGCTTACTTTTCCCTTGAAATAAAGAGAGTCTGATTTCTTCTTACGGCATAGTTTTTCCTGGCTAAAATCACATTTCTTGTGGTTCAGCAAAACAACAATTACATTGTTGCTATTGTTATGGTATGATTTGAGGGGTTTGAACTGATGTGAGCATAAATGTAAGAATATTTGCCTTCTTAGTCATACAAGATGCTTCTAAAATGTATGATAATGGCAGGAAATGGGGTGGTCAAATTAATCTCCCCACAATGTAGTATTTTTGGGGGGTTTAGTAAAAGTTAGTGCTTGGTTTTAATATTGAATTTTATTACTTCTGTTGTAATACTGCTTCATAGCTTAGTGAGAAGTCTCTTCTCAGCCAGTCTGTGCTTCCCATACTTTTGTACCAGGTTAATCTTGCCTTGCTTATTTCATCCCTTCTTTTGCTTTATTGATTAATTTGCTTATTGAAGTTGGTTTTTCAGTGTTGTAAATGGATTATTTTTTACTATTTCTCCATTCCCTCTGAGGACAAGATATATCATTGTGGTTGTTTTTGCTTCTTTGAAGGCAAAAGCACATATTCTCCCATAATCCACGATGAAGTTGGGAACTGACAACAGCAAATGAAATATTAACCTTTCAACAATACAAAGGTTGCTATAATTAGGTAGTTTTTTTCCTTCTGTCCTTTAGCTCCCCATCAATTTCTTGGAATTCTTTCCTGTGTTCCCATTTAGAAACCTCTGTTCCTAGATAACTGAACGCAAGTGTGCATATGATAACCGATTGCCTCCCTAGTTGAGATACTTCATTTGACTTTTTTTTTTAATTTCAATGTGTTTGAAGATCTGGCTCTGTTGAGAAAAATCCACTTACACATTCTTAACTAGATTAACCAGTTTGCACACATTTTGGCCTGTCACAGAGTTTGAATTTCACTTGTCCTATGCAGACAAAGGTACCTTTCATCAGTTTTCTTACGGTAATATTGCTGTCATGGATTAAGCATTTGGCAGGTTTTCTTGCTCTTGTATGTGCATACCAGAATAAGGAGTGGGAGAAAAAGAAAAAAAAGAAAAGCAAAAAAACCAGCAGGGTTCACTTTTTTTTTTTGGTTATCAATGGATGTAACAGGCTCTCTGGATTTGTCTGTTTACTGAATTTTTTGAAGTCCTGGGATGGTTGCATTTAGCACATCTCATTGGTCAAGAGTTTGTATCACAGTTGTGAGCAGACACAAAGCTCTTGCAAGCCCAATCTTTCATCAAGCTTTTGAGCTGGCAAAGATTTGACTTATTGGTCAACCGTTCAGATGAACATGAATTTTAGCGTGACTTAATTAAGAGATAGATAACTGAGTGCTCAAGAAGTCTCTCATCAGAACTTTAAGCCAAAATTTAATTTCACTTAAATCACTTAGAAGAATCACAGAATAATTTAGGTCTTGGAAATGACCTCCAAGATGATCCAGTCCAATTGTTAACCCAACATTACCAAGTCCACCACTAAACTATCTTCCTAAATGCCAGATCTACTTGTCTCTTAAGTACTTACAGTGTTGGTGACTCAACCACTTCTCTGGGCAGCCTTTTCCAGTTTTGACAACATTCTCCATGAATAAATTTTTTCCTAATATTTAACCTAAACCTCCTCTTTTGAGCAAACCTCTCAGTTTGCTTCCTTCAGAATAATTAGTTATATTAAAACTGCAAAATCTGATATTTTACTCGGCACAGTAATTGTTTCAGTACTCAAAACATTTTCAGCATCATTTGTGAAACTGAAGTTACTGTGAAAGTGAAGTTATTATGAAGGTGTCTTTTTTTGAAAGTGTTTCTCTGTAAGCTTGATATCCCTGTAAATTATCCACACAATCTATAAGAAATTATTTTTAATAGGGCTTTTAATTACATGTTTTTTATAATGTCTTCATAAATCCATTATTTGATGGAAATTTCTTTTGGAGGGCACATTTCTCAGTGCCTCATTGATCCTGAAAGTGCAACTGTTTTATTCAGCTGTGGAAAGTTTAGTTTGGATTGTAGAACATGGTATGTTGTGAACAATGTGATAGGTCATACAAGAGATTTTCTGCAAGGAAATTGGCTTCATAAATTTGACCTGTAAGTTGTAAAGATGAAGTTATTTAGTTCTTTTAAATCTTACCACCAAAATGTCATTCTTAAATCAGAAAACTGGTCCCAATCTGCAGCTGTGTGCACCTTTTTCCTTGGTTAAATTTTGGACTAAAGATGAAATGAAAAATGTTTTCTTTGTCCATCACCAGAGCTTGTGTTATGTGTAAAACAAGAATCCCTGAACGAAACCAAAACACTGCCTATTTCTGCTTCTATATTCTTGCTAACTAACATCGAGTGGGTGAGTAAAGGGATGGCCTCAACAAACCAATTCTAGGATGCATCAGAGTACAAGGGATCACTTTCAGAAATAAAAGCCAGGGAGAGGTGGAGGACAGTCAGATTCTTAAGCTGGATTTCATTTGTGCAAGAACAACTTTTGTAGCTGGTAACCAAAGCTAACATGGGGCTGTCTTACAGGACAGGAGGAAACAGGGTCAGTGTTTGAAAAATTTCTCTAAGGTATTAGGCACAAACAGTCTTTTCTTTAATGTTAGTCAGAACCAGTGTAGCTTTTTTTTCACCAGCTTATTTATTGTGGCAGGTTAAAGGAAATTCCCAGCCTGGGTTTCAGCCTTAGGCTTGTCCGTGTCTCTTGTAACCCACTGGAGAGCAGTGACTCATGAGGTCTACAAAACAGCACTGACTGTTCTGGCTGTTCTTCCAGCACCCCAGAAAGTGAATGATAGTTCATTTTTAAAATACATTTGGGCCTTGCAGCTGCTGCTCCTTCTTTCCTCTTGTCTCCCTTCTTTCTCCCCTTCTTTCCTCTCTGCCCACCGTGTCATTTCCATAGCCCCATCTCCTGCTGCTGCTTTTCCTAGGCCTATCTCTGCCTCCAGAAAGACTTCTCTGCAACCAAGGAGCAATGGTTTTCTTGGCACACATTGCCTCTCCAATTCCAGTAATGTTGTCAAGCCTCACGCACTAGGAGATGGTGCTCTGGGGCAATTCAGTGTTTTCTATACTGTTTGGGCTGCTAGTGATGTCAACAAGGGAGAAGGGGAAACCACTCAATGGTGCTAAAGTAAATATGACAGCACCTGACCTTATCTCCCACTATCATGTTTGTGAATTGGATAACTGTCCATCTTTAGGAATAGAGATGAGCTCTGATTACCTGATAAAAGGGTTAGGCCAATGTGCATGAGAATTTTGAGTGATGGTAATGAACACTTTCCCCTTGATGTTTACCACTTTTCTGTTTTCCCTTGTTCAATCCCCAGGTGCATGGCATTGTTCGTCGGTCCAGTTCCTTCAATACAGGCCGGATTGAACACCTCTACAAGAACCCACAGGCTCACATTGAAGGAAGTAAGACTTTGCTTTTATATTAAAAAATATTTATATTGTATTAGTTTATATTGTATTTAGTCTGGGCTGTGTGTTTGGTGGAGAAAGGTCCCTGGGAACAGGAAGGGTATTGAGTTTTCTTCTGCTAGTGTTAGCTAGCTGCTCTATCTCAGAAAGAAAAATGACTATTTTTCTCTGAAGATGATGTGGCATGAAATATGCATACTCTTGTGTGTGTGAGTTTTTAAAAGTGGAAAATGGGAGAGGGACCCAGGAAAGCACTTTGTTGTGTAGAAATGCTGGTACAGTTCAGAAATAGCTGGGCAGTAGCAGTTAGAGAATGGCTGGGCCTGGAAAATACTATGTGAGATTAAAAATAGTGAGATTTCAGAATAGTTAAATATGGAGTTTATTGAGGTAGTTATCTTAAGTACTCCACTTGTGTTTCCTCATGTGCTCCATGGTGTCTGATGGAGATGAAGGTTTGAAAACAGCCTGTTATGAGAGCATGAATAAAACATGATTAGTTCTTACTGCTGACAAGAATAATGAATCTTTGGACCCTCTGAATTCCTGCAACTAAGGGAGTACCTGCTTTACCTGAAGGAAAGGCATTGCTCTTGGAAATTTGCTGACAATTTACTGTATTCTCTCTTACCAATGATAATCTGGAAAGTTGAAATTATTACCTTTAGTGTACACACGGCAAAAAATAGTTTATTCTAACTGAAAGGAAGTTAACTGTCTCTTAATGAGAAAGAGCTCAAATGTTGGATAGCTTCTGTTCAGCAGAAGAATTGAGCATTGTAACAAGCACACAGCCCTCCATGCTATGTCTATTTCATAGAGTTGTGCAAGCTGTTCTAAACAGTTCAGTTTAAGGTATTGTTAACAACAAGTATCTCCATGGTGTAAAAAAAATCACGTCTTTGAAGTCTGCTTCACACCATGGTTAAACAGAACCTAATTTTATCAAATTTAATATATAATGCAACTTCTAGATTTCCTTTTGTCTTTGCTTGTAATTTTTATTTTAAAAATGCTTAATTTCTGATGTGGTATTGCTCTGATTAGTTGCTGCTTAGTGTATGCTGCTCATTAAAGTATCTGATTAAGAGAGGAATAAAATTGAATAAAATATCTTTATGAAGAATACTGAAACCTATTTTTCTGTCAAGAACAATGTATGAACTGTTTCCCATGACTTGCATTCTTGGCTCGCAAGGTAGAAGAAGAAAATGAAATCAAACAGGAACTCGTCCATTGTGAGGACCATCTTGTGGTTGTGAAAAGTGATTTGAGAAGACAAAGTAGATCAAAATAAATATACATACAAACATTTAAGGAAAGGGATGGAAGGAAGACAAGAGAAGTTAATTTTTTCCCCACTTCTTATCTCATTTTCCTTTAACTAAAGTATGTAGCCATATGAATGGGAGGAGAAGGAATCAGACTTGGAATCTCAGGAAAGGCTGGTCTGTGGAAACCGTTTGAAAACAATGTATTTCCAGGCAGTACTGGAGGAAGCGAAGAAGCAATAGTGGTTGATGTGAACAAACCCTAATTTTATCTTTGCCATATGTGTTTTTCCTGTGAGGAATCGATTGCATGTTGCAAGATGGTGCTCTTCATAGACAGGGAACCTCTTTGTATGAAAAAAGTAGGGAGCACAGGAAGGAAGACAAGGTGTGTCCTAGAGCAAGCCCTCCAGCTGTTGCTTGGTAAGGAAGCTTTTAGATAGGATAATGTTACTAAAGCCCAAAGGTTCTGACATATGATCTGTGTTTATGAATCTGTGCGCCAAATAAACCCCATTTCTAGTAAGCCTTTCGGCTTAGCCATTCACTCTTGAAAGTGCGAACCCTTTTTTTCATGGGTCAGGAGGGAACATTGCTTCATTCCCTGCTCTCCTCCAGAAAGGCCATTTAGACCAGAAATTTTGAAGATTTGATTGTGGCCCAAAACAAGCATTGTCCTTGAAAGCATTACATTTATGGTAACAGTGGGCTGGTGTCCCTGTTTCATGGGTCAGCCCAGCTGGCAGCCCACCTTCCCCTGGAAAGCTCTGAAACTGCTCTCTGGCCTGGGGATCATGGCAGGACTGCATGTCTTTGGTGTAGGAAGAGGAACACAGGCTCTGGCATCTCTTTCCTGCCTAGCATTACCTGTTAGCCACGGCTTCAACTGGGTCTGAAGTCTCTTCAGAATGTACTTTTCAACTGATGTGGTTGTGAAAACAAATTTCAAGAATATACCATGGCTGTATTACTTTATCAACCTGAAGAACTTTGTGCACATGTTTTATGGGAATGCACAGGGCTGAACATCTGAGAAACATGTGATCTGTTAACTTCCTTGCTGTTTTATACTGTTAAAGAAAGAAGGAAAAAGAAAAACCTAAACCAGCATAAATAATAACAAAGTTCACATATCTCAACAGCAGTTAAAAATATATTTCAGAACTAAAAAATAATAAAAAGATTAAGGTCATAAACATCAAAATGAAATCTATATAAATATGACAAGTAAACATAAACAGCTAATTCATCAATAGTTATAACTTTTTATTGGAAAGATCTGTGAATAGCAGTGTGATGGTTTGACTTTTCAATTTTATGGGAAGTATCACAAATTAGGTTAACTTGCAAGNTTTCAGAACTAAAAAATAATAAAAAGATTAAGGTCATAAACATCAAAATGAAATCTATATAAATATGACAAGTAAACATAAACAGCTAATTCATCAATAGTTATAACTTTTTATTGGAAAGATCTGTGAATAGCAGTGTGATGGTTTGACTTTTCAATTTTATTTTAAGTAAGAGCAAAAAGGAGATCTGTTTTGTGAATTTCACTTTTGCAATATCTTCTTGACAGGTCAGGGCCTGAGAACAAGGACAACTTGATAAAACCATTGCAACTTACTCTTTAAATTTTGACATGAGCTGGTTTCATGCTCTTACCTACTTTTTTACACAAAAATTAGAAAGAAACTGAAGTCTGGAAAATAATAAATAACATCTATATCGAGATAATTTTGAGGTTTTGATGCAAAGTATCACAAACCATGTTTCATTGACAGTTAAAGTGTTCTCTTAAATGTCCTTCCGATGTGCACCTGTATTTTTTTAAATGGAGAAACAATACTAACAAATGAAGCAGGTTGTGCTGTAATGTTATCTAAATTTTTATCTAGTAGATATCTTACACATTTTTGTTGTGTTGTGAAATTACTCAGTGAGAGATTAAAACATGTGCAATGTTTTGGGAAGGAGAAGAGAGCCATTGATGTATGCTTAAGAAGTTATTAAAACATTATTGAGTGAAAAATTGGAACCCCAAACTAAAAAATGCCCCATTTTTGTGACTGGAATTCTGTATCTGACATTGAACTTATTTATACAACCTGGGAAAATGAAGTGTAAGCTATTAAACAAATGATATCAATGTTGCTAGATAAATAAGATTATTAAAAAAAGGATCTCAAATGCTATTCAATACTCCTATGGGGAAATGTATTTTGTTGTTAAAGCAGGGGAGAAAAGAAAAACAAGCAAAAAACCAAGTTTAGCTGGTGATCTCTTGACTTGTTCCAATAAATGTTTACTCAGACCTTGACCTGAAATAGGATATGGACCACGAATGCAATATTGTTCTGAGATTAAAGTGTATTAACTCTGTGTTCTTAAACTCTGAAGACATGAAGCTGCACTATGGAGATCTCACAGACAGCACCTGCCTGGTGAAGATCATTAATGAAGTCAAACCCTCTGAGATTTACAACCTGGGAGCTCAGAGCCATGTCAAGGTGAGTAACCTTCTCTAGCACTGAGAATTGTGAATGTGTTGATGGTGTCCGTATACTACCTTGAATATTTTACACTGCAACATTTATAGCGCTTTTAACAACTGTTAATTTCATCAGGTAAGCACTGCCTTCAGTCAAGACAGTTTGTGTGTCTGCTGTGGTGCTAAATTACTGCATGAATTTGCTACTCAATATTTATTAAATTGTCAGAAGAAGAGAGGTTAAATTGTCGTTGTCAACAAAATCTGCATGTTTAAAAATCTGGTTTTTCTGCCATGTGAAACAACTGCTGATCAGTCCTAGCTGAGAAATTATGCAGTCTCCTTAGGCCAAGCAGTCCTTAAAACAACATTATTGGGTTTGTGTCAGAGTGTATCACTTCTATAAAGGCTTCTTCTATACCAGTTTTCATGCAGCGATACTCTTTGAAATATTGACCTACAAACAGGAAAAACAGCTCTGTTATCACCTGAGATATTACAACACTTTCGGGGTTTTAGTTACAAAAAATCAAGTTAGAGAAACTGGAATAAAAAGGGGTCATTAAAAACTAGTAATTTGACCCTGGAAAATACAGCTGCATCAAGAGGATGGAAAATGAATAGTAGAGGTAATAACTTCGTAGTTTATGTTTATTAAGCTACTCTGCTGTTAAAGTTCAGTTTACTAACAAGTGATCACTATTTACTTGCAAAATCCTCATTCATACTTCACAATTACAAACTGAAGCTGATGTCCAGATAGCAAATCATCATTAAAATTGTGTTTCAGTCATATGTCCTGTCCTTGTTGTGTGCAATGTGTAAGCATTTTAAAGCAATAATATTCCCTGGCTTCTCTTGAGGTGAGAAGTGAAGGAGTATTTAAGTCTCCTGAAAATCAGTTTGGCTTTAGTTTTCTAAGTAAGCCTTCCCACAAAAAGCAGTGTGTTGTTCCTATCACTGTAAGCCTTGAATCATAGCAAGAGGAAATTACATTGAAAGAGTGCAGTTATTGACAAAACGCACAGCAGAATACAGACATGAAATGAGAATAATTCTGCTTTTAATTTGCTTGCATGATTGAATTAACTGTGTTAAATGGGTCTGGTTTATTAGCTCATGTACAGCACTGTAACAACAGGGCTGTATGAGTCCAAGGGCAGAAGATGGTCCAGAAGATAACTGAACTGCTGCTTTGCAGAGTGAAATCTGAGCCAGCAAACTATGCTGGGTATTTGCAGCCCACAGTTAGGTGTCCCAGCATCCCTTTTCTTGAGCTGGTTCACTGTATAGCAATCTCTGTGGGAATTATCTGTCCCACTTAATTTGGGACTAGAACTTTAGTACCATGCTAGCATCATCTATCTCCACATGCCTGCTGTAGCTGCAACAGCTTGGTCACAGCACTGGGAGAGCTTGAAGGGGTAATAGTGGTGCTTGTGCTGCTGCTATAGATTCTTGGATAATTCTGCCATGGGTTATGGGAAGAATTATTCCACAGATGTCTCACTGCATGATTAACTCCATTGGTTAAAGCATAGGGCTAATAATGCCAAGGTTGTGGGTTTGATTCCCATATGGGCCATTCATTTAAGAGTTGGATTTGGTGATCCTTCTAGGTCCCTTCCAGCTAAGACTACTCTGTGATTCTGAGCCAATGCAGATCTGGCACTGACTCTTGGCTTTTGGAAATCTAGTGTCCTGGAGGACAATGAAAGTGTCTCTGTTGGAAGCTGACCTGGATGCAGCAGGCTGATACTTAGGCAATGTTAGCAGCAGTCCTATGGGAAGTCTAGATGAACTTCTTCAAAGAGTGCTTGCTTCCTAGCGTCTCCAGTAGCACTTGTGTTGTTGCAGTTGAGGAGAGAAGGTAAGCATCTTGAGTCTGTTGACTGAGGTGGTTGGGGAACTTGACTATGTTATTGGTAGGACTTAAAAACCATCCAACAGTGTTAAGCATTTTAAAACAATTCCCAGTGTTGAAAGAGGGAGTAGATCTTGGCCATCTGTTCCGGTGAATATCTTCACCAGAGACCTAAACAGCTGTTAGCATTAGACTGTGGTTATGTAAACTTACTGAGTTTGCTTGTGTGCATCATGTTTGGGGAAGGAGGGAATAGAACTTCTAATCTTGGCTTGCTTCACATTCTGGTCACTTTGAACCAGTGACGTCTTCAGGATTTTTTTGGTGGTGTTTGTTTTGGCTTGTGTTTGTGCAGAATAAAGTTTTCTATCACTCTCACTTCCAGTTAGTTTATGTGAGCCATGCTGAAATGAAGGAAAATAAAATCATAGGAAGTTGGTCTGGTTTCCTGTAGGAAACCAATGAAGATGAAATTGGTTCTTGGAATGAACCCACAGTAGTCTGGGAAATACTGTCAGAGAAGACATTTTTCTGAATCATAAATAGTGAGGATTGTGACTCATAAAGTAGGTCACTGGGAGGCTGATCTGATCTTGTACATGGGAGAAAGTGAGAGAAGACTGAAACTTGTTCCTTATTAAAAACAGTAAACTTAACAGAGTGATATCATCAGTAGGAACAAATTATCCAGTGTGCATTCCTCTCTGTTTTGGAGAAACAGGGATTAGCTCTCTGCACTGTGGCTTGAGCATGGGATGTTCAGAAAACAGTAGCACATTCACTTCATGGCTACTAAATAAACAGTTTGGCCTCATTTTCTCTATCCAGTCTTTATATGTCCTCCTGCTTTGAGTTGTAGTTCTTTGAGAATATAGTGTTAAGTAGGATGGAGACCCCAAAGCCTCCCTGAGCAACCTCTTTCCTCACCTGTGCAGTTCCTTCACTCTTACAGTAAAAAATAAGCACACATCACTAAAAATTCATATTTTTAAGTGGCATATATCCTGTATTTAAATTTCTGACCATTGCCTCACCTCCTGTCACTGTATACTGCTGAGAAGAGGCTGTCTCAGTCATCCTTTCCCATCCCACTCATCAGGTGACACATCAGGGAGATCACTCTGAGCCTTCTTCATGTTAAACAACCCCAGCTCTTTCAGCTTCTCCTCCTAAGACAGATGCTCCAGTCCCTTCAGCCTTTTGTGGGCTAAGACTACCCTGACCAGTTCTTCCTTGACTGTAAGAATTGTCTGTTCATAGCATTTCCCCTTGTGAGCTTTCAGTCACCCACATTAGGTTATCAATGCCCTCCAGAAACCTTCTGGCTTGCACCTGCTCTGTTGTCCCCATAACAGATATCAGGCTGAGGACCAGGATATATGAGTATGAGTTTTCTTAGCTTACCTGAAGAAAGCCTTACCTTCTACTACGTCACATTGTAAAGCCTGTTTGCATCCCCAGACTCCTCGCAGTCTGAGGAATATGAACCATATGGGAAACAAGTCATCTTTTTCATTTCCTATCACAGTCTTTTATGGGGTGCTTTTTCCTGCAGTTGTAATTGTGGTTGTGATAATTGCTGGGGAGGAGATGGTGCTGTACAACGTTATAGTGAAGAAGGTAGTGTTTGGGTCATGGCATGGAAGCTGGCATCCTCCTGTTTAGTACACAAGTGAATCTGATAATTAAAACTATATATGTATTTTGCTCACTTTCTCCTGCAGGTTTTATCAGTGATGTTGTAGGGGCAGTACTCTTCCCCCATCACTTTTCTGTCCATGCAGTTAGTATAGCTGAAAATGACCTATGACAAAGCCTGTGTTGTTCTGAGGGAGTCTCACTTGAAGAAGGCACTTTCACTGCACAGGTACAGTGAGTGGTTAGCTATGAGGGAAGTCAAAGCACTAAATAACTTAGCATGGAACTGAGTACTGAAGTCTCCTGATTGCAGAGTTCTGGCATCCTTTCAAAGTCTCATGCTGTTCAATAGCCAGGTTTGGGAATGTGCCCTGCTTACAGAAGAGCTCTCTATTAAAGCTCCTTATGTTAGCAACTCTTCAGTTTGGTTTTCCTTAGCTTTAAATATCTCAGCAACACTGAAGCAAAATAGCTCTTTCTGATTGCTGTCATTGTCTATCTGATGGATTAATTCTGAAAATAGTTCTTTTGCACTAGATATATGTTTTAGTAGTATGGTGCATTAAATAGGAATACTGCTCTCTAATTTGTTGGGTGGGTTTTTTTATCGCACATAAATATCATTAAAAAGTAAATCTTAATTATCCTACTTCTGTTTTTATGTGCTAACTGTATGTACACAGTTTGCTTCTGATCCTTCAATACTTCCTCATGGCAAAAAATTGTGTTGTTGTTGGGCACTTGTACTTTTAAATTTCTTTTTTTAATTAATATGACATTGCTTCTATGAAACTGTAGACTAAATAATTCAAAGAATTAATTGTAAAGCTTTTTCCAGTATTCTATTAGTAGCAAGACTTATAATTGCTTATAATGGCATAAATCATGGTTTATGTATGGTACCTTGTGGTTCTTATCGTTCAGTATGCTGTTTTATTATTGCATGGGTTTTAAGCTTCTTATGAATATCATGGAAGCTCGCAGCTTCTGAGAAAATGAATGGATTTTTTTGTATGTTTTATAGAAGAAAAATTTTGACTGTTCAGTGTAACAAGATCTAGTCTAGTTAATTTTAAAGAATATTAGCCATACTCTAGAGACATAGTACAACTTATTCACAGGAAAAACAGACCTTAATTTTATGTTATTAGAGAATTTTATAGCTATACTTTATAGAATATGTTATTGTCTCAATATGATATAAAATTCCTTCTAATTTAGCATGTGTGGCTGTTCAATTTGTTAGACAAAAGTTAAGTTTCCAAATTTATGCTGTCAGGCTGTAAATATAGAGCCTTCTGCCCTAGGGTAACTCTGATTAGTGCAGGACCCCTGTGTGGGGCTGTGGTTCTGTGGCATGCTCAGGTACCTGTCAGTCTCCTGTCATCTGTTTACTGGTGGTGGCAGCTCGTAACACCAGCCTTGGGAACACAACCTTGCTGGAAAATTTTTGTGCTAACCAGCAAATGCTGTATTTGCAGAGGGCTTTAGATGGTGGGGTCTTGTACCTTAGCTAGGACAATTAGGCTCTTTGCTGTAAATACAAAGGAATAAAAACTAGCTGAGCTACCTTCTATCCTGCTGAGTGGTGTTGTGGTTTTGCTCATGCTGGTATTACCCAGGGTGTGATCTTGTGGGGTGCTGAACTGTCTTAATTTAGTTCAGCACACCCTTTTAACTGATTTAACTTCAGACTGTTGCAGTTGTTTGAATGCTTTCCTGAGTTTTGTGCAGGATACTGTGTCCTTGTGGGATGGAGTGCACCAGAGGGCAGAGTAAGCCTCTCATGTGATTCTTCTAAATACTTATATGTGTTGTTTTGCTGTTTGTACCTTGAACTCTTTAAGTAATCTAATTCCTTTTGAGTGATCAGGTTTTAGATAGCTTTACACTTAAAATATTTTGGGCAATTAGTATAATATGTGCAGTACCTGCTGAAACAGATTCTATGCGGCCTGGAAGGAAAGGTAATTCCGGTAATAGTTAGCAATTGGAATTATATATGTCTCTTCACTTGGTCCACTAAATATTTATGGCAACTTTATACAATCCTGTAATTGCAGCTTATATTGTCAGACTGAGTAGATTTAAAACAAAGTGTTAGTGAGGACTTAGTGCAACTATTAATTTTATTAAACAGATTAACTTTAATAGTTAACTAGATGTATTATAGCTGTATATGTATTATAGCTGTAAATGCTATGAATACATAAAAAGAACAATGGAATAATCCACTCAGTGGTGCCAGTATTTATTAGCAAATACAAGCATTAACAAATTGCTCCCCAAACCAAGTACTATTTATGTTAATACCAATTAGAAAATTAAGGCATTATGTTTATGGGTATATTTTTACTACAGAAGAACTCTCATGACTTCTGCTGCAGGCTGGTGTTGCCTCTGTGCCCTCCTATTCCACATCTCTCATTTTCTCCTTACCTGCACCCTCCTTACAGCAGCAGAGCTTTTCTCCCTACTCTTGCTCTGAACTAAGGTGTTCCTTCCCCCTCTGTAGAAAAATACACAAGAGTTTGTATGCTTTTTGGATCACAGTGATGTTATTTATAATTCCTGTGAAAAGCTTGTACTTTTTTAGTCTTTAATTTTTCTGGTTTATCTTATGAATCATTTCCAGGGTAAATGCTGAAGCATATTCCTACAAATATGTTACTTAAGTGTATTGGGAAAGCAGCCATGTTAAAAAAAGTAGTACTTAATCAGGGATGTGAAAAGGACCAGACTGAGCCTTGAGACAGGACTTTTCCATATGGTTTAGTAATTAAAGAGCAGAATGGACACTGTCATGGATCTGTAACTGAAGAATATAGATTCCTTCAGAGTTTTTTTGCTGCTTCAGTGGGTGTCTCTTGCATGATATTTTACAAATGCAAGCTGGGGACTTTTTCAGCTGTTGTTCTTGTTTTGTGCAGTCACATACAAGGCAGGCTGAATGCTGTGATGAATGAAGTGGTGTTTATCTTTGTGACCCTGATGACGGGTAAAGTACCACCTCCTTCATCTCGTGCTTTGTGTGTGGTTTCTACTTTGAGGCTCTGTGATTTGACTTCCTAACTGACTTCTGAATTTTAAGTCTGGTGCAGTGAAGGGGGACAGCCGGTCAATCCATGTTCATTCACTGCTTTGGCCCTTGTTATATCTGGATACCTGCTGAAATCAAACCCTTAATGAGCTCTGCTGCTCCATAATCAAACTGCAAATTTTAATATAATTGCTTTAAATCATGTTTTATTTAGAGCTGGCCTATAAGTGGAAGTTTGTTAACTTGGATTCCCATTTTAGAGAAGAGTGGTATATCATATAATGCTACTTTTGCTTGTGATAGTCAAATCTCTGCTGTTACTGTAGCTATTTTATTTTTAGTACGAAAGTAATTGCTGAAGTGGTTTCTGCTTCTGGGCATGAGCAGGGAGGAGTGATCAAAAACTTCCCTGAGAGTTTTGTTCTAACAGCTGCTGCAGGGGAAGAGAAAGGTGGGGGAAAGGGAAGGCAAACCCAGCTGTGGCATTTGCAGCGTTGTATTTCTTGCGTCAAATAGATGGCAGCAGAGCGTTGTACACAATGGAGCAGCTCCATCTCGGTCTGGGAATGGGGGGGAATGACACTTCAAGCTGACTTGTATCAACTTCAGCCTTGAAAGACTTGTCATTTGGCATAAAATAGGGAAGAAAGCTACTATTGATAGTGCAGGCACATAGAGGATGAAGAAGGGCATGAGATGCTATAAAGTACTGAATTTCTGGAGTAGTCCCAGGTGGCAAAACTTAATCTTTTAAGGTATGTCATCCACTCATGCAACATGATTGAAATCAGCTAACATAATATGTATGTCAAAATAAAGAGACAGAAAGAAAAAGAAAGTATTCACAAGTTGCAACTGAAAGTGATATACAGCTGCCTTGGGGTACTGTAGGAGTTGGCCAGAAAGCTTATGTTTTATTTAAGCAAGTTAGAGAAAGGAAATGTCAGTCCTCAATCAGGCAAGCATTCTTTGGTAAGGTTTACTTAAATGTCAGCATTCTTAAGAAAAGTGCTGCAGTCTGTTCTGCTCTGATCCCCAAAATTAGATTTGCTATTAAAATGGGTCAAACTGCAGATCTGTCTCTAGAAGTGTTTGATTAATAAAACTAGTCCAGGGTTTGGCTTAGTATTTATTAAGTACAAAATTAATGGCTGCAAAATAGCTGCAGTCATCGTAGGCATTAACATATTTTGTTGTATGCTCATCTGCATCTAAAATTTTGGGGTAGGACGATCCCAAAATAAAAGGTGGAATTGAAGGCTTTGACGTCAATGATTGCTCAAGCCCTCAGATTTTAAGGTATCATAGTAGAACGATAGAAAAGAAGTTGAGAAATTATTCTTACTAGTATAGCATGACGGGTCTAGAAATCGTGTCAAGCCTAGAAAAGTCAATATGGGATGCTATCTTATTTTGTAATATATTTTATTTCTCTTACAGCTCTGAGTGCAACCATCCTGGCTAAGTGTTAGCTTTACTGGTTATATTTATGATAGACCTTGTTAAGTGTTTACTTTTGTAAACGTGCTTTTTAACCCAGCTGGCAGAAAAGCTATTGCAGCAACTTGGGGGTGTCTGACAGGTTTCTGTTTTGATAAGAATTTGTTTCTCATATAATTACTTTTCTTTTCCCCTGATATGATGTTTTAGTGATCCATCCACCCTCTTCATCAAGCTATTTAGAAACCCAAACCACTATGTAATTTATTTTTTACAGATTTAAAGGAAATTATATTTGACTCACTTTGAAATGTTGCAAATTGTGCTAACTGCTGCAGTTTACTGAGTTTGGAGGGTAACACAGGTCTGCAAGAGTGTGGGTGATTTCCTGTATAGTTCATCATACCCTGTGGAAAGTGTTAATATAATAGCTCTGACTTTTGGAGCTTTTTCATTGTGCTTAAATTACTGCTCATGCAGAAAAATGAGCATGTCTCTGTGTGTGTGTTTTGTTTTTTTTTATAATTTGCTTATTGTATTGTTATTTAATTTCCTAAAGTGGCAATTTTAAGAAAAATCTAGGCATAACAATTATATGCAATATTTGCTACATGAACATGGGTCAAGCTATGAAATTAAGGAAATGCATGCGATTTTTTGGATAAGTAATAATATGAAGCTATTTTAATACATTTCTAATTTTTTCTTTTGTGAAGTGTTAGATATCTTATATAATTTAATTTTATTTCCTTGTGTCTCTGAACAAGCTTCCATGAAGACATATTAAATTCTTGGAAGAAATAACATTGGTTGTGTTTTGATATTTTTACAAACCATTTACTAAATTGCTGTTCTGAACACTAGAGATGGAAGCTATAAAAAATCTGCGACTATACAATAATACATGCATGGCACTGGTTGTCTTGATGAATTAGGTTGGCAGAATAAATGCAAACTTTTTAAAATAAGGAGTTCCAAAACTCTCTTGGTAATTCTTCTTGAGGCTAAATGCTACAGACTGCTATTGAAGCCAAACCTCATTGAAATGTTTGCAAGGGGGTTGCTGGGGAGGGAACGTTGTTGTTGTCTCTTGCCAGTTTTCCACTGAGGCAAGGATATTAGCTTGAATGACATCATTTAATTTTCTCAATTTTGAAATGGTGTATTTGCATAACAAAGCAGTATTTCTTTTTTTCCTTTAGTTTCATTAGGACTGTTGAGGTGTATGTGTGTGTGCATGTTTCCAGTCTTGTTGCTGAGTAATGCTAGATTTGCTCTTTGTTCTGTGTAAGTTTGGCTTTGTGGTTTATGCAACTTTAAAAATGTATGTATATATCCTCTTGACTTCCTTCATCTGTGGGTGAAATAGACCGTGTGTCTTAAAGCTTTTCGGTGTTTTACAGGCATGCAAAACAAGGAAAATAAAGTATTTTCTGCAGTAAAAAAATTGTTTAATTTATTTTCTTAGTGGGTAAAACAGCACTGAGAAAACCTAAATCACACAAGACATTTCTGTGGAAGAACTGTTGCAGTGAGACATGCACAGTCAAATTCACAGAACTCCTGTAATTTAGAATGGCTGTGTGGCCAGGAGTGACAGAATAGAGATTAATTCCACTGTCACGACTGGCAATGGGCACAAGTTTCTAGTTTTCCTTGAGCATTTTAGAAATTGAAGGAAGAGGAAACATTATTTGTTTATAAATTCCAGAACCGTATTGAAACGTTTTTTTCTTTTGCTACTTCATTATTGTCAATAAGGGTTGCGGTTAGGAAAAAGTGAAAGCTGTCATTTTGGGATGTTTAGGGTCTCTTGATGCTGTGTTCATTTTTATTTTCATAGCAAAAATCATGAGAAAATCTGTACAGAATATTGTATCTTAACTGAATGTCTCTTAACTGAATGAGATGATTGTTTGCTTTGTAAACAGTGTACATCTGATTTTTATTGATCATCCATCGGAATTAGGAATGAAATACTGTTGCTGCAGTTTAATCTTATTGTAATGATACTGTGTTGCATTTTATTAAGCAGAAAACAGCTATTCAGGAGATATCTTGATTTTTCTTTAGATGCTGAAGAACTATAACATAGGAATTTACCCCTGCTTGTGCAAAACACTCAGGTCTGGAGAGTGTGAATGTCTTGATAAGTGTTTGTGCTCTAACATGCAACTTGTTTTGTAGAGGTTAGGTATGTTTTATATAATAGCTGATTATTCTGAAAAAGCTTAATTAAATAAAAAAAAATCCAGTACTGTCTGCCCTTACTTTAAGAACTCTCCAATTTCAATTATTTTTTATTGCTCCAACTTTTTGAAATGAAGCTGTACTGAGCAACTTTGTTGATAGACTTGGACTCCAAAAGACTGGCTAGAGCAACAGAATTAGTCTGGTGGTTTATCTTCCTATATCACTATGCATACTAGCTTTCCATTACCCTATTTTTCATTAAGTATTTACCAAATATATTGACTAGCATAATTGAATTGTGAACGTCTGAACTGCATTTTTCCTCTAAGTATGTGATGCTGAGAAATAGGATTTTAATTTTAGCCAGACATTCTTGCATAATGTTGCTTCATGGTGATGCAATTTCACTGGCATAGCATCAGAACAAAGACTACAGCATCAAACAAGGATGTAAAAACAAATTAAAGGATGCTAAAAGCTTTAAGCACTGCTTTAAAGATTTTAATATGCTTAATATTCCTGAATTTTTTTAAGCTCTGTGTGTGTTTGTGTAACAATCTCTGAGTTCTGTGGAGCTTTTCTAATTTTATATTGGTGTAATATTTTTCCTTTGACTTGTTTCTAAAACTCCACTGTGGCAAAGAACATCCACCAGAAATGATGTATTTTAATTACAAGGCATATGCAACTATGTATTTAGTTAGCTGGGCAGTAAAATTTAATTGCAAGGCTCTAAAAAATGCTCCTGAAAACATTGCATACATTCAACATAGCTAAGTCTTTGGGCTAATAAAAGATTCAGTTAGTTTACTAAATCCACAATATCTAAAATCCCAATTCCACTGAAAAAATAGAATAAAAATTTGCATTGAGTAAAGGATAATATAAGATGCTTTTTTTAAATGATACTGATCTATATTTTTCTCTTCCTTGTCTAAACTTGAATTACAGTAGCAGTCTTTGCAAGTTTATGTGAAATAAAAAGGTATATAGTTCTTCCTGCAGATTTAAAAAGCTACAACTTAATTGAAACAATACAGTACGTAAACAGCTGATAAATGAGAATTATTTTCAGAAGTACTATGCAAGTAGTTCTGTAATACACTTCAAGGTTGTTTTTTTTGGGTTTGTTTTTTTTTTTTTTTTCATTTACTAGATGTTCCAGAAACTGGTTGGAATACTTTTAACGAAAAAAGAAATGGGACTGATTGATCTGTCATGAGGTGCGATCTGAAGGCAACTCATATCGCTGGCAGAGATTCTTTATAGTGCTTACGAGCATTTCATGCTTGCAGGTTTTTGTTACTGTACTCTGTCTAATGTTTTGATTTTGTTCAGCTATCAGTATTTCTAGGTGTTGTGCATTTTCATTTTCTCACATTTCTCACGTTTTCTCACCATTACCGAATGCTGCAAATTCTAGTGAATGGCTGCATTTCATAATGCTACTGTATGTGTTTCTGCATTGTATTTTTTTTAATAGCTTATAATGATAAAGGAATATGTATTAGAAATTTGGACTGTAAATGGTGAATGCTAATTAGGATTTAAAAGAGTGTCATACAAGTCAGTTGAAGACTAACTTTGGGTGGTTTTTGGAGAACTGCATACTGTTAACTGTGTTTAAATTGTGTAAGGAGTTTATTACTTGTAATTCGTTGCCTTATGTTTGTGGTTAAGGTACTGAACTAGAATTCCTCTGTAAATATTAGTGTAGGGTATTCTTTATTTTTCCTGAATAAGTCAAAGCAAATGATTTGAATTTTCTCTCCAATGCTTCGGTTTAAAATAAATAATTGAAAATCTGTTGATTAGCATCGAGTCATATTGAAGTCAAAATTTCCCAATAATGGCATGCAACTGATCAATAGAAGTTATTTATGATAGTACCAGTGTAGATTTAGCTATCTAGGAACAGTAATATTGTTGCAATTTTATGGTTGAAAAATCCATGTAACAGTATCTAGTATGAAAACCTGTCCTCATTCACAGGGCAATTTTTCCATTGACTCAGTGCTTTCCTTTATAATGCTGAAATATTTTTAATCCATGAATGATTTGCCTTAAAACAAAAGAGTTGGGGGGAGGGGAAACAAAAAAATTTAATATAGTGAGGCTCATTGATAAAACAGAATTGCCTGCAATATATTATCTTCTCTGTCAGCAAGTATAGATTAAAGTTGACTTTTCTTTTGTAAGCAAATGCTAATATTTTTATAGGAGGGGTATCTTTCTTAATGATGTTACATATACATATTTGCTGTTAGATGTTAGCGTGTTCCTAAAGTGCCTGTTAACAAAGTGAAACATGGCTTTCTAATTCTTTGGAGTATATATTTGAAGATTTAAAGGTTGCAAGGACAATATATTGAAAATGCAATTCCATTTTAAGGCAAGGAAACATTTGAAACTTAATTAAATGTAGTTTTACTTTTAATTTATGGTCAGATTTACATTTTTTTTATATAAGCTGGCACTTTTGGTTTTGTGGGGTATGGAAGGATGAACACTTTGCCTTTAATATTTGAAGAGGAACTTTTTCCATAGTGTCATTAAATGTTACAAATAAAAATGTCACAAGTAATTTTTAATACTTTGGAAGTAGCTTTGATTCGTATGCCTATGAGTTTGAGAAGAACATCCCAAAGTGCACATGGATGTGAGTAAACTTGGCTGTGCCTACACGCCTTTGCTGAGGTGCCCTTAGGTTTGTGTGTGTGTTAATCTCTATGTGCTGTATTGGGTATGGGGCAAGGTCTCCAGCACAGAGGATACTTCACGAGTCTCCCAAACCCCAGGTGGGCTCTGCTGTGGTTGTGGCATCTCTTCTGGATAGCAGTATCATGCCGTAATGTCAGACCATAGTTTAAATGAGGAGGTTAAATGGAAATAGATATTTGATTAATTTCCACTAATACACAGTTAGGGACCTTGCTTCAAGCTAAGCTTTCTGATGTGCTTTTTCTTGGCTTTAATTGGATTATAATTTGCAAAGCATTGATGGTGGTTCATGTAGGTTCATGATCTTCATGAATTAGTGCTAATTTTTTGCTGTAGCTTTTAGCCTGCATGAAACCATCTGCACAACCTGACTAGATTTGCATAAAATCAGAAATTATATGCTCGCTAAATTAATGCTTGTCTAAGATATAATTTTTGTCAGTAGGTTATAAAATTGTAGTTTAAAATGTTTGCTATAAATGAGGGTGGATCCATTTTAAGAACTTAAGCACAGATGTTATTTTTTGTAAGCATAGACTATAAATAAAGGGAAACTTAAGTGTCTAGGTTTTTTTCTTCAGACAATCTATGGTGGCCTGTTCACATTTTCTTCCCTTCACTGAAATTGTTATTAGTACATGTATTATTGTATTTGACCATCCCCTCACATAACTAGAGCTAGTTTTAAAAACCTTTGCTCTAGAAACTGTGATTGCAAATAAGAGGGAAATAGAGAAATAGTTATTTTTGTCAATGACTGTAATTTAAAGGATCTTCATAAAATGGTAGTTACCCCACAGAATTCCAATTATTGTATTTCTTTTAACTTGGAAACATATAGTAAATTTTTTTAAAATTCTGTGTTTTAAATGAGGAATTGCTTTCCTGACAGGTAATGAGACCTGGAGGCTCCATGATCTGCACTCTTGTTTTTCACTATTAATCAGATGTGTTTTATCTACTAATTTTTTTCTTTTCCCTGGTTTGTTTCATTATAGCACTGTGTGAGAAACTGTTATACAAAAGATGTGTCAAATTATTAGAGAGTGGATTACAGAAAAGAGTGTTCTGTTAAATGTTTATTAAATTGTTATTATTAGATACCACATTTCATCCTTGTTGAACTGCATCAATATAAGACTTGGTTGTGCTGTGTGGCAACAGATTAATTATTTGGAATATCATCAAAGGTATTTTCTGTATGTTAGTAATGCTAAAGATTTTCAGTATTTGTCATGTGCTAAATGTAATGATAATAGTACAAGTGCAGTTGACTGGGTGTTTTATTATGTACTAAAACTTACCAAGTTGAAGTATAAAAGCCAGACCAAATGAATTAATCTATTTAATCTTTTTTTCTGCTTTTCTGTCACTTTTTGATTTTTGTTCTTTTTATTTTTTAGATGGGTGGTAAGCATGGGGAGTGTGTGAAAATATGACACTTTGGAACTGTTTTAAAGGGCTTTGACTAAAACCATCTGTTCCCACCTCCTAATCTTCAAGTTGCTCTTGAAAACTAGGCCAAGCCTTATCCCAGGGGGGCTAGTGGATAGAACTATCTACAACAATAATAAGATGTAAAAATACAAAATATACAGATACTGAAAGCTCAATGATCTGCAGCAGCTCACCCTTGCTTCTGGATAGTTTTGCAGTTCAACTGAATTCCTTAGTGGGAAGGGGGATATAAGGTACAAATGGAAGAGAAGTTACCTCTTTGTATGTTAAACAGTGTGAAAGCAGTAGGATGAAATTTGGAATCTTCATTATCCCTGCCCATAGTGAGGAGTTTGGAACTAGGTGACCTACAAGGTCCCTTCCATCCCAAACCATTTTGTTTCTACTTTGACAGAGAAACTGATGTTCTACGTATTCCCTGCTCTCAGAGCAAGTTAGAAAAGTGTTTCATTTTCTTGTGTTTAGGATTAAGAGTGGATATCTGAACATCACCTTAATGAAAAAAAAAAAAAAAAAAAAAATCCTCTAAAGTCNGCTCTCAGAGCAAGTTAGAAAAGTGTTTCATTTTCTTGTGTTTAGGATTAAGAGTGGATATCTGAACATCACCTTAATGAAAAAAAAAAAAGTAATAAATGCTCTACAGTCATCAAAACAAGACTCAGTGTAGGGATAATGCTTTCTGAGAGGTGATTTCATGCATAAACCCTCCATCAGTATACTTTTTCCATTAGAAGTCTGATCACTCAATAGTTCTGTTGCCAATAAAGTGGTCTTAAATGTAAATGGAGGCTCCTTGGGGCTAATTTTTTTTTTTTTTTTTGTCAGTTTTCTTGAATCCAGAGCAGTACTTTAACTGCCATATGTATTTGTATATAGAGTCTTCCACAGCTTAAATTTCTGTATTTGTCATTTGGAATCCTTCTGAATATCGTTTCAGGGACTAATGAGATAATGTAGGTATGAATACTAGCCACATCCAAAAAAATGCCCAAAGGTGAAATAAACCCAAACCCAAAACAACAACATTAACTCCCAACAAAAATGCTACCCAATAAAAAGGGCAAATGTAAACAGCACTATTCTCTCTTGTCAAAATCAGCTTCCAGATAAAGTAGTTGGCAGGAACATAGTTAAAAGATGGTGGAGAATGGAAAATACTTTTCCAGGGATGTTTGTCTTCTGTCAGATTGCTTAAAAAAAACTGATGTTGCATCAGAAACTTGTGTAGCATGTTACAGGAGCATACTCTGTTACAGTGATTTGTGACCTCAGATCACAACAGCTCTGCAAGCACAGAGTGTGTAAAAGCTGAAGCTGGCATAATTTTCACAGTTATGTGAAGAGCTTCTTCACCCTGAGCTAGATATTCTTTTTTTGTGCCAAGTCAACTCCGAGAGTATTTGTGTTGTTTACTAAAGGCATTTCTGGGCTTCATCCCAGGAGACATGAACCACAGATCATCCGTGCAGGGGTACAGTACGTAGGAAGAGACAGATCCTAGGTTCTATTTGCTTCTGGAGGGTAAAAATTCTCCAGGCAACTTTAAGAACAAAATTTTTGAATTAAATTCAATTTTTAAAATGAAAAAATGTGTATGTATCTATCAAACCAAATTACAAGTTAGTTATAGGCTTATATAGTCCCCTGGCCAGGAATATTCAATTGTATTTGTATGTATGCAGATATGGGGAGGGGAAGAAAGCCAAGGAGATGCTGATGGTTGTGTATTTAATAAAATTATGGAATCAGAGTGGTTTGCCCAGTCCAACCCCTCTGCAATAAGCAGAATCTCCTTCAAAAGCTGCAGATTTTGATGAATACTATATAAGTGCCACAAGTTGTTTTGTTTGTTTGTTTGTTTTTTTGGTGGTTTTTTTTTTTTTTTTATTTGGC
>VXBB01007092.1:954682-973129 GCA_013399915.1 Illadopsis cleaveri | reverse complement strand
TTTTTTTTTTTTTAGTATGCATGGTTACTGTCACAGAAGATTGTGGAATTATTTTTTCTTCTATGTTTCTCAGGTGTTGCTCAGAAGAGAAAAATCCCAAGTACACAGAAACTTGTGTGTTGTGCAACTGGTGTTGGTACCTAAGCAAAATATTGTTTCAGCTCCTTCCTACAACTTTTATCACAGCCTGCTTGCTGTAATGCTGGTATGATTTTGGCTTTCTGTTTAAAATGAACCAAAACGGAAACTACAGCCTCCTGTGCCGTAATACAGGAATAGTACTTTTCTCATTGGATATTTGGTTGGTTGGTTTTTGTGTGTGGTGGTGTTTGAGTTTCTTTTTAAGAAGCTACATGTGAAGTTAGAATTCTTCATTTTTTTTCTTTATTTTTAACTTGATTCTAAAGTTTTGTATTTAACTTGATTGTAAAATTTGTAAATGGGAAGATCTACTGCACTGGATTTGGAGTTCCTTTCCCCCTGGCTCTTCACTATTTGCCTATAAATTATAATTTTTTTAATTTAAAGAAAAGAGTTACAGCATGTTTCTCAAAGCTGAAAACAAAGTTGGGTATAATTTGTTGACTTGCCCTCAGGCTGTTTCACTGCCTAGTAACCAGCATCCTGCTTCACCTGTGATGACATAAAATCTTTACTGAGCAGCTGACAGTGGGCACAAACTCCTTTTACGCTAACCCAGGAGTGTCTTTACACACAATATATAAAACAAAAACATCCTCTCATCTGAAAGTCTAACGTTTTTCAAATCCCTCCTGTAGAAACCCACAATTCTGGAGCATGTTCCAGCATATCTGTGGCTAAGAGGCTGTTCTTCCCTGACCTAGCTCGTTGGAAACAAACTTGTGCAGAATATCCGTGTCTAAGAAAATGGCTTAATTTCATAGTGAAAAGCATCAGCATTTACCTGCATCACCAAGGTAGGGTGGTGTGTTGCTGTGCCCTGTTGGGCTATGCTGCTAGCACAGATCTGTGGTTCCATGTGGCAAGAGCTGTGGCTCCTCTGTGTCACTTTTGCTGCCCTTTCATGTAAGATCTGTTGTTGTGGCATCCAACGTGCATTTTGTGAGGACCTTTCATCTTGTATGTGAAGTGAAGAAAGCAACAACTTCCATTTATGGTTTCCTACTTCAAAGCAGAAGCTACAGTGAAGAGGTTCAAAGGTGGCCTGCTCTCAAAAGTGCCTGTGCTTCCCGGCCAGAATGTGTGTGCTACAGCCATTTAGTCTTAATAGGTATTGCATGGGTCACTTTCGAAAGTAAGCTTGCATATTCTAATGACTAGGTTATGTTTATAAAACTCTTCTGGAAAAACAAATGCTTTAGACTTTTCAAGTGTTGAATTCTGTGGGAATAATTCAGACTTTGCAATGTGATAACTGTTTTTACTGTGTCAGACACTATTAATAGCATGTTCCAGTCATGATGTGGCTGTACCCCAAGCTCAAGGGATTGATTTTTTTGTTTGCTTGTTTTTCAAAAAAAGCTCTGGTTTTGTTTTTATTGTTTTGACTTCTATGTTGAGGTATTTGGTGTTTTTTTCCTTGGGACAATAGTGCACATCTGGGTCTGTGTTACAGGTGCATGCACTATTTGCTGTATCAGGTTAGGTCAGGACTCTGCTTGGTGTGTTCCTGATCATGGCCAGAGCCCAATCCATTCACAGGAGGAGAGAAGGATGGTTTCTCCCTCCTCTTCTTGCAGCAGTGTCAGTAGGAGAACGGATATTTTCCTCTTGAAGAGTGAGAAAATCACTGGTTGTTTTATTAGGTGGTGACATAGTTTTGTTTAATATGCCAGTGGTAATTGCTAATTCAAGCAGTTGAGATGATAGTGTCTCTTCTCAGAAGCACAGACATAAAAATAACACTTTTGCTGTAACGATCTCCAGTGCAAAGTAAGCGTGAACTTGTTTGAGTCCTCTTTGCACTGAGAGCTGTCATTTCCATTTTACTTTTGAGTAACATGCAAGTGCTTTGCTATGGCTCATGTTTTGATTATTGGCTATTTGTGAATCATGCATATTTAACCCACAAGTTACTGCCATTAAGGCTTTGCTGGTTGTTGCTTTTGTATAACATTGATATGGCAAACCTTTTGAGGTAATATATTGCTAAGATGCTACTTGCTCTAGTGAACTGTGCTAGGTTGCGGGAAGCCTCTTATCACAATTCATAAGAGTTAATAAAATTTTGAGTGATTATTAATTAAAAGATTAGTTAATTAAATTAACTATTTTATCACAGACTTAGGGGAGTTTTAGTAGATTTGTGTTTCAGATGTGATGTGAGAATAGAGAAATTTTAAAACCTAAATTATTATTTTGATATAACTTCATTTAAATAAAATAAAAAACACCCTAACTTGCTCTTCATGATATCCTGTTAGAGAAACAGTCCCTTTCCCAGAGGAAAGATTGTGAGAGTGTTAATTGTGTATTGTAGCTAAGGCTTCAATGCTGTTCTTGAAAAATTAAATTTAAAAGGTACCTTCTGAATTAAATGACAATATCCTTTCTTAAGTCAGCAAAGCATTTAATAACCATTAAAACATAAATTCGAAGTTTTTACTGTGAAAATGAAACAACTCCAATAGCTGTTAAAATGTTTTTAGATATTAGGCATTAAATTTGGGTGTAAAAATAAAATATTCTGGACCTTTTGTGACCCTGTTGACTTCCTACAGTAAAATAACAACAGATATATTAGATCCCCTAGGTAATTTGATCAGTATGTATTAAAAGCAGATAGTGACTACTAAACTTTTTCTTGGTCTTCTGTACAGTAAAACAGGAAACAATTTGGTTGGCGACATAGAGGTGGAATGCAGTACAAAAATGAAATAAGATAAAACTCCCTGTGGAGAAGCAGTCTGCCTGTTACACCCTGAAGGGATGAATGCTGATACTGTGCACGAAAGGCTTCTTTAGAGAGTCTTGGAATTTCTAAATATTTATTATGGCAGTATATAATGGCTCTATTACATAATGTGTTGCTGTTTCCTGCTTTCTATGTCCTGAAAATACTTGATAATTCAACCTTAAGTTTAAATACTCCTTGTAGTTTCATTAGAGTTCTGCAGATAGGAGCCTTGGAGCAATTGCTATTGAAAAAAGTATTTAGGAACAAAAGGAGATTAGTAGAGAACGTTTTCTAATGGCTAAAATACTAGGCTAAAAGTAGTAGTCCTGAGTTTTAACTCTTTCCTTGCCTTTGTCTGTTGGGAACTGAATCCCAGCTGAAGTTCTGATATTCAGTGTAGTGCAATGCTCACTTGTTAAAATATTGTATAAAGTCCTGTCTTTCTGTTAGGATTTTTTTTCACTGATTCATGGTATATACAAATAGACTGAAAAGTATTTTCACTGGCTCTTGTGTTTGCAATATGCAAGCAATTGCTGTACATCTACAAAAGCTGATTCAGACTTTGAAGAACATATCTTCGGTTTTCAGGTTTTTTTAGATTTTGTTTTTCGTAACATCTCTGAAGATTCTTGGAGAAACTTTGAGTGTCCCTTTCCTTGTTATTTGTCAGTAGCAAGGACATGGTAAAGTACAGATGGTGAGCTATTAACAAAATTCCAAATAAAGTGCTCACTAGAACAACATGTAGGCAGCTCTTGGCTTATGAAAGCGATATATTATGCTGCTCTTACCTAAATGTTAAGATGTTTTCTTAAACCTTGAAATATTTTGGAGGTGATTGTATCATCAGGAAAAAAAAAAAAAGGAAAAAAATCCTTTTTCATGAATAATGAGGGATCTTGGTATCCTGAATAATTAAACGAGGGAAAACAAACCTTGACAATTGTTCCTAGAGTTGGAAAAGCTGTCACTTCCTAAAGATATGCATTTGTAGATAAAAAGTGTTGGAGGTATTGTTTAAAATAAACTGTTTTTTCCATTCTCATGAGTACATTCTGTGCCATCTTGAGGTGCAAGGAGTGTTTCTGAAGTTCCTGGAGATGCTTACTATGTCATTCCAGCTGGGTGAGGGAAGACATAGCTGAGGCAAGAAGGTGTGCCAGCACTTTTCCACCTCTGCACTCACTACTGATCTGGCAAAGAACAAACTTATCTTTAACAAGACCCAACTTGTTTCTTGGTGTGCCACTGCCGGCAAAACTGCTTTTGTCCTCCTGTTGGAAGTTCTAAAGCCACAAGAGCAAAAATATTTTAGGAACCTTCTCTCAGCCTATGTGGGAGTTAAGAGGATTTTCCTGATAAGGTGCTGCCTGCCGTTGCTGCTGATGTTGTTACTCCTTTGGGGAGCATAGAGAGCAGTGTGACTGCAGCCTGGGGTTGGGAATAGGTAGCTGCCTAATGCCATAACTGGATTCAACAAATCTATACAAAAATACATGCATAGATCCCATGAGAGGACTGACCAAGCAGGATAAGGGAGTCTGGTTTCCATTCTTCTAACCTACAGAAAAGCTACTGTGACATCAAGCTTCCACAGATGATTGAACACATTTTGATTAATTCTTTGGAAAGAGCTTAGCTAACTGGAAAGTCTGTGGCTAGAAATACCCTTGAATACACTTCTGGTGGTAGGATTTGTCTTGTTTTGTCTAGTAATAAGATGCTTATTGCTCAAAAGATCAGCAGAACAGTTTGGCACTTGGTAGCTTATTTCTGGAACCTTAAGGAAGAAAACTCAAATTTGTTTTAAATATAAAGACAGATTTTAATTGAGCAATAGGGAGCTGAATTGCAGGATTGCAGAGTTCTGGTACTGTAGGAGGGTTCTTTTGCTTTCGTGGGTTTTGGAAATGGGTTGGTTTATTTTTAACTAGTAAAAATAAAGCTTAAAAACTGCAAAAAATCACAGCTCCTGATTTACTCAATTTACCCTTGTTCTAGCTACTCATAGGAAAGCGGACTACATCTTCACTGTCTGTTCCAGTGACAACTCTGTCTTTCTGTAGACTTCTAAAAGAAGGAGTTGTTGTCATTGGATCTCCATGAATGAGGAGAAGTTTAAGGGTTTTCCCTGGCTATGACACCGAGGTAAAGGTCTGTGAACACAGCAGACAAAATGTTCTTAAACAAGTCATCTGAGATGGATTTAGTAAAAGGATGATCAAGCATTTTTCTATCTGTGTGGGCAAACTGGAGGTTCTTTTAAATTAATACCCTAGATCCCTTGGCTATACTCTTATTGCTTCAAAAGTTTTATGAACTGTCAACTGGAGCTTGCTAGATGTTGAGTCATTTTTCTCTGCTTGAATGTTGGTGTGCTTGCTGCAAAGCTAACTGAGGGACAGGAGCTTTCTCTAAGTGAGCATCCTTAATTTCATGAGGTGTTTCTGTGGAGGCCAATGATGAGCAGCACAACTTTTCCCGCATGCCTGGCTTGTTACTGATCCCATCTTTCAGTAGACCTTAAGAGTCATTGACAGTTGTGTGTTACTATTATTAAGGTGGTTTGGAAAAACAGTTCCTGGATATTTACTATAAAGCGCAGCCCTTCCTTGAAGTTCATGTGACTGAGATCGTGATGCCAGTCCACCAGGTGACATTTGTACTGGTATTTATGTTTTCATGGAACCCTTTGACATCATGCTGAGACAGTGGTTCCCATGGTGTTCATACCAATGGGCACTGTTTACCATTTGCCTTTCCCATGGAGGATGACTCTGTATTTCTGCTGAGTTTCTAATTAAAAACACTTAAATGAGATCTGGTCCTGTAGACCATTAGCTTTGAGCTTGTGGGTCATCAGAGGCCTATAAACCAGAGTGTGAAAATCAAAGTGCTAAAGAATTAGTTCAATATAGCCAGACAGCTATATATAATAAGCAGCAGCAGCAACTGCTTTGTCACTTGGCTTCATTTCATGAAGATGTAATTAGGAGGTTTTTCCACCCCACTGATCCCTCTTTTTACTGTAACACATGCATATTATATGGCTATCTAAAATGCAAAGCATTAAAACTTATGTTTTTCACCTCTAAATGTGAAAGCTTAATTAAAAAGTTTGTATCGTCCTTTGTCTTCAATCAAATATAATGACCTATTATAATCCCTGAAGATATAAACTAACAATTAATTTTGATTATATAAATTAGGACTTCAGTTCCTCCCCTGAGCTTTCTGTTTTGGCAGAAGCCATTAATACAGGTCACTCAGCTGCAAAAATCAAAACAAAACATTACTTACTGTTTAAGGAGCAAGTTAGTATGAATAAAATGGTTCTATGGGAGTAGATGAGCACCTTTCTTTCATTAGAAAAATGCTTTTTTTAGGTCTTCTGATATTACTCAGGTTTTTTTCCTCTACAAAAAAGCAGTACGTTTGTAACAGTATTAATGATTTGCTGCACAATTTACTTGAATGTCTGGCACTTTGAGTAAAACCACAACAGATGCATGGGAAAAGTAAAAACCAACCAGCCAACCAAAAAGAAAAAAAAAAGCAAACAAACACTCCCCTCCCTCTCTTGCCAAATTATATATATGAGAAGAGGGAGTAAAGAGAACCTCTGTGTATATAAAGGGAGATGTGGGAAATTTAAAACAATTTTATGCTTGTGATTTAAAAACAAAACATCACCTTGAAATGTACTGGCGAGTTCATTCATGAAAAAATATGGCCAAGAAAACAAGAAAAGTTTCTGGCAGGTATTTTGAATCATGGCAGATGAACAAGCACATATAAGCTTCTTAACAGGACAAAACTATACTGAGGCATCAGCCAAAACTGTTCTGCTTAGACAAGTATGATTTTACTATTAATACACGGCATGGAATGCTGCATTAAAGCTGCCTTTAATGTGCAAAGTGAAATTTATACATGTTTAGAGATATTGTAGAGATTTCCATTTTAACATCTGGCACAGAGTAAATTTGCCATATGACAAGGTGTGTTTCTTGACGGTGCTTGGAAGCAGCTGTCATCCTGCCTCAGCCATGCAAGCACAATTAATACTCATCTGATTAGGTAAATATGGTGCTCCATATGATGTTATCTCTTCACTGTATGGATGGGTGAATATTTCATTTCCTTGCCTGTTTTCACTTTTCTCCTAAGCAGTGACTTCTCCTAGCAATAGTTTTCTTTCTTTTCCATGCCTTTTGTTTAGGAGGTGTAGGAGAGGAGAAAAGGGCACGATGAGGAGAAAACCAATGTTTTCATAGGTTTTATATGGTCCTAGCCTGTCACTCAAGTTCACATCTCACTGAGATAGAATAAGAATGTTGAAGCACATATTTAGGCAGTAGTAAAATGTCTGTGACAAGGTGGATTTCACACTGTGGTATCCATAGGCTGTTGCCTCAAGGATGGTTAAAAGGTGTCAGTGTCACATCTGCAGAACAGTTGCAAAATAGTTATCTGTTTTGGGGTGTTGCACTTTCAGCAGGCATTCTGTCCACTGAGGAAAAAAAGCTTTCTGCCTGAGAACATGGGTCATCAGTTAAATGCAGTGCAAAGTATTTCCATGTTTTGGGGGTATTTTTTTATATATACTTTCAGGTGCACACTGCCTGCTAGCATGCACATCTTGTTCCTGCCATCCTTGGATGGCACTGCTTGTGCTTCAGGAGTCTTTCCCCATACCACATTTTCTTGTAGCCACATTTAAAATGCAAAATATAATGACCAGTGTTTTTCTAAGCCAGTGTTCACATCAGGGAAGTGTCCCCAGTTCTGCTTTATAAGTACTCCTGCTGGGGCTGCTAGAATTCAGTCTGTTATGCATACCTTAAAGTAGCCTTTCTGGTATTACCAATCCAGCTACTCAAATTCATGTGGTTTTAGCCATTGTTGTATTTTGTCTTTTGGTATTTATGACCTTATTGTGTGTTGTGTTCTTTCTTAGAAAGCTTCTCTGCAGTCTTGATGGGTAGACATGATATTTTTTCTGATTTTTTAAAAATGGGATTCCAAAAATAGGGTGTTTGAAAAGCAATAAAGCAATAATCTGTCTCCCAGTTCTCTTGCATTTATCCCCTTATTTACTCAAGAGAGTTTTTTGAAGTTGTGCATCAAATTGGGTAAGGATGACAAATGACCTTGTTCTGAGGTGCTTCAGTAATGCTCTTCTGCAGACTGTCATAGAAAACCTTCCCGAATTTTTGCCAGATTGAAGTGATATTCTGCTCACTGTATTGTTAGAGAGAAATAATGTTTTGAAATGATCTGCTAAACTCGTAACAGTTGCTCTGCATACGGTATACTAATTTCTCTGCTTACTGGAGCATATTTTTTTCTGTACATTATTGTACCATCTTTAAAATTTGTTCACAGGTACATTATGAGTATGTTTAATGTGTTACCAAAAAATGCTAAGAATTAAATTTTAATCTCTTGAGGTATGTTTTTTCTTACCTCTTCTATGCAAAAAACCCTGTCAAGTTTCTCAAAAAAAGCTGACCAAGGTGTGTCCTTGACAGAAAAGTTTTGAGAGCTTTTATTGACATGAAAAAATTACCTGTAATGGCAGCTCTGGTCCTAATTGAACTTTATCAAACAGCAATTTGTATTACAAGTAGAGTCACTTTTTTAAAAAAATGAATTTTTGTTTGACTGTATTACCACATCATACCTGTCAGCTGACTCCCCTTAGCTTGCTGAGATTGTTGAGTTTTCCAGTTATAAATTTAGTTATACAGGCACAGTGTAAGCTAGTGTAGAGTCTCAGAATCCTGACATAGGGAACATTAGCCTCTCTGGAATGAGGAAAAAAAAAAAGAAGATAGACATGTACTTGTTTTGACAGTCACAGCCACTAAGTCATGAAATTCTTTCTTTAATGAAAATAGATTTCTTGGCATCTTCAATGTTATAATATGTCTGTAACTGAAAAACATTTTATTTTTCTTAATTAGTTTTCAAGGAAGAAAGCAAGAGAACTTAATAGAAAGTTACATTAATTCTTGTAATGGGCTGGTTAGCTGCTTCCATTTTCTGATCCTTTATGTAAGTTAGCCTTTAATTGTTATAGAATGGACAGTCTCATGTGATTGAACATCATGAATCTGACTTAAAAATCAAATACAATCTTTGAAAATCAGAAGCATATAACGTTAGGGTTTGTGAAAGAAATCATAACTATAACTGCATAGAACTTTGAAGACTCTTAGCAATTGTTCTAATGAGTATTTGAGATCTCTGCTGTAAGTTGGAATTTTAAGAAAAGACATAAAAGGGGATCTGATAGTACATAACTCTTCCTGAGTTAATAAACAGAATTATGTTCTGAAATCAGGTAAGAGCAGTGTCATATGTATCTGTTGTAATATACATGTTCCTGAATATTTTCAGGCCCTTTGCTTCTTTGAGGACTTAAATACAAATTGTTCTACCATAGATGGTGCAAAATTTCTGTGTGACTTTGCATAAATTAATTTATTCACTGCAAGTGGGAGTGGGAGATGGCTCTCTCTCCAGCTGGAGCCAGGAAAGGCTACTGCCTCATCCAGATTTCTCTCTGCAGGGCTGTAGCAACCCCCTTGGGTCTCCAGCCACCTGACAACATGTATGTGCATGGACACCCTTATGGGGAGAATTTTTGCTGCTCCCCAACAATCTGTAGCTTTAGACCACTGCTGCCTGTGCCTAAAGCCAGAACTGGTTCTGCCCCACTGGGATACCACAGAGACTGAATGTAGCTGGAGATGTTTGGAGAGAGGCCTCCCAGGGAACCCAGGGATGCAGCAGAGGTTTTTTTTCATGAATCCTGCACACGTGTGCCATGTGCATAAGTTAACAGCAGGAGTTGCAGGTGGGAGCTGTATTCATTTTCTTTGTGCACTGACAGCCTAATATAAACATTGTGGTGTAAAACCACAACTGTTAACTTATACTCCAAGATCAGTGAGCCTCTGATAGTAAAAGTACATGAAGAGAACCAATAAAAACTTGGAAAGGCTCATATAAAATATTAAAAAGAGAGCCAGTAGACAGTTTGGTTTTTCACCTGGATGAGGTAGTTTGGTGTTCGCTTGCCAGCATTTCTCCTTGTCTTTTAGAAGTTCTTTGTGAGATGAGGGAAAGTAGATTCAATTTGGTGGTGAGAGAGAAGCAAAGTGAAAATTTTGTTCTCTTCAGCAAATTTTTTTTCCAGATATTTCAATCTGTTTTTGTTTGCAAAGTCCTGATCGAATGATCTTGAAAGAATTATGCCTGTTGTTCTTGGCATTTTACGATCTTCACTCCATGCGGTGTGAAGAACCTGCTGCTTCTCCCAAAAAATACGAAATAGAGTGGAGATTTATCTTGGATGTGCTCCAGTGTCATTCCTTAAACTTTACATTTTATGAGCTCTCCCCTTCTCCCTCTGATTTCTCCCCCTTCCCTCCCACCATGCTCCTTTGCAACGACCTTTGTAGGGCCAGGGATTTCACTTTCTCACTCCTTTCTGCATGCAGTGAATATGTGGCTCTGTATAGATATAGAATGATTTAAATGCTTCAAAATGGCAGTTTGAAAGTATTTTTACACTATACTGGCAACTAGTCTGCTTTCTGACTCAGTCACAGTCCCAGTGTGTTATTGCTTTTTGGAGTTGTTTTTTTGGTTTGTTTTTTTTTTTTTGAGAACTGTGGTCTCCTGTGTTGAAACAATTTGTTTGCATGAGGATCCTTCTAATTAATGAGCATATGCTGACATAAGAGAAAGTATGCAAAAAGGGTTTTTTTACCAAATTTAATTGTATTTTACCATAAAAGTTTCTTGTGATTTGAGGTCTCAGCTTCAGAACAACCAAACTCACCTTCTGGTTGAGACCTTCATGATGTAAGATTAATTTCACAAAGGCTGGCCTTCTGGACATGAAGTACATTTTTTATCTGTCTGTCTTACATTCTAAATCTCTGCAGTTTTCTTTTGGAATAGCATAAATGCTTTGACTTCCCTTATGAGATGATTGATTATGTCTTTCATTCCTAACACTTTTCATCTAGTTCAGTGATATGAATGAGTTGCCTACTAACCTTAAATAATAACAATAAAAAAATTAAACAACTATAAATTTTGCTGCTATGTAGCAAAGACAGGATCAAAGAGCTTTGGCTTTGGTTTTGAGCCTGACTTCTCAATTTATTCATGTTGAGCATTTTTTTACCCCTTTTAAAATAGGTAAAAGCATCTTGAATAGCCATCTTGGTGGCTGCCAGCGTAACTGTCCTCTTGATTTCCCCATGCCTCCTTTTCATGGGAAATAAAGTCACACCAGGTATTTGTTCCTGAGTTGTTTCCATAAATGTTTCTATGGTGACTGATATTCTGAAAATACTCTAGGCAAAACAACCAGCTAAAAGGTGAGCACTGTTACTGAACCCATCCTTCTTGCATGATATTACATAGTAGATGATGAGTTGTATTTTAGTTTCCAGTGTCCAGATATAGCTGCTTTAAGAACTTGCCAAAGCTCTGCCCAGTTACTTTGCAAAGTATGAGGATTATTTTATATTTCTTTTCAGTTGACATTTTTCTGTGAGTGCCTATTTCTCATTTAGAGGATCTAGGGTTCTGTCACTTTAATGCATTTTTTATCTCAAACAGAGAATTTGAGGCAATATTAAATGCGATCTTATGTTTGTTTAGTTCTCAGTTTTCTGTTGACTGAAGTCAGTACCCCACAATTCAGTTTTTAGAGTATTTTTGTGTGTCTTGATTTCCACAATTAAAAGGATGAGATTTTTCTGTGAATCTCATACTGAATCTTGAACCCACTATTGAAATCCAGCCAAAAGTGATTCAACCGGCAGTAGGAAACATTATCTAAAATTCCTAAAGTAATCTTTAAGACAAGAGATTCACTCTAAGAATTAAGATAGGTGTCTAGAAAGATTATCGAGTTGATCATGCTTGTTAGTGTGTTTGTTAAGCTGTTCCATGCCTACCATCTTTCTAGGTAAGATTCCGGGTTATGTTTCCATGAAAAATTTACAGAATTAGTAAACCAGGTTAAGGACAATTTAAGGTAGCTGCTTCAAAGGTGAGAGATGTTCCTCTCATTACTTGAGCTGCTCTGCAAACCTTATACTACATGTTTTTACAGCCTTTCATGCAGCAGGACCTCTGTAACTGAGCAAGGGCTTCTCTGGGTCTTGCAGAATCTGCTTGGA
Source organism: Illadopsis cleaveri (assembly GCA_013399915.1). Classification (NCBI taxonomy): domain Eukaryota; kingdom Metazoa; phylum Chordata; class Aves; order Passeriformes; family Timaliidae; genus Illadopsis; species Illadopsis cleaveri. The sequence goes on along the minus strand of VXBB01007092.1, from coordinate 961,036 downwards.
TGGGGCAGATTCCAGGCTCAGATGAAGACGAAAACTCCCTGAGTCTCATAGGGAAACCTCTGTGGCTGCGAGAAAGGAGACAGAACAACCCTAGAATTCTTAGTTAAGGATAACCTAAGTTTAGTAAAATTTAGGTAACTTAAAATTCTTTCTTGCTATTATAAAATTACTTTTGTATTCTACTGTGGTTATTTTTTCCCTTATCGTACACTAATGCAATGAATTAGGTGCTGCTTCTGTTTTCATATCAGGAATGACTGTTATCATAAAATATTACTTGTCTTCCATGATGAAGCTTATAATTCACATCTGTAAAGTTCTTAGGCATCCAGGGACAGAATGGTGAAGTATTGCCATCTATCTTTCCATTTACATTTTCCAACTCTGATTTTTCTTGTCCCCTGAACCAAGTAGTCTGACAGCCTGTGCTCTGGAATAAAGCAATTATTGTCACTTCTCAGAGAGTATAATAAAGAGGTTTGAAACCAGTGACAGATCACCAGCTTCCTTAGTAAGGTACATTTTGTTTTGAGGAAAAAGTGATCTGTTCTGTCAGCATCCAAATTCATTGTTCACATTTAAAATAAATGGAACAGATTATTTATGCTAAAGCAGAAATTAAAAATCAGTTTATTTTTTTAAATTATATTAGGCAAAAAGAAAAGCAGCAATAATTCATGTTGTCCATTTTCTTTCTGCCCTCCCCCTGTTTCTTGATTATAGGAAAATTATAAATCATCACACAAAGAGAATCCTGGGGAAATGGAAAATAAGGCACTAACAAGCATTTCTGTTTGGATCCCATTTGTAAATTGAAGTTAATTTTTTTTAAGTTGTAGGGCATGTTCCACTCTGTCTTATCTTCCATGCATCAATGATGTTCAAATTTGTTCATTATATGTGTTTGTAACTATATTTGTACCATCTGGCTGACCAAAATGCTATTTTTGAACATAAGTACAAAGGTGGTAAGCATGATTGTTATTTATCAGTTGGCTTTTTTTAACCTCTCTGAACTGTCTCTACTCTTCAAAAGCTTCTCTTTTTTTATTTTTTTTTTCACTTTTGCTCAGAGCACATTTGACACACAAACAAAAGTGACTTTTGTCTTGTAATGGAAACATGCCAAGCTGTTTGACATGCTGACAGGTGGGATATTATTTAGTGCTGCTAAAATTTGGGTTGTATGGGGTGCTTTGTTCCTCCCAGATTGTGTTTTGACTTGCATGTTTCTCACTGCCATTGTAGCATTAACCTTCTTTATTGGACTTGGAACATGCCTGCAAGAGTTTGCTGTATAAATGACATCAAGGGCTTTTTTCCTGCATTGTTAACATGTTTCTAAAACAAATTGTACACCAGGAGTTAAAAAGTTTTCCTTTTGTATGGTTTTTTTTCCATGGTAAATTGCCCATTATATTTAAAGTGTGCATGCTTTTTTTTTCCCCTTTCACACTTAGTGTAGAATATACAAGCATAAATAAAATATTTAAATTCTATTTTCTTCAGTATCACTTATTAAAACTGTGCCTCTAAAACTGCAGAGTAGGGAGTACTCTGAGATTAGGGAAGGGATTTTAAATTATGCAACTTCAGTATTTGTTTGCTAACTATTTGGAGTTTTCTTGTCCCTTTGTTGAAGCTGAGCCGTTGTTTTTGATTTTGGTACTGGCAGAGTATGTGTTTGTTATCTCTGTGCAAGAGTATCCCAGCAGGAAACAAGCTATGATGTCATGTTTATAACAGTGTAAGTGGGAAAGAAATGATGGCCAGTAGATGACTAAGGAAATGCTGTTGTTAGTTTTATGCTATATGGTTCTTTAGGCTGTTGCTGTTGGTACATTTGTTGTTGCATATCATGATTGAAAAGGCACGTCGTAAGATAAGGTCTTCTGCGAGTCAGGAATGCCAAAGGTAAGGGACCAGTTTACTCAGTTTTCCTGGAATATTGAGTCAGCTGCACCTCCACTGGACTCCAGTACAGCCAAAAATTCTGCTTCTATGAGACTGCCACCTGAAATTCCTTTAGGCTTCCCAGGTGCCCAGCGTACATTAGGGACTGCAGCCCCTGCCTGGCTGCCATGGGATGACAGCACATCCATCAGAAGTACTCTAGGAACTTCTGCTGAACCTCCATTTTCATGGGAATAAAAATCTGTAGGCCCATACTAGGACTGGACTCTTGTGTTCCTTGTTTAATATTGCATTAACCATTGTTCCCACTTCTAAATAGCCTTAAGTTTTCAAACAGAGAAAACACAGAGGATTATAGAATGGTTTGGACTGTAAAGGACCCTAAAGATCATCTAGTTACAGCCTCCTTGCCATGGGCAGGGACACCTTTCCCTCTGCCAGGTTGCTCAGGGCCCCATCTAACCTGGCTTTGAACTCTTCCAGGGAAGGAAGTTTCACAACTTTTTTCAAAATGGCCTAAACCAAAGGATATTAGTATTTTGAAATTCAGGGTTGTTTTCTGTGAAAATAAAAAAAAAAAAAGTGGAGTTTTAATTAAGTGATGTTAGTGAGATGTAAATGATCTACTCAGGACCCCTTGTGTTCACGTTATGTTAAGCTTTTTTTGTTAAAAGAAGTGCTCAAATATTGAAACAGAGTGGGCAACAAAGGGAAATCTGGAGATTTGGGTGGATATTGAACTCCTCTAGGATTGTAGAGGATTTCTGGATGAAGTTAGCGTCTTCAGATTCTTAGTAATGACGAGAGAGAAGATAAAAGCTTAAAATTTGATAGCAAGAACCCAATTTTCTGAGAGTTAAGTAAAAGTCCTGAGTAGGTAAGGCAAACAAAAAACTTTGATTTGTGATACAGAAATCAGACAGGAATAGAGAAACAGGAAAGCTGGTCTCTTCTGGATCTGTGAATGTCATGACCAAATACTGTGTATTTCTGCAGAGTTTTCAGGTAACTACTGTATCTCTATCTTGAAATAAATTAATACATTATTGAGTTAGCCAGGAATTGGAAAGAGCTGTTCAGGTCACTGAATTAAGAAGAAATTGGTAGCAAGTGAATTGGTGATTTCATGAACAAAATGTGATTTCCAGACATTCTTGATTTGAATTGCTATTAACAAATTTGGCTTCTGTGAAATTGTCTAATCCCTTTATAATCATTTTTGCTGTTGTCTTAGTATCTGTTGTGTACCTTGTTTTCCACAGTTGCAGCCTAGAATATGTCTTACATTGGCTTTCTGGTACTTTTAGGATGGTTTCTCTGTGAACCTTCTGGTAAATCCTGTTTGTCTGAGAATTCATACTAAATGTAGACAGCTAGTTCAGTTACAAAATTTCTATTGTTAGGTTCTTATGATTTTCAAATATCTGGACCTTACCATGGTGTATTATGTTGATGTTCTTCTTTCAAAGTAAATTTAAAAGGCGTTGCCAAAGATTAACATTCAGAAGCCAACCCTAGGGTTTTTCAAAACTGTATAGCGTTGTGACTCATTCAGAGTAAATTCTGTAATCTGTTAGCAGGAGCTACAGCTTTTCAATTTAATGATGCTAATGATATTATGATGCCTGAAAAGTACTTCACTTAGGCTTTGTATCTAATGTTTAATGTTTAGAACATGGGATTTATTTCACCATTCCTCCACTGAACACTCATGTGCTTTTAAAGCTGCTTTGTTAGCATTTACTATTAGCGAAATCCGCAAAATAGGGGAACACCACAAGTAAAAAAAAAACAGTCCTCCTACTTGATTACCTTCACCTTACATATGTTTTTAGTATGTCTTCCTTCCTTACAATGAGATAGGCAGATGAATGAATTGTAATAAGCCAGTGCTTGAATTTAAGATGCATTTCTTAACTGCTGTGTGCTCCTCTAGTGTGATAAGTTGTGTGAATTGTTGTGGTGTGGAACAAGTTGGAAGGAAACAATTGTGCGTGCAATGACCCGTGAAAACTGATGCAACAGAGGTTTGTACTTTTTTATGCCATTGTAATTTGCTTTTTTTTAAAATCCATATACTTTGTAAGATGGGTGAAAATCTTAGCATTTGCTGCTGTAACAAGTCTTTTCTGGCTTTCATTGAAATAAATTCAATGAAAGAAGCAGCTGATTATAATTTGTAGAGAAAAACAGAATCAAGTAGGGAAACAGATACTGCTGAAGCTGAATTCAAATGAAATTATTGCACTTACAAATAAAGTAGGGGAATGAGGCAGTTGGTGTGCCTGTTTGCTCTCCCATATGATCTACATTAAGGGTATGGTATATGTGCTGTATAGTCATATAAGTGGTATCTATGTGAGCAATCCAAAGAACGTTGAAGTTGCCATACTAATATGAGGATCACTAAGTGGAAAGAGTGACATACAAAATGATCATATAAATCCTAAAAGTAAATTACTTCCCTGTATCCACAAATGTGTCTAAAGATTGTGTGCAATGGATACAATGCTGATTAATAATAACCTGTATTTAGAAGGCATGAGAACTAGAACTTTGGGGTTCATGTTTGCACATGTACAGAACTTCAAAATTCTGTTGAATGCAGGAGAAGCTACTGACTTAGAGCAAGGGTGATGTATTGAAAGCAGATCAGAAAACATTCCATAAACCCTAACTTTGTATATGTTTTCTAATACTTATTTTACAAATTATTTCAGTGAGGACCATATATGAATTTAATTTATGGCAGCATGTTTTGAGTAGGAGAGTTGACTTGGAAAGGCCATCAGAACAATGGAATGGGTGGACAGACCTGTTGAGGATAATTTTTTTTGTTATATTATTTTAATATTTATATTGAAAACAAGAAAATTACAAGTAATCACCAGTTTACACTCATTAGAAGATGATATAAAATGTTTTGTGAAATATTGTAATAAATTGCGTATTGGTATTACTATGGGGTAAGAGAGCGATGAAAATGAAATTTCCTAGTCCAACGTGCCTGATGGCAAATTTCGTATTGATTTGAAATTGGTGAATTTCTCCAAGGTAAGAGAAATGTGTTTAATATGTGTGTAGCACTTTATAATTTCAACCTGATTCTCTTCTCAGCAGAGCACTTTCTGAAGAATATCTAATAATGTGTCGTGCTACCCAAAAATATCAATGCAAGGCTGAGAGAGTGACCCTGTTCTGTTTATGATGTTTTCATGAGACAGCTATGAAAATGAAATTTCCAGATCAAAGCATAATGTCAAAATTAGTAGTTTTAGAAGCCTGACATCTCAAAACTTCAAGGCCACATTTTGAAGACAGAGGCATTCAGCCACACAGACCTCTACAATATTGAATAAGACCACTATGTGGCTTAAAAAAATAATTGCAATCCTAAATCCTGGACAACAGAATATCTGGAATTGAAACAGAATGTGTATTATGGTCTTTTTGATTTAGGAAACTGAAAATGAACTCCAAGCAGTAGGTGTTGAGAAATATGCCTTGTTGAAAAATCAAACATGAAATCTCTTCGGGCATTTGGAAGGAAATGTTCCCACTCATATAGTTTGGGGTTAAAAATAGGGAAAAACTCACTCAGTTAAATAGAACAGCTCTAGTGGGAGCATGATTACTTTCAAAATTAGCTTTAAATCTTTCAGATGCTTAAATTCTGTAGAAAACTCATCCCCAGTTGTTTTTATCTTGCAGTTGGATTGGAAGCATTACTTGAGAATTTTGTGCTGTAGGAAGCAGCCCTGTTGTTTTGTTATGATCATATAACTTGACAGGGAATCAAAATGTGTACTGTAGGTAACGAGGCTTGATATATGCTTAGTGAAGAGGCTAAAACACCTACTGGGAAATGAGAAGGAGTTTGGGGTGTCCAAGCTTAAAAGGCAGAGGCAATGCCATCTAGCTGATGGAACCGCCATCCTGGAGAGTTTCAACCTACCTATGATGACATTTTTCCCCTAAATTTTGTCTGAGGAAGTGTGAACTGTTTCTTGGTCTGTAGCCTAGTTTTGACTACATTTGGCTGTGGATTATGCTTTCTTTGCATTTGTTGATTTATCTCCATTTCTCTAATAAGTAGACCAATTTCCGAAAAACGACGTACCTTTGGAAATCTTAACAATGAATAAACTTCCTTGCTGAAAGGAATGAACCTTCTGCTGCTAGTGGAAAATGCAAAGATTCTTAGTATACAAACTTTTGTCAACTGTCTTTTCTCTTGTCATTTCTCTGAAAAAACATTTGTCACACTTTTTTTTTTTTTCCTTATTTTTAAGGAAAAAAACCAAATTGTGGTGGTTTGTGATGAAGTACGTAAATGCTTGGCAAATTTCCTGACTTATTTTGTTTAGGCAAAAGTTAAACAGAGAGTTATGCTTTCAAGACCTTGGAATTTTACTCTGGATTTTTTTCTCTCTTTTTTTT
>VXBB01007092.1:926125-954631 GCA_013399915.1 Illadopsis cleaveri | reverse complement strand
TTTGTTAGAAATCAATATTTGAAGTGAATTAATTTTTTTTTTTTGTCTGATTAGGCTTTCTCTCTCTGGAGCAGTTTAGTTGCTAACAGAAATGGGCAACTTCTTACTACCACCCAAGATTTTCAGCCCATAGTGTTTTAGGACAAAATAAATATAGGAATCATTCTTTATGATCATTATTCAGGAAATCTTTTGAAGGAAAACATTGGGAGCTGGCCTGATTCCTGTACCTCAAACTGACCTTTACTAAATGCACTTATTTAGGATAAATCTTTATGTAAAGCCACTGCTTACTAATAGTTTCAAAATTACATAAGTTTATAATTTTCCTTCTGCATTAGCACAGTAACGATAGTCCTCTGACTAATGTACTGCCATTTCTACAGCAAGATTTTGGCCAAATGTGAATCAAGACCATGAATCTCCTCATAAAACTTCTTGGTTTTTCCAACATGTTTTTAATGACAAATTGATTTACCTGCTTAAAGATACTATTTTCTGTTACTCTTGCGTTAAAAAAAAATATACTTTGATAATAGCTTTTAAAGGAATTTTGTTTCATATGAACCCCCTGAAATTTTAGCTATTTCTCTGTATTTTTCTTAGAAATGTTTTTTGTCCTGTTTGCATTGGGTTTTTTCCCCTTGACTGGTTTGTCTTATCGTTAAACTGTGGAGTTTAAACCAATGGAGAATCAAAGACTGATTAGAACACAACTCAATCAGGAAAAGTTAAACCACCTGGTGGCCTATTGCTTCTGAGCATAAAACATACCTTTCAAATTATTCCCAAAAGAATTTGAGGGAAACGTTTTAGAAATGATGACTAGAAGCACATTTTAATGTAACATTTTAAGTGACTGGCTTTTCACCGAGTCTGGCCTTGTAAATGTGATGGATCAGTTCTGAAACACCTGCACTGAAGTGAACCAGTGATACCTTTCAACACCTTAACCCACTGACCAGGTCCTGTGTCTCAGACAGCAAATATAAGTAAAGGTCATGATGTCATCACTCTACTGTGAGGGTGCCTGGATTAAAATATTCTGCTATCCAGAGAGGGGGACCCAAGGAAAGAGGAAGGTGGAGGTGAATCTGTCATCCCTGAAGTAGGATTTTGCACAGTGAAAATACCACAGTTGTCATACCCAGACATGACAGCATGCAGCAAGATTGCTGCACAAAATCAAACTTACAATGCACAGTGGGCTGAGTGACAATAGGGTAATTGTTGTACACCAAGAGGCTCAGGAATGGATTTCTTATGCTTAATACCTGCAAGAGTTCCTTTGAGCAAGGCATGCATAAAGGCAACATTATGTACTAGGTTATAGGTTATTACACTCAAAGTGCTGTGATTTTTTTATTTTTTTTTTTTTGGCCAATGTGCCAGAATGGAGGTCTGCTGCACTCCCCACATCCTTTTTGGCATCAAGTGTCAACTGAATTTCACTGTTAGCCCTTTGGTGATCTTCTGCCCAAATTCTGACTACTAGGGCAGATTTTTAGTTTTGCAGCTACTGGCTCTGAATTGGATGTCCTTTGGTATCTTGTGCAACATGGATTTTCTGTTAACCTGCACGTGTCTGTCTGGGGAGGCTTGCATAGACTGAGGTCACAGAAACTGTTGGCCTTTAAAGGAAGCAGATTGGGAAGATGTTGTTCAGGTAATTATTGAATTTTAAAGTTGCTCATGATATGCAGAGAAAACAGAAAACAGCATGTTTTATTGATCCGTTTTTGCTCCACATTATGCGATGTTATACTTGGGATTAGGTATTTGTAATGTAGATATTGCATATTGTTATTATTGTTTTTATCACCACCACCAATAATAGTAATAATAATACTTCCTGTCAGTTTTCCTAGAAGATAAGTATTTGTTCTCTCTGGTTTAATTCTAAACTGTACAATTTGTGCTTATGAACTGTGTAACAGATTTGATGTTTTGGTGATATGTAGGGACATATTTGCACATTTCTAACTATTAACCTATGCATATGTTCTGAAACTCAAAATACATTTTGCCTGAAATTTCTTAGGTAGTTTAACTATATTTCTTGTTAGTTTAATTCAGACTGGTACTATTTTGTGGCACATAACCTCAAAAATTATTTTCCATTTCTCCCTACTTAGATTAGTTAGTTTTTTAGCATCCCATCATGAAAATGCAGAATGCAATTAAGTAATGGAGTAAACATTGAAGGATTAGATAGAAACTAAAATATAATACCTGTTTTAATAACTGCATTTAGACATTTTATGAGCAAAAGGAGTCTAGTTGTGGCCTTCTTCACCACTTGGGTTTGGTGGCAAAGATTGTGAATGGTTTGACAGAGCACAGTTGGCTGGTTTGGGTTAGCCTGTGTGTCATTCTTGTGCACAGAGTCACTTCTTGGTTTCAGCTACTTAAGCCTAATTTAAGAGTGACCAAATCAAACTAGTTTCTGTGAAATTACACTTCTCTATCAGTACTTCAAAGTTTGCACTGTTTTTTCCTCTGTTTGTCTGAAGAGGCTCTGGAAGTATCAGTACCAATGCGTTGAAAAAGTTTTTATTAGAGAAGCTTTTGTTTTCAATGCATTGCTATGCTATGAATCATTAATGCTAGGAATCTGCTATTAACTTTACCTATTTTTTCACTCTTAACCTGTGCTAAGTGTTATCTAGTATAACTACTGTCAGTGTTTGAAAAGCAATGCTATGATTTCTAAGCTATAAAGTGTAAGTTATAGAGATGTGAATGAAACAAACATAAATTTAGCTGATATGGGCCCTTCTCATATTTAAATTTGCCAGCCCCCAAAAATACACTCAGTTAGAGTTCAATTTTTTTTTCCTTCATATTCCTTGCCCTTTCTAAAAAGTACATTGAGGGCAGAGTGAAGTTGGAGATTATTTGCTTGTTTGGTACATTAAAAAGAAAATACGGCTGTCCTTCTGCCAAGAGGAAAATTCTCCATCAACTGCTGACCTCCTATCTTTGATGTCATTGTTGTATTTGACTTTTTTTGGTATGTGGCTTTGTAAACGTTTTATTGTATGACTGCTATGTTTTTTATCAACTGGGTATAATCACAAATACGAATATCACCATAAATATCCTAAGCTACTTGTTTATACAAGTGTTGTTCTTCTCTGGTCTTCTCCATGCTGGAGGAGCAGGAAAGAGAAGTGCTGGAAGTGACTCTTGTGTCTTTCATGCCTGGCATTGGGTGTTCACAAATTTAAAACTCTGGGCCCTAAGTATGTTTATATTTCCCAAGGAAGTCTAAAAAAACCTGTTTATTTCTCCAAGGAAACTCATATGAGAAAATCTTTTGCTTTCCAATAAAAATTATGGTTCCAATTATTATGATTTTTTTGGATGAATAAAAATGTTGTTGGATATTGCCTTTTAAAGCACAGCGTGCTGAGAAGTTGTTTTGCTTTCTTCTGTGGAAATGCTTAATTTTTCCAGCATATAACACACAGTAAGTTTGAAAACAGTAGTCAGATACATAGATTACTCTGAATTAGTAGCTATTAATTATACCCACTGCTCCTCACAGCAAAGGTATGTCATATTCTTTAAAATTGAGAAGTCATGTAAACTGAAATGCAATAGGTGAATTTTTATGATGGATTGAATATGTTGTTTACATTTTCCTTCTCATTTTGTAGGCTTATATTTTAAATAGTGGGGCTGATATCTTTTAAAACCCTTCTTTGGCTGTGAAAAAACAATGAAGTCTGTGAGACAGTGCAAAACTCCCATGCAATAATATCAGCATAAATTGTGTGTTTCAGTTAAGGTAATAGTAAATTCTCACCTGAAGAAAGAAGTTGGCAAATATGCAGGCTGAATCTTTTATTTACTGCTTAGCATTTTACAATTAGTTTACATTTGTAATAAGAGATTCCATAATTTGAAAAGTAAGTGTAGTTTTAAAAGCTGCATCATAAACATAGGTGCCAGACAAATGGTACTGCTTTCTGCAAATATTCCATTTTAAAAAGTAGAATCTATTGTTGTTGTTCTTCCCACCATTTCAATTTGTATTTTTTAGCCATTTTACTAGTCCTACAGTAGGTTTATAATTTGATATCTTTTTTAGCATGAAAAGGGAGGATAAGTTTGCAAATATACTATATTGACTTTCTGCAGAGGTATTCTCACTGTGGTATGATAATCTTTCTCTGGCTTTAAGAATAAAAGCTCAGATTTGAAATGGGATAGTGTAAATTTCAGAGCAGGAAGCCAAAAGATGTATGTTTTTATATGGATTCTGGCCAATGTCAATTGCATAAGAGCAGTAATCTGGAGTGTGACTTGGGTATCAGTTTTGTTACACATTCAAACTGTTTCTAAATCTTATTTATTTTTTTTTAATTGTTGGAATTTTCCCAAATGTAACAAAGCCAAGCAATTCATACTCTCTGCGTATTCTTTGCCAGTAACTGAAACATGTATCAGAATTAAAAAGCTGGAATAAGGCTGATTTGTTTTATATTTTTGTTTGGGGTTTTTTATCACCTTAGAAAGGATTCTGACTGGGATTTCCCTTAGAAAGGGAGGAGAAAAAACCTTTCATGCCTTGGATGCATTACTGACATTCCAAGTTATTGTTTGCTGGAAAAACATCTCCCTGCAGTGAGGCAGAGTTAGTTTTAAACTGCACAGGAATTGGGGTCCATATAAATTGGTAGCCTAATACTGTCTTATCCTGCAATTATTCTCTTATCATGATCAAAAATTATGATTTCAGGGCTGTGACTTATTTGTATGTATCTTTCCAACAGGAAATTGTTATCTCAATTGAGAATTACTTTTTTTTTGTAATTACAGGATTCTTCTACTGAAGAAGGTTAAGTGTAGTAAAATGTAAGCAAGGCTATTCCTCACTTTTCAGTAATTTTAAGCTTTCACAAAGTCGGTTCATTCTTCTCCGTGCTGCTGTTTCCGATATAATAGTAATTTTGGGGAGAAGTTTAAACAGCTGCTGTATTGATGATAAAAGGAAAAGGCAAAGGAACCTTTTGACTTTAATGGCATTTGTCAAAACAGTTGGGAAAAACTTACGTAATCCCTTTTCTAGCAGTCCTAAGCCTGTCTGGTGGAGCATCTGAGTTCCAACTGTGTTCCTGACTGCCAGTCCAGGGCAATAATGTTCTCTGCATTTTCCCCTCTCTTGTTGAGTCCTACATTGTCTTTGGTGATCTGAGGAAGGAGGGAGCAAGGGAGATGGTGGCAATACTGGAATTCCTGGAGAACTGTGACAACCAGCTACTGGGAGGCTGAACAAGGAATGTAAATTTTAATAGAGTGCAGGATGGAGGCACCTGCATCCTGATGTGAGGAGAGTGGAAATTGTGTGCAGGCATGCTGTGCTCTGAAGAGCACCCCTGTGTATTCAGCTGGTCAGCAGCAGGGATCAGGGGAAGGGAACAATATCTGTGCAGAGAGGCGATGATGCTGTGTGTGGTGCTCTGGTTATATGCAGCTCATCTGTTTGATTCCTCATAATCATGCCAAGGTGTGATGACCTGGTGGGATGCTCAGAGGCATCACTTCTGCTAATAAAACTTCCATTAATCCTAAGGAAGAGTCCCCATCTCTTGGTGGTTTGAATGCTTCAGGAACAGTGGTTCAAATAGTTGGAAATTAGGAACAGGAAGAGTGGGATAGCAGTCATCTTCCAAGTGAAAAGAGGTACACAGACATTAATCTGGTTTAGGTGGACTAACACCAGATATTTCTCCTTTAATCTATGCACTCTACAGGCACATTGGTTTGCAGATACTGTCACCTTTTACTTAGGTCTGCCTGAGTTTGGTCTTGATTTGAAGAGATTTTGGAAATATTTTTACGGGAGCCAAAGCAATACTCAAGCTTGTTAATTATAAGCAAGTGCTAGCATTTGGACAGTTTTAAGTCAGTGAGGATAGATTTTTGGTAAGATCAGCAAATCCACATTCCTGTAACCCATAGTCATGTCTTGTTGCTGCTACTGTAGGCAATGGAGCTTTTCTAGAATGGCTGTAGTTTAAAAATTTTAAAACATTGAGGAAAAGTTTTACTAGCTTCAATTTTGGTAAAAAACCCCAAAGCTGTAAAAAACCAGCTGAGCTGTATCTTAAGATAGACTTGAGAAAAACAAAACAAAAACCCCCACAGCCTTAATTAGAATGCAAATATGGGAAATACTGGCTTCACAAATGGTTAATGTCTGACAAAAAACAGCTGAAGACAAAACCTGACAGTAGCAAGCCTGTGTCTTTGTGTGACTGAGAGCACACTGGTGGTATGATAGGAGGAGGTGTGATTTCAAATTAGTTTCTGAGTTTTAGCAGAAACCTGTGGCTGGATTTGGTGAAAGTAATTGTATTTCCATGAGAGTTAGGTGTGTGAGTACCCTGGAGAATCTAAAATCTAGACTTGAATAATGAAGTAGGTAATTATGATATGCTGTAACAACATTATTAATCTTCAAGTTGATTTTCCTCATGAGTAATAAAAGTAAGTTAGTAAGTTTATTTTCCCATGCTTCTTGGCATACATTTATTCTGTGAAAAATGGCTTAAAACACTTGCTTTGATAGCATCGTCAGCTCAGATTTAGATCAGTGGGGTTTTTAGACTCAATTGTGAAGTTTCAGAGAAATTTCTGACAAACTCGTGTTTTCAGAAGACCAAAAGTGTTGCTTCTTGAGAGACTTCAAAGTCAGTATTCATTATCTTGGAACTGACCTGGCATCACTGAAAGTATTATTTTTGCTTTTTTTGTAGGTAAATATTTCCTTCTTTTCTTTGCAGCTTACTTTGCATCATTCTCCAATACCTGTAAAGACATGAAATTAGATTTATCTTTATTACACAGATACTCTGTCCTTGGAGATATTCAGAACATGCCTGTGGTTGACCTGATAGAAGTTGGTCCTGCTTTCAAAATATTACAGGTCTTTTCCAACCTCTATTATTCTATCATTGATGCAGTGGAAATTTTATACATGAACATGCACAGACCCTTGGTTCTACATGAAGGATTAAGAGTGTAACAAAGAGCTTAATCATTAATTGTTTGGCTTAAGAAATAGAAAGAATGTGGGCAGTGGAGTTGCTCTATAGAGGGTACATGAGTCAAACATAATTGAAGGGAAGAGATCTTCGTTCTGCTGATGCCATAATTTTTTTTCTAATTTGTCCAAAAAGGACAAATTTCTATGAAGTTCAATGCATAAAATTTAATTTAAGTCAAAATCAGAAGTGAAGTGTGAAGAAAATAAGTGTCATAATATATCTTGTCAAAGTATGTTATGTATGCAGTTCAGTAGAAGATAGAATGAATACATTTAGTTAAATTTGTGTCTGCCTTGTGGACTGAATAAGCTTTCTATTGGTCCTTTTGCATTGTGTGCTTCCTTTGCATAAAATCAAGAAGAGATAACTAGTGAAGATAATTTTTCAAAGGGAGAATTACGGTTATTTAATTTTACAGAAATTTTAATTATATGTAGCTGTGTCTTTCATGCTGCATTTCCCACATAACTCAGCTGGTGACATTTGGTCATTAAAAGCTTATGATATTTTTTTTTTTCTCTAAGTCTTAATTCCACAAGTCCCATTTGACAATCCAACAGTGATATCACAGACCTGGCACATTTTTTGTTAAAAGTGTCTCTAAGTAGGTCTGTAGAGCTTTTATGCAATCTCTGCACACTATTCCTAATTTGTTTCTAATTCCATCAAACATGTGCTAAACTGCAACATGGTTTTGTGTTATAAAGGTGCTGTGAAAAAATGGACTAAAATCCTTATTCTATCATTTTTGGACTTGATTTACTATTTGTTTCTTCTGTAGTTATTGCAGTAGTAAAACCTATTCTTGTCGGAATAAGCAGGTAAGTAGCTTGTTTTTGTCTGTTGGAAAAGAAAACTGGATTTGAATGTAGAGTGGCTTGTCATGCAAGATGATGTGTAGAGGGCAGGTTTCACACCAAACATAATATTGTCAGCAATGAAAACTTTAACCTTCCGAACTAGGAGCTGAAAGATGTGTTCCGCCAACATGATGGAAAACCTGCTTCATAGCATGTATTGTTTTTTGTGTAACACAATATAGGCTGAGATAGCTGTCAAAATATATTTTTACAGAAATATGTAGCCTTCTTGAAAGCTGAATTTTTGCTTACTTCTTTGGTTTATCCCTCAAAAATCTATTAAATAGTGAGATGGCAAAATATTTGAGGATTTAATTTCTGCTTTACCCATTCCCGTACAATTTTAGTTTGCATTAGTACGAGCTGAGTTGAGAAGAGGACAGACAGTGCAGTTGTGTGGGTTGTGTTTTATGTTGTGGTTTTTTGTTGGTTGGTTTTTAAAATCTTCTCTGGTGGCACAGCAGTTAGAGCTTTATGTAGTTCTCTAGTTCTGATGTATTACATTTTTAAATAATTTTTAATAGTAAAGTGAGCATTTATATTCTATGTTTAAGAAAGAATATGCCTGTGTGGGGTAACTTTTTTCCTGCAGCACACACAACTCCTAACTCTCTGGAGGGAGCTGAATAAGTTTGATAGCAAAATGGCTGGTTGTCCTAGAAAACAAATCTCATAGGAAAGTTCTTTAATACGAACAAGACATAAATCTGGTCAAGTGCATTGCTGGTAACCCCCCTTCTCTTAGGTTATAAGACTGCCTTTTAAATCTGTGAGGGACCTCTGCTTTGTTCCAGTGTTGATGTGTCCTCAGGGCTGTGTTTCTCACAGAATCTAATCCTTGAAGATTCTAGTCTGTGCATTCTGTGGTTCCCTTAGGTGCCTGGACTACTCTCTGTGATCTAGATATCAGAATACTCCCCTGAATTATAATATGCTGTGACTGATCAGTCAATCTATGTCCAGTCCAACATCTTGGTTTTCAACTGATGACTCAAAAAAAGATCTACTTTGGGCTTTCTAGGTCTTTTCTACATATTTAACATGTTTGTATTTGTTAGAAAAGAGGAAAATGGTCTGTCTTCTATTTTGGCCCTGCAATAACTATGGTATTTTATGTTAAAAACTGATATTTTTGTGATCATAGGTCATTTGATATGAGTGTTTCAGAGGGCTACAGGCATAACCAGTTCACAGTGGCCAGGGAACAGAGTTTGTGGAAAAAAAAAAAGATTTGGTTTTGACAGTAATGCGTATCTCTGTCCTTTGTGTTTACACAAGTGAACATCAATCTCAAGTAGGACCTTAGTGTCATTCTCCTGCTCCATCTTTTCCACCCTACCTCAGTGATACAAGTGCTGCATGGCAGCAAGAGTTTGCTTCTCTCAGTAGGAGAATTTTGGCGGTCCTTCCCATCTGGTCTGCCCACCTCAGAAGTTTCAAGAACAGCACAGCATCCTGCCTGCTAATATGATCAGTCCTATAAGCAGCTGGTGAGGCCCTTCATTACTTCTTTTACAGTAACATATAGGACATCTTGTTAGGCCTCATTCCTGGCATATAAAAAGTATTTGCCCTTGAGCTAGAATTAAAAATCTAACTTAAAACAAGTAACAGGTGGCACTTGAGAAGAAGCCAGAGTAGAGTTTAGGGTCTGGTGACACAGGCATCATCCTTCATAGAGGATCAGAGTATTCAGGACCTTCAGTACACATACTGCCAGCTGTACAGTTGGATCTCTGTTACTCTGTGCAATATAAAATCAATTCTATTAGTTGTCTGGCTTTATTAACAATAATCAGTGGGGATTTATTTTGCCTAAATAAACAGAGCAATTTTAAATTAGGCCTGTACACCATCCATTCTCTTCAGATTTCTGTTCTTCTATTCTGATACAAAAAAGAAAAATACCTCAGCCACTTTTTGGTTTTGCTGTACCAAATTTTTAATGAAGGTAATTAAGAAAGCTTAGGAAGTAAAATGGTTGAGCACTCTCTTTTTTTGGTAAGAACACAATAAAACAAACACTGTAAAATTTCTGAATGTTAACACCATATGCTTTTAGTTAAAGTATAGGGAGCACTGTTACTATTCTGCTCTTCACTTGCACTTCCACCCAGCTTTTCTTAAAAATTAACATGCTTAATGCTAAGAAAAATGTCTGGCTAGCTACTAATTGTAAAGAGCGTGTCTAGTAGGATTTTTCCTTTAAATAATTCCTAACCTGCTTTCCAGAATTCTACCTGTATTTCTGTATTCTCTGTCTAGTAATCTTTTGATGCCTTTGCAAATGTTCTAAATGTAGATATTTAGAAATTACTTGTTTGATTAAATGCAGACAGAAAAATTACTTCTGATTGATTTGATCAGACAGTAGTATGTCAAAAGGCTAAGCTAAAATACTTAAATTTGTTCAAAATGTCCATCCACAGTACGGTTAAAGTGTTCTGAAATAATTCCTGCTGATTGTTTATTACTGTTATATCTGTGCAATTGTCAGCAACAGCAGCAGAAAATTGGATGTTAATTTAAATGATTTTATAAGAGCTTTAATTTTTATCTAGGAATATGTCTTACTTCACATGTGGGCTAACTTGCATGTCGATGCAAACACAGATGAACAACTGCATGTTAAAGCAACAGTGTGGTTCCTTTGGGCCAAGCAACAATGGTTAGGCAATTCATTTCTTCAGTTTTCAAAAGGTTTGAGTGCCAGACCTATAGAGACACCAAGACCAGGACATTGTCGAAGAAAAATATTCAGTGTGGCATTGTGTATCTCTAGTTCAGCAATCTTTCAGTCTTATTATGTAGGTAATGATTTATTTATATATATCTGCCTGCTTCTAACTAAACTGAAATTTAGTGCTATTGAATCGAAAGGATAGAAATCTTATATTAATTTGTATGTGTGCAGGAACTGTTTAGACAAATCAGATGACAAGGTAAAAGAAAGCTTTTATTAGTGGATTTTTTTAATACTTAGCACTGCTTAAGGGCATATGTATAAAATGTAAGATTTGTGAAAAGAGGAACAGGGTTTTTTTTGGACGTCTGCATGCCACTTATACTTAATGATTTTATTTCTAAAATTGCTTAGCTGAAGATCAGAAATTAATCCCAAGAAATCCTTGAATTACTTTCTGTTAGTAAAAAAGAAGAAAAATTATGCCCATGTGTTTCTTGCTTGTGGTTAGTCCAGACATGCTTTTTCCAATACAGACTTTTTTTATTTGCTTACACCACTACTAACATTTTGAATTACAGAAAATACTTTCATAAAACGTTAAAGTAAGGGAGACTTTTTAGCAGTTTTCTGGGTTTATTTCCCATATGTACAGGATATTGCTTTGACTTATCAAAGAATTGCTTCTGCTGCAATCAGGAGTGTGTACTAAAAGTAACTGTGCATGGATTGGTAAAATGCAAGTGGAGAGGGCTGTGCAAGAGATTTAAGTTTCTTCCACAAAACAAGTCTTACATTCATTCCCTAAAGTCTCATTCCTGGCTCTTTAGCTAGCTTTCACCAGTACAGCCTGCTTATCAAAGCACTTTATCAGTGGGGAAGGGATGTGGGTTAACCACTTCACTCAACTCGAACTTCCCAGCTAGCAGTCTGTCACCCAACAGCTGTTTTTCAATACATACACTATGTGCTCTGGTGCTGATTCAGAACTCATGACAAGAACAGCATTGTACTATGGGGTTTGTTTCCTATAAGCTTCAAGGGAAAAGAATCTAAGCAAGACTTCAAGGGTTCTGTTTTTCTGGTTTTTTCCTTTAATTTTTAAAAAAAGCTGTTTTCACCAAAGCATGTGTATATGTGTACACATTTAGTATATGCAAAATCCACAGAATGCTCTTCAGAGCACTGGTATGGGGATTTTTGCTTACTGGTAAACCCCTAGCCTTTGCAATGTCCCCTTTCTGGACAGCATCAGAATATCTTTTTCAAGTGCTAACAAAGCAGACCAAATCAAGCAGTATTTCTGTGAGTGGTATATCCTTAATATAGATATAGGCTGTGAATGTGTATGCTTACATTTCTATTTATTCCCATTCTATTCTTTAATGTGGTCATGTGGGAAATTAAAATAGATTCAAAGGTAGACTAAGTTTGAACTATTTTTGAGGGGCATGTTCAAAGCACATTTAGAGTGGGGAAACCAATTTCTGTCAATGTTTACCTTCTTACTTAAGCACAAGTTAAAAATCTAGCTTTCTTAAGAGTTAACCTTACCCTCTGGATTTTTGGGGGAGTTGTGGACAAAGACTTAAAACCATGCTTGCTCTTCAGAATTTGAGTGCAATGGTGAAAATGCTGAGCTTCCCACAAGCTGCTCCTGGGCTTAGAGACACCAGAAAACAGAGGTTCAGTGTGGGGAATGTGGGAGATCAGCACAACAAACCTAAACCCAAGCGTCTGGAAACCTGTGGGGTGGTGGGGTAGATTAACAGACCACCCAGTAGTTAAGAGGGTCTTGGGTGGATTAAAAACCAGAGGAATAGCAAAGGATTTCTTTAGTTTTGTGCTGCAGGGAGATATGTGGGATAGAAGTGGGCATTGGGTATTTATTAATCACCTGCTGTATTAGCCAAAGGTTAATACAGAAGGATAGTTTCCAAGCTAAGTTAATGTTACTTGCTGAAAACCTTCTTCATTCTCAGCGGGTGCCCACAGCACTGGGGGTCCTCACCAGAGTAAGGGCTGGTGTGTTGCCCTGTCCCCTGCTGCTCCACTCCCCATTCCTCCCCCTTACCTTGTACACTGGCCTCGAGCTCATAAATGCTCCATAAAATTTCCAAGCTCCCCCAGTCCTCAGGAGATTAATTATTGCAGAAGGCAAGTGGCAGCAGTGGAATGCTGTTCTGCCAGGACAAATCCCACCAGGGTGGTGATGAGGCTGGGTTTGGCTCCAGTATCCCTCTGAAGCTTGTCAGGCTTTTATGTCTCTCTGCTGGGTGAAGTTTGCTAGCTAACTGCTGATTTTTGGCACGCTACAGCGTATTGCTTCACCTTGCAGACCAGAGGCAGCCCAAGGGAAGATTATCCCGACACCATTGTGAGTGTTTTGAATTTCATGGTGCTGCAATCTTCTGAACACCTTCTGTTTGGTCACCTTGATAGCAAAGCTAAGTCTCAGGTTGTGGTTCGTGGTTCCTCCTGGAACAGTTTTATGATGACTTTCCAAAACTGCTTTTCTACATGAGGAAAATTTGTCATAAAGAAGGGTTTTTCCTGGGGAGAGAAGAAGAGGAGAGAGTGTTAAATGTTCAACTTGTTCAGAATTTCAGTATTTGCATGGGACACAAATGAAGTCAAAAACAATTTACTTGGGTTTACTTTGACAGAAGTATGAGAAATCCTGTTAATTAGTTATGTATCAGTCCTTAAACTTGTGCAAATGAATTCTGTTACCAGACAGTGTTTTCATTCCTTTCCTTGAACATAGCAAATTAATAAGAGATGTGGAAGAGTTGAGAACTTTAATTTTAGTACTGATTTTTTTTTTATCCATTATAAATTTATTAAATAACATTCTTTTAATGTTTTGGTTCTGGAAGACTTCCAAAGAAACACCTAAAATGCTCATTTCATATTTCGTTTGAACTATTTGATGTGACTCTTTATAAACCTTGTATTCTACAAGATGGGGAAGAATGTGCAAATATGGTTATACCAGCTTGAAACAGTGATTGAGGCTATCAGAGACTAAGTCTAGACACGGCAGATTTACACAGCTATGACAGAAATACTTTGGAAGGGTTTTACCTAGGATGTGGTGCTATACTCAAAAAGGGCCCAGGCATCTCTGGCTATTGAGGTACCTCTTACCTGAAAGATTTTGTATCTCCTGGCAACTTGCCACCTAGATACTTCCTGAAATAGTGCTTCAATACAGATAATTTTTCCCAGTGTAACTTCTCAGAGTTTTTGTGGAATATCCTCCACAATGCCCCCCATCCAGGTATTGGTGTGGCATTCATTGCTGCAGTAGATGTGGTTGGACAGCCCTTGAAAGGAAATGGTAGAAGTGCTACCTGAAATCAGCTGTGCTACACTAATTTTTGCTGTCTCTGGCTAATTTAAAGAGTTTCACATAGTTATCAACAATGTACATTAATTCAGTATGCTTTTAAATTGATGGAGGTGTTCAATGTAATTCTTATCAATTACATGGACGAGGAGACTTAGTTACCCAGAGTGAGTTGTTAGCAGCCCTCATGCCAAAGAGAGGTCACTTTCTGTGGATTGCTTTACTGCTCTTTATTTCAGATGCTCAAACACATTTTACAGGTGTGCATCATACCTCAAAAGTGGGAGGAGATAAACATGAGGCAGGTGAATATCATCAGTTCAGAGGAACAATGTTCAAAGGTTAGGAAAAGCAGAAAGAACAAAGAATTACATTTTTTTACCTTCTAACCCAGATGGTTTGATGTTCAAGGCAGGTGTAGTGGTTTGAATGTGGGGATTTCCTTTCTCCATTGTACTCTCAAATGTATGTTTGATTTGGTGGCCCATGTGTTTCTTGAGTTTGATGCACATATAACTAACTCTAGCTAATGATTTTATAAAAGTTTAGATTACACTAGATACATGTATAATGTAAATAAAACTGATAGGTAACCTAAACTTTGAAATAGAACCATGAAGGAAAATATCCCAGTTGGTCACCAAATGGGGAGTCCAGATGAAAGGGCATTAAGACAGGACCATCTTCAGGTGAGCCACAACAGTCTTTCCCTCCCTATAGTGAGTTCCAGACAGAAAACTGGAAGCAAGAGGGGCAAGGAAGGAGGATTATAGACCAGGACTCACCTCAGTAGCTGAACACATTTTTTAAGTTATTTGCAATTTTTTAATAATGTGGGAAAACAACAGGGGACTTGCCAGAGTGGAGATGGAGCAGGATTTTTCTGCTGAGTTCCGGGCTAACATAACTCCATCAGACATTTCAGAGGATTAGAGACTGTCAGAAAGGTGACTGTACTTTTAAATAGCTATACCTTAAAAGATAAGGGCAACTCCCAATGATCAGGAGTTTTGAGTATGTGGAGTGCCAGGCTGACAGCCTTGGCAGATCAGTGAGATTATAGCAGGTTGGTACACTTTGAGTCATGGCCACTGCAGGAAAGTACAATGATGCCATTTGGTGAACCTTGAGGTTTAGGTAAGTGACCTTTGGATCCAGAAAGTCATCTCTTCTACCTCCCTGCCCAGCAGATTGTAGAAAATTTAGTAGTTCACTGGTTATAAGCTCTAGATTATGACTTGTTTATGCCTGATAATGGGTATATATTAAAATTATAGCCTGCCATTTTTTAATCCCATGTTACCATCTCCTCTTTTATGATGTGTGAGCTAGTAATTGGAAACATTTAAATCTGATGGGAAATCTTTTTTCCTGATAGATTAATTAATCTAATTTTGAAACTAATGCTAAATCCTACATCTTTGAACAGTTTTTGTGAGCTATATACACCAAACAGGATGTTGTTCTCAAGAGTATTTAAGGCACAGTAAAAGTCTTCAAGGGGGTTAATTGTGCATGATTCTGCATGCTGTATAAAGATGGCTGTGAGTGGTGGTAGATTCCTTTGGACACAAGTGCTTGAATATTGCATCAATACACCTAGAGTTTTATTAACACCTTGTTAACTTGAGAGCTGTCCAGAAAAGATTAATATGTTTTTCAGAAAGGAAAATTTATTATTTAATTTTACCCTGCTGATTTTTATTATTGACAAGTTGTGAGAGGTGGAGGTTAAACTGAGACTTTTTTATACCCCGGAGCATGACCATTAATTTCTTTTTAAAAAGCTTGTCAAAACACAACAATCTCATCTTTCTTTTTCAGGGCAAATGCATTAATAAAGTGGTGTATTCCCCAATGCATCACCAGATGTAATTTATTATAAAATATGAACTATTTTAGCTGCTAAAATATCACCCTGCAATATAAAGAAACTACTAAAAAATTGAATTAAAATAGAGACAAAATTCTTTTTCATATTCTGTAGAATGTCAAAGGTGAGAGCTGAGTGCTGCTGAAGGAAGTAGAGATTGAATACAGAATTTCCTTTGTATCTGGAGCAGTGTACAAGTGATAATTTGCCCAGGGCTATTGTTTCAATAATTATTGTTAACTTACGACACAAGGGGTTGCAAAGTGCCCTTTGGAGAATCTCATTCACTTTGTTACTCCTGCAGATATGAAAGAAATTCTTTATTCAGCAGGTTACTTTTTGAAAAAGGTAGCACTACAAGCTTCACCACCTTCCCTTTAGGAAGTGCTCTCCAAACAGCCGAAGGGAAACAGAAGAACATTTTTGCTGCTGTGACTAAATGTAGGTCTTGTTCAAGTATTTGGCTTGCTTCAGTATCTATCCCCTCCTCACCCATCTTGAAGGTTTACCTGGGCTGGAGGACAAGAATAACACTGAATTCCTTGTGAACCACTGCAGCCTTCCTTTTAGCTGCCTACTGATGGTTAAAGTTAGAGCTCTGCTGGAACCAGGGGCTCTGAGACTCCATCACCTGTGCTTCTTTCACAGCACCTTTCCCCGCTACAGTCTGTCTTTTTATTGTTTCTGGTCATTTCTGCTCTTTCATTTCCTATTAAATGCAGTTGTTGATTCATTCATTCAGCCAGTCACAAACACCCTGTTCTGTAATTAGGTTAATTTCAATTAAGATTCACCAGTAATGTTATGATTGGACTGTGTTGTCTCTATGTGAGATAAAGGAATGTTGCATGTTTTTGCATTCCTGACGTCAGATGCTAATGAATTTGTATCATAAAATAAGCAGGACTGCCTCTGTGTTTAAAGTGTCCCCAAAAAATGCACGTCCAAATTAAAGGTGAGCCGTTTGAGTACTTCTCAAGCTTCATTTTGGTATTATACTTGAACTCACTATCTTTACTCGTTCAATTATGTCTCACAATTTACCAGGCTTCTGGTACAAAGATTTCTCTGCAGAATCTCAAATTGTGGACATCTTGTGCTTTGGTGGGGTTTTCTTTGTTTTCTTTGGTGTTTTTTTGTTTGTTTGTTTTTTGTGTTTTTTTTTTGTTGTTGTTGTTTGTTTGCTTTTTTGTTGTTGTTGTTGTTTTTTGTTTTGTTTTTTTTTTTTCCTCTTGCCTGTGATCCTTTTGTGCCCTTTCATCTTTCCTTCTTTGCCTTTTGTCTTTGCCACCAGCTTCTTCCCTTCTGGGTTTTTTAGTTGTTCCTTCCTCCTTGGTGCTCTCTGCACCATGCCTGTGCATTATCTCTCCTTCCCAAACACTGGGTTTGCATTTCCCAGCATCATCAGGTTAATTTGGATGCTTTTGATCTGGGCTTTGCTCACATTCTTCATCCAAAACCGAGAGGAAAGTGTGAGGAGATCAGACAGTCCAGACAGCAGCGTCCTGAGACATGGTCAGGAAAATGGCTTAATAACATGGCATCCCATTAAATGCAGTCAACTTGAGAAGTGTGAGAGCCTTTAGAACCCTGAAAAGTTGTAATATCAGTAGTAGCTTCTTGTATGCACACAGTTTCAGTAGCTTTCATTTTCTTTGTCTGAATGGGTTTAACTTCTGACAAATATTTCAAAGAATTATCTGTAAACATGTTCAGGAGGGAGAAAAGCCCCCTCACACTTAGTAACTTTTTTCTCTTGCTCATTGGTTCCCAATAAACATCTAAATATATGCAATATTTATGGGTATCTATATTCATCCCTCAGTGTGTAAGTGCATTGCCTGTTTAGTTAAACATGTATTTTTCTTCTTTAAATGTATTATTTATCCGACAAATCCTATTGGTTTATTTGGAACTTTTACAGCCTGAAGGGCAAACACATATTTTGGCATGGCAGTAGTTTAGAAAACATGTATTATTTACCCATTGGAAAGTAATGGGTCCTGAGGAGCCATTATGGTCCAGCTTGTAAATCCTTCTCAATTTGCATATTATTGACTCAATGGACAGTAACAACTCTTGGGACCTGTTGTGGTCTATCCATATTCATTTGGTTGCCATACATGTGTGTAAAGTCTGCTTGCTGGAATTCCTTATAAATACTTGATTGAAAAAAATTATACAGAAAGTTATATTTATAAATGAAATTGCTTGGTCAGTTTTAATTTCCCTCTTTCCTTCTCTCCTATATAAATACCTGGAGACACTTTCAAGGAAAATTGTTTGTTTTGGAATTACACAAGCACCCAGAAGAGCTTTATCCTGGTAATTATTTCTTTTTTAAAAAACCAAACACTTAGGTAATATAATACGCTGTCTGACTTTTGCTGAATTTTTTAAAAAATGTTTTTATGCCAAGTTTCAGGCTAACAGCAAACTTTTACAGCTGAATAATAAAGATTAAACACACAAGTGCATAATGGAAATGTTGACACCTCCAAGGCTGGTGGAACAAATGATTTTTTGTGTAATGAGACTTTTTCTTTTTAGAGCTATATATTTTGAAGTCTTATTAAAACCATTTCTTTAAAACCAGAATCACTTCAGATAACATGGGAGCATTGCGTATAATCCAAAAAAGGCGTCACTGTTGCCAGAACTGTCAGGCTCTAGCACCCGAGGTAAAAGCTTATGGTGTTCCCAAGTTTTAGTATTCAGTGTGTGTCTGAGCCTATGCTCCTGATTTTGTTGCACTTGTTTCTGCAACGTGGTGGAAGAGGATAAATAAGGATTATGGCCACTCTAGTATGCTGTTGTTCACAACTCCGTGCTACAACAATTTCCCCATGCAGCTTACTAATGTTTTGAAGACTGGATGGGAAATATGTCTTAAAAGTGTGAAAAAGAGCAAGGAAAAAAGACAAAGAGGCTGATTTTTGTGGTATAAAGAATGTAAGCCTTGTTCATGCCAGTTACATGGAGGTGAATTTCCATTGAAGTGTCCTTCGATGTTTTTCTTGGAAGCAGTGTAGAGTATTTGTTAAGGAGCTCTTATCCTGGATGTGCCAAGTGGTTCACAGAAAGAGAGGGGAGCAGGGCCCAGCTGGGTGTGATGGTCCAGACTGCACAAGGAACAAACCTGCCTGCTTTTCTCAACCAGCTTAGGCCAACACTGGGCTGTGCCTGCTCAGGGTTTGGAAGGATGCGCACTTCTGCATGGCTATGCCAGCCAGAACTTCTGGTCATCCTAAAGACTCTGGAGGGGGCAGGGAAAAAAAAATCCCTTGAAACTCAAAATGTTTTATGATGTAAGAACAATAATAATGGCTGGCAACACTGAATACTGTAATTGTTGAAGGGTGATAGGAAACTTGATTTTTTGCATTAACTGTATTTTTTTTTTCAAGGGCAGTGACCTTACCCTTTTACCTGAATCTGAATGTGCATATAAAGAGATTTACATATTTATTTAAAGAATGTGTGTAAGCATGTGGGTGTATGTATGTCTTAAGCCAATTACATTGATATGAAAGATTTCTGTACATTGTTACTCATGGCCTTTTTCAGTCTTAAAGCAATTTTTCTGGAACTATATGCACGATATGCATTCTCTTGAGCTTCAGCGGTCAAGTAACATGCACTCACACAAGAGTGAAATGGAAGTATAACAAAACATTCTATACCTTCTATTTTTATTTAAAATTTGTGGTCAGATAGTCAATCCTTGCTGCAAAACAGAATCTGTTTTTTATTAAATGTTTAAACAAATGACAGACTTTTAATGGAAAATAGTAATCACTTTTTAGTGCTTTATTAAACTTGAAGAGAGAAATTTGCAAATCCTTAGAAGACCTTAAGCCTGGCTAGTCCCTCTAGCTGTGAAGTTTAGCTTGAAGAAGAGAAAATATTACAACCACTAATTCTTGCTGCCCCAAACCACTGCTGTTGTCTCTGGCCTACATGTAAAATCATCAGTCTGTAATTATATCTCTTGCCACAGAAGTATAGTAATCAGTGTGTGTTAATCCCCATTATACATACATAAATCAGTTTAAAAAAGAGGTTGAGGACATTTATTTGCAGTCTGTTTATTTTAAAGTTCTTTACAGGTGATCCACAAGAAGATGACTCCTGCCAAAGCTGGAGCAGTCTATTGCTTTTTCTGTAGACTTTGCTTATCATTAATAGAAAGCAGCATGTGTACATCCTGCAAACTCATTTCCTTATTTAAAGTGGGCATCCTTCCTTTACTGAGATATGCTTCCTCTTTTAATACAGGACTGAGGATGAAGCCTTTGTAAGTCCTTAAAGGCACATCCCTTCCAAATGACCTTTTGTCCCATGTTAGTAAGTTGCATTGTTTAGTCGACTCCCTGTTCAGTGCAGCTACATGGGCTGTCTTTGGAAATCAAGAAAAAAAAATTCTTTGCTAATTAAATTGGGAAACATGTCATGTTTTCCCATTATAAAGCATAAATGAATGTCCAGTTCAGTGTGGTGTGTCTTTTGATGGGCTCTGGGGAGTTGAATTCCAGGGAGTAACTGAGCAGGGCTTATTCACACAGCTATCTAAGGACAGTTGCTGCATTTGTACTGAACTTTTCCCCATGGATTTCTAAAGTCTTCATAAAAGTAAAATACTGTATTTGTTTTCCTTTGATCCATATGACCAAGAATTGTCCCAATATATTCAACTACATACAAAATTTTCCCCCTATGCCTTTTCTGTATGTAAGCACCAACATAGAGTAAGGTAGTACCACAACATTTCTCTTGAAAATTCAAGTGCGCCTTCCAGTACACATTTATTTGCATAGATTTACTTTTTCTTTATTTGTGTCCTTTTGTTGGATTTAACTTTAACAGAAAATTGTTCTTTCTGTGAATTACTTGTGCTTGATTTTTCTGACTATGGCAGATCAGTTAAATGTGGAGGAGATTAATTTCACAGGCACTGGATTCATAGCATTATTAAATTAATTGATTAGAAGTTAGGTTGTAAGTAGTTTCTCTTTCATGACCGATGCAGTATTTCACTAATCAGAGATAAATGAAAGTTAAATAAAACCTTGTTAACTACATTTTTCATAAATTTACCAGGCTACTTCTGGTGGTTTTGTCAATTTGCTATAGGGTGAGTTTTTTAGGGTGGGGTTTTTTGGGGTTTTTTGGGTTCTTTTTAATCTTATGGAACATATCTGTAGGCAATTCATAAGTATTTTCTTTTAAAAGTCTATTGAAGGGTCTCTCCTGAAGTGTGACCTCAGTGACTGTGCTAAGGCCAGGTTCTCTGGAGTTGCCTGGGACTCCTAGAGCCTTCCAAGGTGAGATGAGGATTCTTCCTGGCCCAGATTTGTTGAGATGCACATGTAGGCCTCATCTACCGTCAACTGCAGTGTTCACACCTGTGAAACATTAGAGGGTGGTAACACAAGTTGATAAATACTCTACCCTCTCCTGACTTTTGCCTAGTGAGGGGATATCCATAGGTGCCTTGTTAATTATTGGAGGGAGGGATTCTGCCCTAGATGGTGAATCAGAGAAGGTGCTTAATTGCCTCTTACCAAAGTTTATTTTGTTGACTACATAGTAATACCCACTTTTATTCAGAACCCTAGCTGAAATAGTATCCTGCTTTGTTCTGTAAAAAGCCTGGTGCTTAAGGTACTTTTTCCAGAAGTGTGAAACCTGCATGGTAAAATTTCCTTATCCTAGAGTATTTCCATTCTCCACTTACCTGTGAGAACACATCAAGGTGGGAGCCACTCCATCAGCCAAGAATTCAGGATGTTTGTTACAGGGATAAAGGCACTACAATGATATGGGTGAGGTATGAAAAAGGAAGAAAATGAAATACAAAATGGTTTCAATATGCAGTATAAAGAGAAGTTGAAAGCAAATTAATTCTTCCTATTCTTCAGGGAATAGTGAGAAACCAATGGGATTGAGGCAAAGTCTTATACCCATTGCAATGAACTGAAATGTTATGATTGAGTGCAAAGCTCTTAACCTGTTGCTTTTAGTGACTTTCCCAAACCTGTGGTGGAAGTCCATGGCACAGCTGGGTCCTGGTGCCAGCATTCCAGGACTATGTTTAAAAAAGTGAACAATGAGAATGGAAAAACATCTGACTCCATGAATTTTATGCAGGTTTCTCTGACACTTGCTGGAAAAGGATGCAGTTTTGAAATGTGCATTGCTATGGCCTCGGTGCCATTAGTGCACTGGGAGTTGTTTTGTGATCAACCTGTACGTGACGAAATAAAAGGCAGCCTTCTGGAATGACAGTGATGCACCTTTTGAAACTGCTGCCTTCTGCACGTGGGGTTTGAAGGAGACTATTCTGATTAGGTGGTTGGTGGGTGATAAAGTTGTGGGTGAGATCTTGACTTGATTGCAGGTAGTGCAAGCTTGCTGTTGAAGCAGGGTTGTTCCTTTAACAGGTTTGTTTGGTGTTTGTTCTGGAATCAATTAAGATGCTGGCAGCAAAGGCAGTCTATGTGTCCTTCATAAATTCAGTTTTGAGTGTTGTTCTACAGCCTGGAAAGGTCATGTCAGTGGATCAGAAAACAAGAAAGCTTTTTCAGTTTAGATGAGGACAGCAGGGAGTAGACCTGCTGCAGCTGTCTTGAGAATAGGAGCCTTGCTGTAGAGTGTATAGGGTGTTGCACTCATACATAGGACTTGAATTTGACCTACACTGATGAAAATCAGTACTTTTTGTTTTAAATGCTTACAGGGTCCTTTTAAATGATTCGCTTAAATGGTCTGGGATGTAAAAATGTAGCGAGCTGACTGTCTTGGCTTACAGAGGCTGTTCATTCTGTCAGCAAAAGAGATTTGTAAAAATAAGATACATTTATGAAATGTATTTATTTACCAAATGTATTGTGCTGGCTCTGAAGAAGATATTCCCTTTGATATGTGTTAGTAAGTATTTTAATGATTCATTTAATCATGTAAAGCCTGGTGGACGTTTTTATCAGAGGAAATACATACATGCTCTGATGGTTAAATTATGCATTTGTTAAAATAAAATGAAAGAAAAAAGGCCACCAAACCTCTAAATATACCTTTTTATGGCAGGAAAGAGGCCTCAAAAATTTTAAAATTAATATAACAAGGATGATAATACACTTTAAATGCAATTTGGACTGCCATGTTCAAAAGAACGTAAAGTAGCAAAAGCTTCTCAAATTTCTTCCATTTCAGCCTTCTTGGAAATGCTAAGGATATTACTGCCTCCCTCCTGTTCTTGAGGCTCTACTCCAACTGGAACACCCAAACCCCTGCAGCTCTCCCCTCTTCTTGAGGTTTTGTTTTTTTTTGTTTTTTGTTTTTTTTCTATTTTACTGAGAGCTTCAGAGTGCAAAAAAAAACCAACAAAAAAACCCCAAAAAACCCAGCAATCCCCAAACATTAAAATTATCCTGTAACATGGCACATTTTGAAAGTAAACAGGAATATAATCTGCAATTACGCTTGATTTTGATATGCACAACAGGACAAGAGTAATTCTTATGGCCAAGCTTTAAATATAGTCTGGATGTTGTTTATCTCTCAGTTGACTGAAATCAGTTGTAGAAATGAGGAAATATTAGTCTTGGAAAAAGAGAAAAATACCAAAATTAAATACCTTCTTTATATAATGAAAATGTATCATAAACAAATGAATTCAAATCCAAAGTAAATTAATATGCTATTCTGCTACTGACCAACCCTATATTTGAGATTAATAATTGGGATTTTTTTTTGTTTGTTTTTTAAATTATGAAATGACAATTAGTAGCACTTGGTTTTCACTGAGGTACAGGTGGGGAAAAAACTTGATATTTTATTTTGAAATTATGTTACTCAGTTTCTTTGAAGTCAAGTTTTTAAAGTTTACATACAGTGGTTCTGCACTTTGGTTTCATAAGATATCTTTTTACATTTCTTTCTTGATTGCAGACTGGCAGCACTGGCAACCAACCTTGCTTCTAATAGTTATTCCCTAAACTATGAAGGAGCGGGGTTGGAAGCATCTCCTACCAGTTATCTTTATTTTACTGTGTGGTAATCTGTGTTATCACTGCTCCTAAAGTCTGTTTTCTTCAACCCTGAATTATCAATAAGAGTGGACGGAGCCCTGGAAGACTTTTTCACTGTACCTTATTTGTCCCTGTATCAGAAATGTGGGGGACAGACATCATTCGGAAAACTATTTTAGCTTTTCTTTGAAAGACTGCACCACACTCATTGCCCCTTGGCAAACTTTTGGTCTTTTTAAACATGAACGATCCAGCTGAGAGTGCAGGTCAGGACCTGGAAAATTCTTCTTCTACTGGTTGTAGTTGTCTCTGTATCGCAGCTGCTTTTTATCAGAAGAGGGCTGCAGCTAAAAGGTCTTAAATCTCACTTTTCCTCTGAGGGTTTCTAGATTGTCAGGTGTTGACCACTTGGCTACACCAAGCATATCTTCTACTTGGGATCTATCTGCCTTCTTAGGAGCAACTGTTGGTTTGTTGAAGGGTAGATGTAGCCCTTTCATTTACTTTTTGTTGTGCAGAACAGCATTTCATGGTTGAGATTTAGTTAGCAAACACAACCGCTAAACTTCTGAGTGGCAGACAATAGCCTGAATCATTACAGACATGAAACCACATGATTTATGATAAAATTGGGCAGCAGCTTGTAATGAGGTGCTGATCAAAACTTAAAGCAAAATCTCAGTGCTCCAAAGAATTTTAGTAACATATAAACTAGATCTTTCCAGCAACTCCTTGCTTTGTAGTGAACCCAAACAGATTGGTATCCAAGTTAGTCTTGGACATTTGTAGTTTTCAGACTGCTCTTAATAAATGTGGGTGCTCCCTTAGGAGAAAGATCCCCTTATAAACAATAAAGGTAATATTGAAAATTTATTCTTCAATCGAATACACTTCCATTTCAGTCAGCATCTTATATTTTTATGTTTTTAATATGTGAGAATGCAAAGCAGAATGAAAGAAGGAAGAGGAAATCCTGTGCATAAGCAGGGTGGAGTGTCATCCCTTCTTTGACTGACTTCTCTCAAATTAAAACAGGAGGAAAAAAAGGAAAAGTAAAAAAAAGAGTAGGAGAAAAACATTTGTTCCTTTTTCATTTTAATTTTCAGTGCGGAAGGAGTGAAAATACTTTTAATGGTCATGTTTTTTGTTTTCTGTACACCTTTTCTAAGTATATTTTTGACTGTATTGTCAGGGAAGCCATTATCTTACCTAAAATACTTTTTTTAAAAACAGTTGCTCTTGTGCTATATTTAGCTGTATCAACTAATTCAGTGACTATCCTCAATAATTACAGAGTTACAGAATTGCTACTGCCAACAGTGTGGGAAGGCAGGCTTTACTCGGTCAGTTCTATTGTGGCTGCAAAATCCTGGTATGAAAAGAGTAAAATGCAAGGACAGAGGAATAGCTTAAATCACTTAAATGTTCTATCTGATGTTGTTCAGGATGAACATTGAACGGAGTATCATTAACCTCAAAGATACAGCTTCTGATCACATTTCTGTTTGTTTTTATGAGCATGTTGCCACTTACGGGTGCCTCGGCCTTTTTATCATCGCCTCTGTGTGCCACTGCTTTCACAGGATGGTTCTTTCTGTGTGTTAAGGAGAAGAAACTGCAGTCTGCTCCAACTTCTTAGAGCTGCAGTTATAAATAGACTTGGAAGCAGCAACAGGCTGGGTCTACTGCCTCTGTAATGGCCCTTTCCAAATACTTTAAAACAAATGATTCATCAAATAAGGAACACTAAAAGAAGAAATCTGCCAATTTGTAGAATTTGACTCCTCCTAATCAGAGCAAGGCAACAGGATGTTGAGTTCCTGCCCTGCACCTGATTAAAGCCAAATGCACTAGGAACAGCTGGAAATAAGAGGAAGCACCAAGCTCTTCTCAGTTGGGGGTAGGACAGCAAAAGAATTTTTTTAAATCTCTTCCACCTTTGTTGTTCTGTTTTCCTGACTCTTTGACAGATAAGCACTGATTTCCTGTGGTATTTGGACCCCTTAGAAACCACGTAGAATGTACAGAATATAGGAAAAAGCTGCACGTGTATGTGCTTGACCTAGGCAGTCGATTTTGGTCACAATGTTATTCAACATTCTTCATCATCAGTATAGCCAAATTGCTAACTTTACAGACTCTGGTCATGCAGGTGCCAAATTCTCCAAGTTCTGCCCACCCACCTTCAGCAAGTTAAAACCTCTAAGAGTAGCATAGAGACCAAGATGCATTTTCCATCTGGATCGCTGTGGTAGTTCTCACTGCTGCAGGCTCATGCAGAGCCCCTCAATGAGCATGCTTCTCTTTCTTTTTTTTTTTTTTTTTTAATGGAAACACTGAAAAAATGTGAAACCTTTGTCAGTGCTTTCTTCCTCTGCTCTAGAAACCATAAAACCCACAGCTTTTTAAAGCTTTGGAGTATACACATGCCCTCAAATAAGTGTTAAGCAGTTATTTTTCCCCATGCAGTTGTAGAATGTGTTGCAGATTACAGCCAAGCACAAAAAATAATTGTCTTGTAGATTGTGCTGTAGATACAGTAACAGTTGAACAGTGGTTTATTGCCTAAAATACAGCAATTACTTCAGTGTCAGAAATCTTCCCAAAACCTCAAGACGAAGGTCCTTCTTTACCATTTCTTGAAGTTACTTCTTATGTGATTATTCCTGGGCTTTTTGCAGCCATGTCACAGAGCTACTTTATGTGTGTGCAGGTTCCCCTCTGTGCCTGGAGCCAACAGAACAGGCTGTTCGCTCAAAGTCTCCCTGGGCCTGATCCAACAAGCTATGAAGTCGGGAGCAGGACTTCTCTTGGCTTCCCTAAGCTTTGGATCAGGCCTCCTGTGGCAAGCATTTTGTACTGTGGCATCCACACCTCGCCTCCTTCCTCTGTGAGCGTCAGCACTGCCAGAGGGTCAGAGTACCCACTTTCACTTTAATGCTTCAGTAAAGCAGGCAGTTCAGATAAAATAAATTTCTTTTTAAAGTCATTCCTGAAACACTTTTTTCTCATCTTGAAATAAAGGAGAATGTGCCTGTAAAGGTCTCAGTCAGCGTGTACTTTTCTTCTCTCCTCTACTAAAGTTTGCCAGATATTCCATTTCTTTGCCTCCTTTTTTTCTTCAGTTTTTCAGGTTAACCTTGGGACTGTTTTGTGAGAAATGGTGTTAACAGTACCTGATATATGAGTACTGGGGCTTGCCATAACACTGTGAGAATAGCTGCTGCCAAATTTTATGACCTCCAGGGCTGTATATTTGAAATCTTGGTATATGTCAACCAAAACAGTGTGCCTTTACATCAAGCAAAGGAAAGTGATACTTGTATACACAGTTGAAAAGCCAAGGGACTCTGCAGATATTGAGAGAACAAAAGGGCACTTCCATGAACTTGTGCAGTAAAATACAAACCTCAAGTACTTTATGTTCCTCTTTTGACTTCTCTGCAGGGTGCAGGATTGTGGCTGAGGCTTGGATAGCCTTCACATGGTGTTGGAAGGCAAGAACAGGTCAGCAGGTGTCTGTGCTGGACTGCTGCACTGCCTTCATCTTTGCAACAGGAGGCTTTGCCTCTTGGGAGAGTTGGAGTGGGTTCTTTGGGCAAACAGGTATTGCTTGAGGAAAATGGGCATGTTTCAGAGTACAGTAGGTATCATTCTGTTGTTTAGCTTTTAGCACCTGTTGGAAAGTGACAAATTGCTCTGTTTTTCCCTTTGATATGAGTAGCCTAGCTTGCCTATTAATGTGTAATGTGCTTTCCTAATATAGCTTAGGAAACTCTTTATAAATTATTGTTCACACTGTATATGACAATACAAGTTGTATTTATACAGATCTAGTCAAAGCACTGGAGCAATTAAACACCTACTCATCACATAATGTGTTTTTCCTGTCTTCTGGTGCCAAAAAAAAAGGTGTTTGAATTTATGTAGAGATGCTCTGTTTTCTCCGAGCTAATGGAACTTGCCTGCTGCTATTTTGGAACACAGTCATTATGTGTTCTTTGATATCTGTACATTTACAGCCCAAAGCAGATACTGGATATTGTTACAACTTGTGGAAACTTGTATGTTAAGTCTGATTTCCGCCCCTCCCTTTGGTTTATTTGTGAAAAGAAATTACTTCCAGAATAAAATGCTCTAATACTTAGAGGCTAATTTACCTATTAATTAATACCATTACTTGAAATTATATTCTTTAAGAAGGATGTGAAAAACTGTGAATAATTTTATTAAAGTTTTCCATTAGATAGTGTAGTTTTAATGGTTCAGTAGATATTCTATATTTTTCAATGCGTATTATCGTTAGAAAAAAATTATTGTTAACACATTTGCTTTCCTTTTTAACCTGGGAAAAGATTGTGAAAAATTGATAGACAATACCATTGAAAAATCTTTAAAATAATTTTTCACAGATTCCCACAGATTTTCTTTGACTTATGCAGATGTAAGAGTATGACAAATTGGATGTGTTTGTGAGATGCTAGTGTGCTCACATGTAAATGCAAATATGTGTATGTCTCTGTACATTCTCCTTAGGGTTTATTCTACCATGTTCCCCAAAGGTGGTGTGCTGTTGCTTTCATAAATTAGAATTAAGGCCCTTGTGTGTGTGTATATATATATATATATATAAAACAATTGCTTTAATGC
>VXBB01007092.1:894454-926049 GCA_013399915.1 Illadopsis cleaveri | reverse complement strand
TGTGTTCTCCAGATCTCTTTATTCCAGAGAAAAAAAGCCAAGAAGGAGAAAACAAATTTTTTTATTATTTCACTCCTACAATGCTTGGTCTCAGAATGAGCCAAAGGAACATTTCTTACGATTTATTTTTCTGTTTCTAACAAACTGAGATGGCTGTCTCTGTTTAGAAGAGCTCTTTCCTCTCATCAACTCAGAAAATAAGCGCATCTTGTGATGCTTTCAAATACTTTTTTTTTTTTTTTTTTTTTGTTTTTCTGGTGAGTGGTAAANTCTTTTAAATACTTTTTTTTTTTTTTTTTTTGGTCTTTTGCGAGGAGTGGTAAATCACTTAACTGTTAAAATGAAGTTAAGCAAAAAGCAAATCCTGTGATGTTGGGAGAGACATGGAAGCAATGAAACTAATGCAAATGAAAGGAGGAACTCAACAGTATAAGAGAGAGGTGTCCTATGCTTGGGAAAACCTTTCATTTGCTTTTAAATTATCTAATGACAGTCTTGCAGTGTAAAAAAAAGCTGTTTCCAGTGTGTTCCTCTCTGCAAATGAAATTGGAATAGACACAGAAGACTTGATGTGAACCATAGTAAAACTTGACTCGCTTAAACAGGATTTTGTGTAGATTTAGTGAACATTTTGGTCTTACAAGGCATTGTGACAAACTTAAGGAAGTTCAGGAGCTTCAGGGCTATTGATCTAGTTTTTCTTTTTGACCCTAGATGGAGGGATACTGTGATGTGATTCAGGAGATAAATACAGGAGTGTAACTTTGTGACAAAAGCCTGGGAAGGAGGGTCATCTTGTCTGCTTCATTTAGGAGATTCTTTCCTTCTGCTTTCATTTTTGATCAATCCAAGTGAGGTCACTAATTCAATAAAGATGCTGACGAAGTAAACCATCTTCATCATTGCAGCTTAATCTGGCAAATCAGGTTCAGAGGGTTAAAAGCACTTCTGCTTGTGAATGGATGATTATTTGATGCCAGCAGAGCCAGAAGGAGAGGTTAGTCTGATGCAGATGTCTTTGCTGGGGTCTTATTTCTTCCAAATTTACTTTTTTGGGGGGAGACACAGCAAGGACTTAGCTCTGTTTCACAGCTTTTGTGTGGCACTGCAGGAAGGAAGGCTCAGGTGGATACAGCGATGTACCTTTGACTTCTGCTCAAGATCTGTGCCATGAGCGGGAAACTGGACTTTCTATCTGCAGCTGTGAAAGTCTCTGCTGCTGTGTGGTACATCCTGAGGTCCTGAGCTCGAGGTCCATTTTCTGAGATTTTCCAGGTACCAGTATACACTTGTCTTTAATGCAGAGTTACAGTGTAGGAAATGCCTTTAGAAAAGATC
Source organism: Illadopsis cleaveri (assembly GCA_013399915.1). NCBI lineage: Eukaryota > Metazoa > Chordata > Aves > Passeriformes > Timaliidae > Illadopsis > Illadopsis cleaveri. Next base: position 924,711 of record VXBB01007092.1, on the reverse strand, counting down.
TGCTCAGGTCGTTACAAATCTAAATGAACAATGAAGTTTCCCAACATATCATTTGATTAAATGAAACAGAAGAATACACTGCTTCAAGTTGCCCAGTTTCCCCTCATGGAAATCCTAGAGAAACTAGTATGCAACTTCTAGTTGCATTATACCAGACCTTCCCACTCCCCATACCCACAACTGGAAAGCCTTATAACTCTTTTTTGTTTGTTTGTTTGAGATTTGTGCTGAGGAATCATTAGCCATCTGTCTGAAAATTTTCTGGTGTCAAAGAAACTACATATTGAAATAGGGCAGAATTATAATACTGTGACACTTCTTAATTCTTCATTCTCATGTAGTCTGTGATGTGAGATACCCTGTTTTTATCTCTTCCTTTGCAAACAGGTTAGCAGTCTTCCAAATAGATTGGTCACTCACAAATCTAGCTTTTTTTTCCTTAGTAACTTGCTATAAACTTTTGAGTTGCTTTTCGGCTTACAGATAGAATCAATTGCTTTTTCTAAGTTCTAAATTAAAAAAAGGTTTGATCAAACTAGTTTAATACCTCATGTGACTTTGGTTGAGAAAGGTAAGTGCAATGGGTAAGATAGAGTTTTTAGTCTAGGAAAAGGTTTTGGGAATATGTACCCAAGGTGTCACTGTGAGGAGCTAGTTTGGGTCCAGCAGTTGTCTTAGCCAAGCTCCCTCCTCTGCAGGACAGGGCATCTCTGTCTCTGAAAGCAGCTTAGTCACATCAGAGGAGGGGAAAAGCTTTGTTTGCTGGGCAGTAGGAGCTGCAGAAGAATTTGGAGTTGCAGTGAGTGCTGAACTACACACAGGGCTGTGTCATGCCAGAAAAGCAGTGTAGCTGATACCCAGACAGGATGCTACTGAGTAGAAATAAGGAGTCAATATTGCTTATATGACCTAATATGAGAACACCTCAGGTCTTCTGCTTTCCAGAATATGCTGAGAATAGGAAACAACTAAGAGCAAAGACAAAAGTGGTTCTAGGCCTGAAAAAGTCTTGCTGTTAAATGACATTAGGAGGCCACTAGAGTTACCTTATTAAAGCAGCTATTTGATCTTGCTCACACAGGGAGTAAAATGTTTGGTATTACTGGGTGCTTAACCTCACAGGCAATTATTTGGAGATCTAGTGCTGAAAACTAAAGTTAAACAAATTCAAACTAGAGAAGAGGTGCAAATTTTTTAAAGTGAGGACAATTAGCGTTTGAGCGGCTTACCAAAGGAAGTGAAAGATTCTCCATTTCTTGCAGTCCTTAAATCAAGATTGGATGTTTGCCTAAGAGATATAAATAACTACTAGCTATTTATACAGCTTGATATAAGAATCACTGAGTGAAGTCATATGGCCTGTGTTATATGGGACTTGGTTATACTAGAAAAAGAAGAATTCTAGGTATTATTATTTATATGTGTAATAATTGTTGTTTATGAAGATAGTAAATGCAGCAACAAAAACATGTGTTTCTTCTTCAGTAGTCATATTTTCCTTGGATGTATGCATGTATCAATCAGAATAGCTGATGCTTCTTTCAGTTTTTCATCCACAGGCTTAAGTAATACCAGCTATGGTTTTTTATGTTTTGCTCTGTATGAAATTAGGTTGTTATTGGTGTTTCTGGTTTAGCTTCCAGATTCTTACATTAGCCCACTGGGTACTAAAGCATTTGAGTTGTAGACACTTAAGTACTGCTTAACAAAAAACCCCACAAACAAACAAAAAAACCATCAAACAAACAATCTTGTTTCCTTTAGAAATTGAATAAAAATTAAAATTCTATTTCCAACTTTTATATGGAAAATCAAAATACAAAACTGATTTTGTATTTCCTTAGATTATTTAGAAAACCTGAATTAACTGTAATGTGTACATGTAGTATCTTAGCCTACAGACTTTACATGAATATATCTACATATAGAGAAAAACACATCTTAAGGTGTTTCACCTGGAAGGACAAGGTGGTGATCACCTGGTTTATTTCCAGGTAATGGTGTTAGAAATTTTTACAGTTTCTTCTGAAACTGTAAAAACAGAAGGCCTACAGAGGTCTCACTCGTTTTAAAAGCCTATCCTAATAATCCCAGAATTACCAAGACAACTACGATAAAAGTGCTAGTCTTGTATTTAAGTTACAGGCAAAGTAATTCCATTTGAAATTTATAAAAACTAACTCTTAACTTCTGTAAATATAGCCTTTCCAAAAGTACTTTGCCAAGGCTTAGGTGTCTTTGGCCATCTGTAATGGATTACTTTCTCTTAGTGCATTTCAGCAAGCAGGGTGGTGAGAAAGCCTTGGTGACAACAACACTAATGCAATAGGCACGATTTTTTTCCCTTTCAATTTATTTTGGCAATCTTGCAAGAGGGGGAAGCAGATCTAAATCAGCTACTGCAGCCTCAAGTGCACTGAGTGCTCTTTGATATCCTCTCTATGTTATGTCTTCTGTAAGGTAATAATCAGGTGGGCATTAAAAAGATTATTAGGATCGTGCCCAGCTTTTTGATGTGCTTTATTTTCCAAAATTACTCCATTAGGGGCACAGTGAAAGTTGGCAGAAATGATGTCTGGGCAGTGGAACCTCAGAAGAGATGAGAAGCCAGTGGCTCTGGCAGGCTGCTGTTGCTTGCAGGGCTGCAGTGTTGCAGGACAGATGATTTGAAGCAGCGGCTGCTTCGCTCACAGCCCAACACTTCAGCTAATTCATCATGGGGCTCTCGGGCGCTCTGCTGGCGCAAACTTGAAAGGTTAAGGCAGTAAATAGTTTATTGCCACCGAGGCCTGTGGAACATTGATCACTGTTGAATCCCCTCTGTTTAGATGTAGCTTCTTTTGAAATATGCTCTGTAGGTTTAGTCTGAGAGCCGGATAATTGCTGCGAGGGCTTAGGGCTTGAAAGCAGACGCTGCTACAGCCGGAGCTCAATGCGCTGCCAAGACAGACTCGTGTGAAGTGTTACAGCATTATGTTTTCTTAATTCTCAGGCTTGAATGAAGCAATAGGAAAGACTGGTTTTTGAGATATGGAGGGCTAAACTCATGTGGAGTTTGCCCATTTCATTCCTATTAATAAAATCCTTGCTATAGTGTTCTTTCCAGCCTCTCCGGTGTGCGTGCTGCAATTTAAGGCATCTGATGGTTCTCCTTAGCCTATTGTGGAGGACCTCCTTAATTGCTGTGCAATTAAGATTTTTGCAGTGTGTGAATTGATTTGGTGAGGTTACACACCAGAAAATACTCCTGCTCGTGTAGCTGTATGCCTTTTTCACAGCCCACTTCTGTATAGGATTCTTACTCTCACCACTGAGTTTCTGGAACGTGGCTGGCAGTATCCTGTCAATATATAGTGCTGGTTGTGTGCCAAACCATCTTTTTGAGTGTCAAGTTCTGCCAAAACGTGATCTAATGACTCCAGGCTTTGGATCCAGATTGACTAATTTCTCTAACTTGAGGGGGGGTTATGAGTTTGGGAGGGCAGATTACAGCAGCAGCCTAAAAATATGCAACAACGCCAATTGTATGTGCTTAAGCTTTTATGATCATGTGTGATGATATGACAGTGTATGTTATATTTTTGGTGATGGTGTTCTCCTTAGAAGGGGGAATTCTCATGAACTTGAGCCCTCACCCTACCATCAGCTCCCCCAGGATGAAACACTGTGTCCATGGGGAACTTCTCAACTTTGCTCAATGTATGTATGCACTTTAGGTTCAAGATTAACTCTAGTTAAGTTGAGGTTATTTATATTTGCATCATTTATTTATTTTTCAGTAAAAGCCTGCAGATAAAGACTCATAAAGAATAAGACAGTTAAGAAATTTTAGAGATTTGAGCTTGTTGAGCTATAGCTCTGTAGCATATTGCATATGAATATAGTCTTTTAAAGAGAAGTTGCAGTCTGGACAACATGCTGACAGATTTGGAGCTGTTTATCAAAGGTAGTATCTGCACTCTTTTGTTCCGAAAACAGAAATGTTAGCTCAGATTGCAAAGAAAGGGAGATGAAAGACCTTTTCATACATCATAACTGGAATTTTGTACTAAGCTCATATTAATATTTTTTTCAAACTGTACTGGGATACAGTAAGTTAATTCCAGACTCTAATTTTAAATGTATGAATTGGTGTGACTCTTGGGGATGTTGCAGGGCTGGGAGTTGATGATCCTGTGGGTTCCTTCCAACTCAGCTTGTTCTGTGATTCTGTGGATATTTTAATACAATTTTGAAGAAAAAGAAAAAAAATCAAATAATAAAAATTGAATTCCTGTATTTAACAGGTTTCTATAAAATTCAAGACCAAGGCAGTAAAGTGAGAAGGGAAAAAAACCAACCTGGTGAGCAGTCAATCAATTTCTCTGTATGTGGCCTTAGTCTTTACTGAGAAAACAGTACCTCAGGCTTGGCAGCTGTGAAATTTTTAGTTCATCTTTGCCATAGAGCAGATCACATTTTTTCCTCATTTAGACAGGGCTGTGAATGGATGATGGATGAACTGTAGAGTCATTGTGTTAGAAATACCTATTTCGTTTTAAAAGCTCAGCCCCTCCTTGTCAAGGCAGTCATTCCCTCTTGTAACAATAGAAGAAATATCATGAAGTCATAGTTCAGCTACAGTGAAAGACTTCATTCAAGGATTTGATGAATAGCAAAGGGAAATGTGAGAAAAATAATGTGACAGCTAAAAACTTTTTGTTATCCTCTCCTTTGCTGTCTTGAACGGTAAAGTTCTCAATATTTTTAAGGTCAGGTGAGAATTCCCAATGCAGGCAGAATCATTTTCAGCTGAGGGAGGTTTTGAGGATGAATTTGCAGATTTTAAAGAGATAAAGAATTAATCTGTACTAAACCTTATCCTGTTAAGGATGTGCATTTTGAGCAACTGTTATATCATCTCTGCTCCTTAAACAGCTTCAGTTTTATGATTTCTAGGTAAGAGGAATTTAATAAATATTTGAAACAGACTTCTGAGGTGCAATATATATTTGCTCTACTGCATAGTGAAGTGTCTTTACATACAATTTTATGAGTGTACTAATTTTCCAAATACTGAATTTCATATAAATACATTAATTGGATGGAGTTTGAATTTGGAATTTTGTGCAAAACTATAATTTCAAAAGTGGTGGTGGTTGTGAAATGTCAATGGGAACTGAAGTCTTGAGGCAGTGTTGGGGGGCATACAAGGCTCCTAGGATCAGATTGTTGTAATTTTGGCATGGTATCTAATTGGATCTCATACCTGTCTATGGTAAGTTCCTGTGATGATATATTGCATAGTATTTGCTCTTGTTGTGCAGGAAGCCAATAGTATCAGTTCAGAAGAAGTAATCAAATATCTGTGCGTTCTGTCACCTCAGGAAGAAAATTCATTGTTTATTTCCTCTTTCTGCAGGATAAAAATGCCCTGTAAATATGTTACTAGGCTGACACATTGCTACAGTTTACAAGCATGGTAGCTATTTTCTTCATAAATTTGGCAAGCTTATAGCATTAAAAAAAAGCATTTCCATACACCAGAGATGTAAGTAGATACCAGTTAGTTTGAGTTGGATATATATTGGCCAAGTCTGTTTACCTGAATCTGAGGAATGTCTGTATGACCAGTATAGCTATGAAATCTGAGATGACTTTATTCTCACTTTTTTTTTTCTCAACAAAACACTTCCTAGATTTACCCCCTTAATTTTTTAGGAAGAATTCAGACCTTTACAAGATAGAGGTTTTAGTCTAGGAAAAGGTTTTGGGAATATGTACCCAAGGTGTCACTGTGAGGAGCTAGTTTGGGTCCAGCAGATGAGTTAGCTAAGTGTTCCATACAGGGAGTATAAGACTTCAGTGCTCTCTAATGATGTCTTCTAGCACTAGAGACAGAAAAAGAAACTTGTTGGTGTCTGCAGGTGGGATTGTGAAGCTATGTTGCTGGTTTAGGAATAGCACAGTTTACTTGAATTTTCTGAGTAACAGTCTTTGCAGAATGAGGTTTAATCACATTTTGTTTGTTGTGTTCGTTAATCCCATTACTGTATTAACTGCAAGCTACTAACAACTTTGGTTTATGCATGTATGTGGATTTTTTTAATGTGTATTTACCTTATTGGCTTTTCTTTACCTGTTTTTTCCTTTTTTCATACTGACAGGAGATGTGGTGTGTCTCTATTCATGATGTTAACTAGCAAAAATCAAAAATTAAGAAATCTTAACAGTTTGATTTTAAAGGGTTCACTAACGTAAACTATCAATCTTTCATTTTTCATACTCAGACATGCACATCTTTCCCTTTCCTTTTCCTCCCGCCCAACAGAGGAGCAAAGGAGACAGTTCTTGAGGGTGCGGTTATCGTGAGTTAATTGCAACCCTGAGGGGTTTGAGACACTTGGGTGCATTTCATGCCTTCTAGCTGTCCAAGGATGAGATTTTTCACACGAAGACTCCACCCCACGGTATTTTACTTTTTATTGCATAAATCAGTTTGTGTGCCTAGGGATCGTTTATCATTTCCCTAATATTCACCAGGGTACAAACAGTACTGTTCCAGTTCCATTCAACCTCCTTATTTCTCCCTCCTACCTTTGCTCAAAAAAAAAAAAAAAAAAAAGTTTGGCAAGATGCTAAAATTATATAATGGTTGTTCTGTATTTAATACAGAAATCATACATTATCATAAAAAACTTTCACCCTTGAGTACTCTTTGTACTTCTGAGAACATGATATATGGCTGACTAGTGCACTTAGCAACGATGACTTCATTTAAATCTTTCAGTTTCTGAGAAAGGGATTACTGCCTAGAACCTAACTGGTATGAAAAATACATACTGTCAGATGCAACTGCAGTTAAAATCAGCTTAAATTTGTGTGTGGAGAGTGTACTCTTGCAACACGAGAGGTGTTAAAATCTATAGGAGTGGAAAGTGAAATACTTGCTGAGGTTTTGCTTTCATGCCAAAGCTTTTTAATTTTTTACCAATTACAGAATTTTTCATCACCATCCACTATTTACATTTTTCAGCCTTCCCAGCCCAGCTTCTTTGGTATACTGGTGATACAGGATCAAAAATTAACTAATGTTTCCAAACTCCCGTAAGACCCTTTAGAAATTTCCTCTATTCCTCTGGCAAACAGGCAGCACCAGTTTGTTTCTCCCAATGTTTTGTGGTTCCTTGACAGAACTTTTTGCATCCCAGATGAGGATGCTCAAAGCCCCAGGGCAGCCTGGGGTCAGGGCACTGGAAATTAGCTAAAACTCCTGCTGCAGCCATGAGGTGTAACGTTCTTAGCTGAATCAGGGTTATGTGCAATCACGGACCTTAACTTGCGATATTTTTTCATCCAGCCGTACTTCACAGCTATTCAGCCTGTTTCCCTCATGGATAATCACTGCCTATAATGACCTGTGCAGCAGGGCTCTCTCAAGTGGCCTGTAGAAGCTCCAAAGATTTCCCCTTTTTGTATGTGCATTTTGTGGGCAAGTCAGTATCATGACATCTTCCTTGGCTTAATACTATGTGATAAAACTTACAGACTGAGCTTCATTTTTTTTTTCTTGCCTGATGGACAAGCTCTGGAAACACTTTTTTAAAGTTTCAGTTAAATACTTGTGAGTATTGGCTTTCTTGGAAGGACATGGGAACTGAGTATGCTGTTTTATAGAGGCTTGCAGGCATGTAGAGAAAATGTGTTTGGGAGGGAAGACAGGTTGAAAAAAATCCTGAGATAGATTTACATGACTCCTTCCACATTTGTCTCTTCTTGAGATAAATGTACCCTGTTGGCATGTGCTTGTGAGCCTGCCATTTCTTGACTGAGATATCCATGAGTCATTCAGAAAAGAAAAAGCATGATTGAAAAGTGCTAATTGAAATAAAATATTTGCATACAATAGGGACGTGGCCTCTGCCTGAGGTATACATTCTTTTAAAACTAAAATGCAATCGTTCACAATTTTACAGGCTTCACCTTATTTGTCAAATTTTATGTTTCCACTGATCGTGTCCAATGACTTGTTCAGTACATTTTGGCAACTTGGTCCTGTCTACCACAGTGGTTTTCCAACATGCCTCATCATGAGGCTGCCAAGTTCACTTTGAAAGCTGACAGAGCTTTTCATACATTAGTCAAGTCTTACTCAAAGCTGCTCTGAGAGGGCCTTTTCTGGCACCTCAAGTGCCACCCTGCGATATAGGCGAAGAGAAGCACTGTATTGTAGAGGTCAGAATGGTCTTTTGTAACTTCTAGCACTGCTAGAGACAAAACCTACAAAGCTGTTTAAGGCCACAAATGCAGTTTGTTCTTAGGGGCGAGAGGGAAAACTCACAAACTTGTTGAGGTTTTGAGATTAGTTGACTACCATATTCCTTCTTCATGAATGGTTTACCTTCGTGTTCAAGTGAAGAGCAGCTATTATTCCTAGTCCTTTTCTCTGTGTCAGAATCCAAGACATAGGTGAAAAACAGGGCTGAGGTTAGGGTTGCGGGTTACAATATACAAATCAGTTGCAGTGTTCTGCTTTGATTTACGATCACCATGGCTCCTGAGTGCCAAAGCTGTCTTTTAAAATTTATGCCTATGCGTTGTTTTCTAAGAGTTGTAGTGAAGAGGCTTTAGTAGTCTGTAATAAATGAAAGAATAAAGTAGGGCAAAGGGAATACTAGCAGAAAAAATAACAGACTGATTTATTCTCTGAGAGTATCATCCTGCTTGTTCAATAAAGTTCAACCAGAGGGTCTCATCCCTTTAAGCTCTCTGCTCCTTGGCCTCTTCCCCTTTACCTCCCCATACCTGTTGAGACACATGTTTTTTTAGATTTCATCCCACAGGTTTCTTCCTCGCCAGCCACCCACATCCTTTTAAGACAGCTGAGTTGATTAAGTAGAACATTTTATGTGGGGGATTGCCTAGGAGTTCAGAGTGCCCACTGTCACACAGAAAACAGCAGTGTTCTGCCTGAAAAGATGCAACTGGAGAAGATATAAAGCTCGTGGTTTCCAAAGTACTGTAACTATATTAAAATCTGAGCACTAAATGTGGGAATAATAGGGTTTTCCACTCCAGTAGCTTCCTAGACAGGATGAAGAACTATCACAGTCAACTTTGAGGTATGTAATTACTACACTGAGTTTACTGAAAGCAGTTTCTACAGGTTTATTACACCATTCACAACAAAGCCGTCATCAGCTACTGTATTTGTGGATGCTATTAATACCTGTATTTCAAAATTAATCATATGTAGTGCCTGTACATGCACTACAGGTAAGTGCTCCTCTGTTAGGGTTCACCAACTTTAGCATTTCAAGGGGTGTGGGTGTTTTTTTTGGTTTGTTGGTTGCAATTTTAATAAATTTGAGGGATTTAGTGGTTTTGTTTCAGGGCTAGTGTAAACCTCAGACTCTTTTATTTAGTTAAAGAATGTTTTTAAGTATCTTTAAGTAGCTTTTTCTAAGAACAAGTAAAAGGAAAAGAATGCTACTGGCTTTTAGAACTGTTGTCCTTTCTTTGAGTTAGATTTCAGAGTAAAATTTCAGAGAGGATGACTTTATGCATTGGAAGAAAAGGTAATTATTTGCTCTGTTCAAAAGAGAAAACTGAAAAAGCCAAACCCTGGTGACTTATTTCTTTGCATGCTGTTGCATGTTTATTAATTTTCCCAGTCATTCCTGATGAAGTACTGGAGCAGGGAAAGGTGGCAGCTGTGGGAGCATGACTTTTGTCGGTACATACATATCCATCCAAATTTGCCCTGTGCAATTAGCCATCCCAATTCAGTTCTTAATGCATATGCAGCAAAATTGAAAAAAGAAAAGACTTGGGCATTAATTGCATAGAAGTCTGAGGTATGCTGAAAGAATTCTAGCTAAAGAAGAGTAGTGTTGTTTTTAATTGATTTATGGTAAACCATAAGGTAGAACTAGGTCTGTAGAAATGTGACACTAAGCAGCATTGTAAGTGATGGCAAATAAGGGGACAATATGGACTCACTGGGGAAAGTGAGTGGACAAGAAATAAGACTGAAGTGATAGTGTTTATTTAGAAAATGTGTTTCTGTGGTACTTCTACTGTTGTAAACTGATTGCATGAATGGGGCAGATGTCATTTGCCTGCTGAGATGCAGTACTTAGAACTCTTTTGTCACACAGATGCAGGTGTTGGACTCTAGCCCTAAACTCCCTTTCCTAGGTACTTCAAGGCAGAGGTTGTTCCCCAGATGGAATCACAGCATTGTTAAGGCTGGAAAAGACATCTGAGATTGAGTTGAAGCACTGATCTAACACTGCCATCTTCATCAATAAAATGTGTCCCCAGATGCCACATCTACACATTTTTTAAATGTGTGATTCCATCATTTCCCTGTTGTGCCCAGGATAAGATTGCTTTTTCCTCTCTGTGTGTATGCACATGCTTATTAATTTCCCCAAAAACTCATGTTCTCATTTGAAGTCCTGTTCTGAAAGCTTCTCCTCAACTGAAGCACCACAGGCTGCCAGGTGTGGTCAGAGCTGAGGTACCTCTCTGCCCTTAGGCTGTGAGGATGATGATTTTTGAGTGGCTGACAATAAAAGAGAGCTAAGTTGCTTTATCATGCCTGGTTTAAGAGTGCTTCCAGACAGCATTACCTCAGCTCCACAGTGAAATGGTAACTTGTTTTCTTGCAATGACTTGGCTGTGTCTTGGCCGCTGTCAGGGCCCATATTCATGGGCAGTTTATCTGATTGGGTTTATGGTCTCATTAATGAGTAATACATGCACACTGATGTAAATTTTTTTTTCTTGGAGCATCCCTGTGAAACAGAGAAACTCCTTCAAACCATAGTTAGCTTTTAGGAAGCAAGTAGCAATTCTTGTTGTTCAGAGGAGGAGAAAATTTCTTTTAATTTTGCAAAATCAAAAATCACATATATTTCCATAGGGTAAAATGTAACAGCTTTTGTTAATCACTATAGAAAGTGGGTTTTTTTAATAAATTGAATGTCATATCTCTATAGTGGCTTCATTCAAAGTGTGCGCAGCTTAGTCAGAATAAATTGCAGGATTTTAGCAGCAGTCAGTGGGTTTTTTCTCATCTTTTTATCATGACCTGTGCTGCATCAGTAACTACTTGGATAGAGCACAAAAAGCCATCCCAAAATAATGAAAAGTGTAACTTGGAGAACTGAGCAGACAGTTGATGATGTAGATAATGGGTAGACAGGGAAGAAAATCAACAAAATATATTTTTTCTTAAAAAAAATTTGTGAATTTATAGCAAGTTTTCTCAAGTTTTTCAAAATTAGTTTGATTCTAGAAAGGATCTGCATAGCTTCAGTACAATTTTTCCAGATTAAATACACTTCAGGAAAAAAGACCCTACTCCATAATAAAATTTGTCAACTCCATTTATGAAATNGATATTTTTTCTTAAAAAAAATTTGTGAATATATAGCAAGTTTTCTCAAGTTTTTCAAAATTAGTTTAAGTGATTCTAGAAAGGATCTGCATAGCTTCAGTACAGTTTTTCCAGATTAAATACACTTCAGGAAAAAAGATCCTACTCCATAATAAAATTTGTCAACTCCATTTATGAAATAGTATTTTATTTTGTCATGAAGGGAGAAGTATTTTTGATAGTTTAGAGGTATCTGAGAAACTGAATTTTGAACTACTTTTAAGCTTTCTTTAAGAGTGCCATTTGGAATAAAGAGTTGCAGTCTGGGAAGTAATCTTCAGTGCTAATAAATGCTGAAAACAACTTTTCTGTGATTAAAAAGGAACTGTAAACCTAGGGGTGATGTTTTACCTTACAAGCTAATAGAAGGTACAAGAGAGTTGGGCAAGGTTGTCATTTGCAAAGTTTTGGGTTAATTCTAGCTCCTAGGCAATACAGAATTTCTGTCAATATTTGGAAGGGTCCATTGTATTAAGCTGTGTTTTGCAGTCTTGTTGGCCAGGAAGGAAAAGAGAGGAGAAGCTGTTGTTGACAAAGCTTTGCCATACTAGATTATTGCTTTATTCAATATCTATCTAGCCATCCATTGAAAGTCTATCAAAATCATAAAGCAGATAGATGGTGAAGATCTGGTTGCACTTTCTAGGGTTTGGGGGGTTTTTTCGTTCTTTTTTGCTGGTGACGATGATGCTTTTATCACTACTGTAAAAAGTATCTTTCAATGTGTTCTGAAAGCATCAAGGAAGCAAGGATTAAAGTTTTTAAAAAAGCTTCAGAAGTAAAAAAAAAACCCCAAAACTATAGCATAGTTGTCATGATAGAATTTTAAATAACCTGAATGTGTTAAATTTATATCTTTAATGTGAAAGTGAGTAAGAATGGTGCTAGTTCTTTGGAAGTGACTGCATTCCCTGCATGGATGTTATTCATAGCTCTCTAATCTCCTGGCACATATAAAGCAAAATGAATTGGCTATCTTTTTACATCTCCCTTTGAATGTTCTCTACTGACTCTGCAAGTTGCCCCTTTTTGTCTTTCTATTAAATAGCATTTAAAGCTTCTGGCACAGCTGGACTTGAGGATGTAAGAAAGCTTTTAGGGTATTACAATGTCATTAGCTATTGAAGCTACAGTACTTGAAACATTGAAACTCATCCTGACTTTGCTGCATGTGGCATGTGCTTGAAAGTTTGGGACGTGTGAATATTGTTGAAGATATCCCTGAACAAAATCATGCTGACAACGAATAAAGAACCAATGCTGCTTTTTTAAAAGCTTCTTTTCTAATCTCTGTAATTTGAAACTGAAGACTTAGAACACTGGGTCAGAGATTGTTCTGCAAGATAAATCCCTTGCATCACATAACCCTGACAACTCCCCAGTTCCATCAAATTAATAACAAATGGATGAGAAGATAAGCAAAACTAATGGGGAGGTTACATTTTTGTGACAAAGGTTTATGGCCATACTGAATCTCATGTACAGTGATATCCCTCCTCCTTTTCCTCCTCTGCTTTGGTATTTTTTTTACTATCAGATCTGAGCATTCTTCTATCTGAAGCTCTTTTTTGGAGGAGATATGATGAATAGGAACCCAAGCTTCATGTCTCCAGAAAGCTGTTGTGAATAACTTTATACTTTTCTAGTAGAAATCACTGATTTTTTACAAGTCCAGGCCTCATTCTTGCACACTGTACATCCACATGGATGCTGCTACATGTTTGAAGATTGAAACGTACTGCTGTAATCCTGTCTCCCTCTATTCTTGAAACTGTGCAATAATGGAGTTTGGCAGCAATGACTGAATGCCATCTGGACTGGATCTTTTCACAAAGCAGGACCAGCTTACAGCAGGTGGCTCAGGGTGATGTCTGATTGAGTTTTGGGTGGAGATGCTATGGATAGAGATGCCAAAGCCTCTCTGCACGACCTGTTTCAGTGTGAGACCACCCATGTTGTGAACTCTTTTTTTTCCTAATATCTAGTTGCAATTTCGCATGTTACCATTTGTGTTCATTGCCTTTTGACCTGTCTCTGGGCAACTCCCTTTTAATCCAGTCTGTTAAATTTTCTTGATTCACTACAGTAGATAGCAAATGAGCAGAAGAGTAAGCAATTTGGAAATTACGTCTATTGGAGGTCTGGTCCAAACACACCTTTGAATGTAATGGTCAAGACAACTGTAAAAGATGTAGGAGACTGTTTTTTTAAAATGGAGAATGGGTATTCCACTTGAAGGATTGTGGCATCAAAATCTTGAAAATAATAGGACACTGGTAGTTCTTCTATAGCTCTTAGCTCATCACGAACCAGCAGGCAGCTTTAGAGGCAAAAGGGAACATGATGACCTCGAGAGTTCAGTTTACAACTGCACCTGCAGTTTGCCAGGGAGGAATCACTTGCTAAAGAAACTGAATAATGAATCCAACTATCAACCCCTACTGATAGGGGGCCAGATAAATATGAAGCTTTACCTACTCAGGGAGTATTTCTTCATGCTTTTTCTTGGCTTTGGGTTGAATTTATTTTTTCTCTTTTCCATGGAACAAGAAGCAAGTAGCAGTTTTTGCTCCTAAGAGGGGAAAAAGGGAACCTATTTTAGTAAAGCCAAGTTATTTCTCTTTAAGGATTATTTCAGTAGGTTTGCATCAAGAACTTGAAATTAATCTGGAGGAGAGTTGTAAGGAAGGCTTACCCAGGACGAGCCATGAGAAATTGCTGAATGAACATACACTGTGGAATATGTTAGGGGGCCTCTTGATCCTGATCATTACGTATTTCAGGTGCACAAAGGAAATTTTTATAGAACCTGAAGATCATCAAGGATCATTTCAAATCCCTGAACAACAAAAAAGTTATTTTTGTGCCTCCACAGTTAGAGGTGAAGGTAAAATGCTGGCTCACTGATGTAAAAGCCAGATTTTTAACCACTTCAAGGAGTGTCTCCAGTCACACAGCCTGCAGCACATAGTGGGACAGAGCCACAGTGAAACTCCACCTTAGGACCAAAATGTAAGCACTGGTAGAGAAGTAGAAGAATAAGCACTGGTTTTATCAACTGTACTGCTTATTCCTTTACGTCTCAAATAACTTGAAAATCCATGTTACCCAAGCTCTCTTCCTGTGGCAATATTGTGAATGTCTTAGGCTGACATAAGTTTTAGGAAACAGTGTTGACTTCTGCTTCCACTTTTAAAATGTTTTTTTTGCTAATTCTCCACTTGTAATTGTGTTGTCCAAATATTCTAATTTTATACAGATCACTTTTTTTTTTTCTGTCTTGCTAATGAGATAACAGAGAAATAAATAGGAAAGATGATAAATCTACAAAGGCATGTTCATTTTATCCAGAATTTCAATCACTACTATTTTAGTCTGTTTCTGTTTAGATAAGAAATTGAATAGGGCTTTAAGACATCAAGAGTATCACTTAGTAATAAGCAGTTCATAGCTATTGAATGGATTATTTTTCTGTATAGCAAAATCTGTAATTGTTAGGGGGATTTTGTGTCTTTCAATTAGGTTTTTTTTGGGGTGAGAGGACGAGCATTCATTGAGTTAAGAGGTTGGGGGGAAGAGGAATTGTCACATTCTCTCAGAAGCTTACCTGATGTTTTCTTTCCCATCCCCTTAACACAGCTCAGAATGTATAAACACATTCTTTGTATTTCCTAAAATCCCTAGGATCTTTTTTTCAGTGTGTTAGGACTTTACAGGAACTCTTGGCCCATATTCTGTATTAGATTTAGCAACTGGAATCTTATGCTTTATATTCCTATTCCTGGGGATTGAGCAGCTTGTTTACTGAGATGGTGTAAGTGATCCCAGTGGTTTTTATTGGCAGATCCCAATATTTTTTATTGGAAGGCACACTGAGTATTCAAAGCAAACAGAACTGATTTTAAAGAATGCAAAAAAGTAACCACTGTGAAACTTGTGAAATATTTCTGAACAGTTTTTTTGCTTTGTGATTTGCTTTCCTAGTGTAAACCTTTTTTAATGACCTGGTACACATATCTTCTCCTTTGATAAGCGTAAAGAATCTACCATAGGTTTTTTTCAAAAGAGCAAAAATGCTTAAATTGATGTTATAGTTAGGTTAGCCACCGCTCCTTTAAGAGTTAAAGAATAATAATTTACATTTATGTTATCTTATTTCTTCCTGGGGCTTCACATAATCATCCCTCTTATAACACCAGCCTTCCAGAAATCTTATCTTCTGAAACTGAGAAGACTGTAAGAGATGAAATTTCAAACCGTTATTTATATTCCTTATGTAGAGCATTGAAGCACATTCTGCTAGCATATACCTTTTTTTTTTATTGAAAACTAATAATTAATATTATCACAGCTTGTCTGTTGGATTCTTCCAAATGATAAAGCAGAGATGAAGAGTCCCACAAAGACAAAACTATGTGTGCACTAAATTGATAACTTTCAGAGTATCACCATCGCTGACAATGCCACATTGCCACAAAACCAAATATTATTAAGTCTATAGCCTTGTATATAATGTTTATAGCCATGATAGGAATGGGTCTTGTGGAGGGTAAGACCTATATGTCTCCATCTAGATAATTTTCAGTGAGCTTTTATATCTTACTGGAGACCTTACTAGGCTTGGTTTTGAATGATTAGTTGGGAAACATCGTATCTAAAGCATTGCTCTATTAAATTAATATCTCTTGTAGAGATTGAATCTGGTGATTATAAAGAGAAATAAATGGAAAGGGGAAACACAAAAGTTTGAATTCAAAAGGTAGAAACCAGTTCACAAAGCTCATTCTGATTGTAGCCACATGAAAGAAGAGACACAATGTGGTACAGTGTATTCATATTGTGTCCTGTGCTTGCAGAAGTGTTATAACTAATGAAACTATGCTTCCTTCATGAAAATTGTATCATCCTATGGTAAGCCTTGCTGTGGAAATTTTTTCTTGACTAAGAATGTATTTTAAATGTACTATTTTAGGGATGAGTCCAGCAAAAAAAGATCTTCAGTATGTAGAATTCCCATGTACATAAGGAGTCCATTTGCTTTTTACTGTTCTTTGAGGAAATTCTGCAGGGTGTTCAGAACTTGAAAACCTGGAACTTGAAGTACTTCTGTCAAGTATCTCCTTATGTTTCTTTGTCCTCTTATAATGACACACTTATCACTACCCACTGAAAGGAATAAATATGAAAAATATACTTTTGTACTTTTATAGTTTTATAGTATCTCCAGAGATCAACAGTGACAACTACAAAAGTGTGGTGTCCCCATTGTAGATGAGAAGTGAGTGCCAAGGTCACTCAGGCTCATATGTTCTGAGAAGACAATTTCTGTTTTGTTGGTATGCCATGATTTCCCTTTGCCTCAAAATCTGTCCAAAGAGGCCAAAGTACTGGATCCATTACTTCAGTACTCTTTGAGAAAATTTTCAGATTTAAAGTTTCTGCCAGGTAAAGAAGCTTCTTTTCCTTAGTCTAGTCATTACAGAAATTCCATGCTTTCTTCAAAGCAAGTTGTAGTTACAGGTCTTGCTTTGTGCAGTTGAGAGAAAGAGATAGCTTTGGATTTTTGGGGAAAGAATGAAGCATGTGTCTTAGGTAGCTCAACTAAAAAATGAGTGTGTGTAAATAGTTTCTCTAAAGCATGATCAAGAGTATCTCTGTTATGTTTTCTGCTCTGACTGACTGCTGTATTTATTGCTGTAGAGGAAGACAATCTTCCTAATTCAGGCACTTAAGAACGTCGTCATAAATTAGGCAATTTGAAAACTCTCATCTGTAGGTATTACCCAAGGTCTTTTTTTCCCACTGGATAAGTGTTTAATCTTTAAAAAAATATGACTTGGTTTTTGTCTTTATGCACCTACCTTTACAATAATATCCATGAAGTTTTTACCCTTTCAGGTAGTCCCACTCAGCTCAGTGAAGGTTATTTATAAGAGTAACATCTATTGAATCTGGTTCTATATTTGATTTCTGTAACTCAGTCCTTTTTTGTGTGTTATGCATGCATGTTGTTTTCTCTTGCACATCCCTCTTAATGAAGCCTCTGCTTTTTTTTTTCTTTTTTTTTCTTCTCTCTTGTCTTTCTGCTAGTCTTGCACAAAATAACATGCATAAGGAGAGGGGAATTATGTTGTAAGTGATAAGTTATCACCTTTTCCTGCTCTTCTCTCATTCATTTATAACTACTTAATTGATCAAGTATTTCTTAAAACCCTTTTAAATTTTTAACTTTGAATTAGAATCAAATTGAAATTTGAGTTGCTTTTATCTGTATTTGCAATTTTACTGCCCCTGCCTTCCACAGGATCGCTTAACAGTCCATAATTTTTGGTGTTGGATATTTTAGTGGATAAAACCATTTTTTAAATTTTCCTGAATGTCACTTTTGTCAAACCTTCATTCCAAAATGAAATGTATTTAGTGATGTGAGTCCTGACTCTGGTGAACAGCAGTCTGCATTACAAAACAGACACAGAACTGGTGGTTTCTGCTTGGGGACACTCAGACCCAGTCAGTGTGGGGGCACAATTACCTCACTCTCCAGGGAGTGTTTTCTGAAGGTGAAGACTGAGGTCATTTATCAGGCAATAGGGAAAACCATCTCTTGTGAAACTGGTCACTACACCAGCCAGAGAGCATTTCCCAGTGCTGCTGCTGCTCTGGCCTCATTGCTCCCTCTGGTTAAGAGGTTTTATAATCCGGGATCTCCTAAACTGCCTCAGTTACATGTACTATTTACTTTGTAGTGGAAAATGGATGCAATGATTTGCATTTCAGGGTGATTTTTTAAGCAGGTTATTTGTTGGAAATAATACTTTAATATAGGTAAATTCCTGATTCTGCTACAGTTACTATGTGTTTTGCCTTTCATTGGAGAGCTGGGACATGTGATTAATACACCAATTTGTATTTGTGAGTACATTATTGTCGGTACCACCTACTCATTAAATGCTTTCCTAAGAGTTACTCTGACACTGAAGTTGAGAGGCCTTAAGTGGCCGTCATCTTTGTGCCAAATGGATTAAAACAAAAAATGCACAGCCCTTCTTGGTCGACCAGTGTTCAATTTCAGCTGGGTCATACCAGGTTAACAAGACAAAGTATCAGGTTTCCTTTTGCGGTTTTGTTTTGGTTTTGGGTGGTGGGGGTTTTTTTGTTTGTTTTTTGGGGGTTTTTTTGGGTATTTTTTTTTGTTGTTGTTGTTGTTTTTTTTGGTTAAAACAAAGAAAAATTAAGGTTTGGTTTTGTTCATATCTTTACCTATTTCAGCTCAAAACTGTGAGTGAACCTTTTTATTTTGGAGCACAGTAACACAATTTAGATAATTTCATACCTGTATTAAATTAACCATAAGTGAAAATTCAAATTAATCAATTTTTTTTTTTTCCATCTGCTGTGTAAATAAGCCTTAAACCTCCAGTGGTTACTGAACAGGGGAAGTGGCTTAACAGGAGAAATGAATACAGGGCTATCAGTCTGAATCAGCCGGAGGGGACATAGGTAGAATAATTCTTTGGGTCAGGGCCATGAAGGAGACTGCTCTAAAAGCCCATTCGCTTTTACTTTTTATGACATTGGCAGTATAAACAAGGAATATTTTTTCAAAAACTGGCATAAGCAAAATCCCTGTGTATTTTGAAAAACTGGCATAAGCAAAATCCCTGGGTTGGAGAGAGGATGTAGAAGGAAGGTGGAATGTGCCACTGGGATGGGCACCAGTGGGAAAAAATTCTTCAGAGTCCAGGAACTTAGTTGAAACCTCCAAAAAACCAGCCCGTGCCACCAAAAAAAAAAGAGTGAGCTCCCTTCTGAGCATGTTTTCTTCTATCTGCAGATTGGGGTAGTCACAGCACAGCTCTTATCTTCAGCTTACTTTTTCTGGGTGTTTCTTTTTCTTTTTTTTTCTTCAGTAACTGCAAGGAAAAGAGTTAGTATCTTTTTGAAACACTCTGAAAGCTCAGACTTGAGTGCTGTTTTTTGTATAGGCTACAGGACAAGCTCATTGTAAAGATAACTGCAAATACTGGACTGGGGAGAGAAAAAGGAATCTTGGCCCACCAGTGGGCATGACTTTATTATGATAAATTCATTATGATAAATATTATGATTTGAAGAATGTGTCAGCTGGAGATGTCAGTGTTTTTTTGCATACCTCTACCCTTTGCCATCATATTTCATGATCTCTGTAGGCTCTGTGCAAAAGCCACTGCTCTGCTACACCTTGGTCAGATAGTGTTGGGAGCCTCATTTGATAGCAAGTATTTCTACTCTTCTCTGAACTTTGATGTCTGCTTAAATTAAAAAACCTTGGACCTTGTTTAAAGTTTGGTGAGGGAGGCAGGGTTTATGCATGTTGGTGCTGTCATGCTCTCTGTCCTATTTATTTTTAAAATAATATTTTGGGCAATTTTAACCAAATTCAAGTGTGTCAAAGATATTGAGCCCAAGTGAGTGTTGTGGAAACTGGCAGCTGTGGAGATGAGAGAGTCCCTGACAACGTTCCCACCATGGGGAGGCTTACCCCTTACTTCACGTGGGAAAATAATCCCAGGGAACACCAGTCATTTGGTTTGGCTATTTATGGAACTACTTATTTATTCTTAGAAATCCTTTGAGGGTACTTTTGTAAACTCGGTATCTGCTCTGTACAGAAGTGTCTAGATGGTCTGTGGCAAGTGATGTATTGCTTTGGTTGGTTGTACATGATTTTGGCACGTTCTGATGACCGAGTAAAATTGGTGGCTTTTTATTTCTTTCTCTCCCCAAGATTTCTTTCGACCTAGCAGAATATACTGCTGACGTTGATGGGGTTGGCACTTTACGGCTCCTAGATGCTATTAAGACCTGTGGCCTTATCAACTCTGTGAAGTTCTACCAAGCCTCCACCAGTGAACTTTTTGGAAAAGTGCAAGAAATCCCACAAAAGGAGACCACCCCTTTTTACCCAAGATCGCCTTACGGTGAGGAGAGCCAATGGTGTGTGTGGAGTGTCTGTCTGTCTGTTCTCCCTGCTCATGTCTCAGGCCTAAAGTCATTTGGGTGTGAGATTAGAATGATGATAGAGCTAAAGTGACTAGACATGTCAAGAGGCATACCTTTATGAATTACTATATAGAAAGTATTTGCTGCCATTGCCTGGGGATTGGAAATTAGCATCTCACTTCACAAGACCTTGTTCATTCAGCTCAGAGGTGAAGAGCTCTTGAAGGAGAGGGGGGTAGGGTGGCTCTTCATTCACAAATGGCTGTGAGGTACTGCTGAAGTGATAAGGTTTCATATTTTTTCTTGCCTAGATGAAAAACTCCCAAGAGCTCACTCCTTCCTTCATGAGCTCATATGAAATTTGAAACACTTATTAAAGCAATGGGCATGGAGGATTTTGGTGATAAAGTTTCAAATCAATTTGAGTGTTAAGGCACGAGATTTTCACTTTGGTTCCTCCAAAGTAATTTTGGTTTTGTTTTGATTTTGAGTTTTTTTAATTAACAGAGGTCACTACAGTGACATATTTCACACGCTCTGACCATGTTAATTATATTGTAAAAGAAAAAATGCTGTGCTTGAATGTGTATAAGAAAACAAGCAAGAAAGTGCCCTGATGTTTCCAGGCCGGTTCAGAGGCCGCTCAGAGAATGAGTATTTTCCCATTCAGCTGCTGTTTATTGGGCTAATTTATTTTTCTATATAAAATTTGACACATATAGAGTACAAATCAAATGCTAAAGCACCCTGCTGTTGAAATGTGGACTTCACTCTACATGTGACAGAGACTTGTGTGTGTGTCTGAGCTGTGTATGAGCCAAGCATTTATACGATAACGCTTCAAAATTATTTTTACAGGGGCAGCAAAACTGTATGCCTACTGGATTGTGGTGAACTTCAGAGAAGCCTACAATCTCTTTGCTGTGAACGGTATCCTCTTCAATCACGAGAGCCCCAGAAGAGGTTAGAAAATCTGTGTGAAACTGTTTCCAACTTTGCGTGTATCTGATTGGAAAAATGGAGCAATATATCCACAGGTTTCATTTAAACTTGCCAGAATTCAGTAGGGAAGGTGTCATGACTTGCCTCCTACTCATGGCATTTGATGCAGCCCTCCTGGCAGTCTCAGAGCCTGAGCGCTCAAGAACAGCAGCTTTCCCTTTCAAGCATTATATTCCATTTTGTAGCTCACAAACGCTGAAGGGAAGTTGGTGTATCTATTTTTGTCTCCCTCTTGATAATAAGTAAAGGAAAAAATGTTAATATGGCACATTAAAAAAGGCAGGTTTTCTAAACATTCATTTGGGCAACTACATAACATGCAATTTCAGATGTGACATATTCAAGATTTTAATTTGCGTATAAATGCCAAATTGAGAGGCAGAAATAATAGATGCTCTAAGTTCATAAGAATAATTAGTACAGCCTGGTATATTTTGAAGGAATTTTGAATTATGGCTTGTACTGTTTTACAAGATGGCTTTTAACACATGGCTTTAAAATGCCTTTCGGTTTAATCCTTAATAGCAATGCAGCTTAAATTCCACTTAATCATCCCTTTTCCGCTTGCAGTTCTTTATGAACAATTAATGCTGGTATTTAGTTTGAGTAAGACTCCATGGTTGATTAGAAGTCTCTGTTACAATGACAGTTTTCCTCTGCCCTTTAAGTACTGTGACTGTAGAAAACACTCTAAAATTAAACTTTAAATTAACACAGAAAACTGGATTCTCAGTGCAGAAGCCTTTTATTGTGGTCTGTTTCTAAATGAAAAATAAATTCAAGTTTTACAGGAATGCAATTATATAAATTACAGCCTGAAACAAAATATAAGAATTTTAATCATATTATACTTATATAAAACAGGCCATAATTTCATCTCTGCTTAAAAGGGAAAAAAAAAAAGGAGAGAAAAAAGCAGTCCATGTCAATAAGATTTAAATATTAATTTCAGTCTTTGGGAGTCACAGCTGTGAAACCTCATCATACAGTGGGTAGGCAGCATTTACAGTAATTGGTGGTAGGAGGGAGTGTATCACTTCACTGGAGCAAATGAAGCACAAGTTCAAAATTAAAGGAGAATCATGTTCACTGGATTATTTCATTTAGAAATCCTAATACTTTGCTTTCTATTAAAGAGTCTACTGATATGTATTCATAGTGTGCTGTAAACTAATGTTCAAATTGCCCTGAGTTATCGCTATGCAATCAAAACATTCTGACCATTGTAAAAAATGTGGGAATATGCAATAAAAAATATTAGCTTGCCATGATTTCTAATAACTCTAAGGATCTACAAGATGAGATGGAAATTTTATAAACCCATGTAGTGTTTCTGATGCTCTTCTATAGACTTGTGCCATTTTGAAGGAGGAAAACTTCAGTACTCATTGCTATTTTGATCCCTCTGATGTTTGTTCCTGCTTTGACACTACTGCAATAGGGTTTCCAGTCTGAGGTCTCTTTTCAACACATTTAATGTCCCCATGGAGAAGTCAAGTCTGTACTTTGAAGTCTCAGGCTTTTTGTTGTGTGTGTGTGTGCTGGGTGAAGTTTTAGGGCCTTTATGCCATGAACAGGAATCTTGTCCTAGAAATGGTTTCAGTTGGCTCTTTTTGCCTTAGCAGGAGTACTTGCTATGAAAGCAACTGTAACCACAGACCTGTTATTTGCATGGTATTTTTTTGGGAAAAGGTTTGGAAAACTATACCGATAAGAAAATGAAATAACTGTTGTTTTGAGATTGCTTCTTCATAGCCATTCATCACTTTCCTAATATTTTTGAATGCTGCAAAGGCACTTCGCAAGGAAAAGAAGATTTAACTGGAATTTCTAACTCCTATGCAAAGCTGGTAATATCCATGGAAGTTTTATAATGCTTTATGGTTTAGCCTTTTATTAATGCTCTTTTCAAAGATTGGGAATACCTAAATAAATCAATACATATTTTCTTCCAATACTATATACCACTATTTTAGTTGGTTTAGGGTTACACTGAATGCATCAAATACAACGTCCCATTGATGGTGATATTATTTGCCACACGATTTGTCCACACAAAACCTGATGCCCAGGAATCAGAGAAGAGTAGAAGGTTGCAGCAGTGCCACTTGCTGAGGTGCAGAATTGATCAGTCCTGGTGGACAGTGAATATCTGAATTTTAAATCGTACTTTTGGAAATTTCTGTAAGTTTCTTGCAAAAAATGTATTTATCGGGAAAAACTGTGAAGTATTCCTTGTAGCCAGAGTTCCATGAAATATGCTACCCTAGAAGGCAATGGTAAGGATAAACAGAATGGATTTTTCATACCTTGGAGTCTGCATTGCGGGCTGTGATCAAATATAGAAGTATTTGTATTTGAAGTACAGGTACTCATGTTGAAAGATGGTGAATTGCAGTTGTCTGCCAAGCTGATCACTGATGTTGAATTGAACAAACAATTGTGAAAGATTTTGCTTCATGATCTGTATTGTAAATGAGTGTTTAGGGTCACTACAAAAAATCACCCACAAAGCTATTAGAAAAAATGGGTTTAATATGAATTTATAAAAATGTAACTTAACAAAGTTTGATGGCAAGGTTCATTCCACTACTTACTACATGGATGAAAAATACAAAAGAACACTGAGTTAGAATCAATTTGGAATGATTTGCACAGAGACTAAAAGCGCTGAACTGTAAGGGAGACCCATTGAGTCATGAAGCTTCTAAACTCCTGACGCAGCTTAGGTGCAGCTAGTTCCAGTCCTAGCCTCAGACCTTTACAATGATCTATGTCTAAGAAAATGAATTCTCTCATTCATTAGTATTAATTTAGCATGCTATCAGCAACTTACTGAGCATCTGTTGTGATAAAGGGTCTCTCCACTGTGATACCCCAGTCTCAGGTAAGGAATCTCAAAGCTTGAGATGAGTCCCAGATCAAGGGGAAAGGCACTGCAAAGCAGTCCACTTGCAATTTAAATAGAACTGAAACTGCACTTATCCAAAGTTTTCAGTAGAAAAGTCTCTCTGGCTCAAGGAGCAACTTTGAGAGGTTTCCTAACTCAAGGGGGAATCACTGCTTTGCAGAGAGAGCTCAAAGAAGAGTAATTTAGGCTGTCATATTTATGGGATAAAGTGGTTGGCTGGTGGTTGAATTACACATGATGGGAAAGGTATGCATGAGACCCTTTGGACCCTTGACTGTTTTTGTTCTTCACTAACTGAGTCTTGGAAAAACCACCCGCGATTTGTGTGTTCCAAGCATCAAGGCACCCTGGGCTAGTCTGCCCCTCTGTGGGGTTTTTGGAGGAGTTCTTGGCCCAGCTACAGATCAGGTGTTTATGTCCTTCAGGATCTGTACCTCACTATTGCTAGTTTGGACAAGGGGGCCAAGTGCATCTGCCCCAATCCCTCTTTATATATGTTCTGATATTGTAGTGCTGGGGTAGCAGTGTGCAAGCCTAGGGAAAATTAAAACTGTCTAATCTCAAGAGCTGCTTCCCTATAAAAGGAGTTCAGGAATCTATACCTCTTCTTTCAGAATGCCAATTCTTCTTCTGAGCCTTTGCAGCTTAAACTCAGAAAGGAGCACCGGTAGTTAATCTCATGTAGCCTGTATAATAATAGGGAAGTCTGCACAGAGTTCATAAGGGTAAAGAGTGCTTAAGTCTAATATGAAAGGTTTCATATTTCTCAAAATTACAAAGGCTTGAGAGAAGTGCTGGATTTGGGAACGTTTGGTTTTCTACTTTTATCTTGCTCTCTGAGAGAAAGACGGTAACAGGAGTAGTTCTAAGATGTGATGCCATAGTGTAAAGCTGAGCACTTAAGTTGACTGTGTGGGCTTCCTTTTAAGTATGATGTTTCATGTTCTAACAATCAGAGTTACTTTACAAAAACACCACTGACAAATTCAGGGTTGGCTGAACCCACTGCCTGAGCCTTATATCTTAATTTGGGAATAGTACAGCATTATTAAATTGCACAAGTACTTTGGTCTATACTCAAGAGATACGTGTGTATGTAACAGCAGAAAATATTATCTAAAATTTTATATGAAGTAAAATTAGTGGCTATATTAGCCTAATCTTAATAAAATATACATCTACTTTGAGCCTTTCTGTAGTGCTTTCCTTTCTATTATTTTCTTTATATTATACATATTGCCTCTCATTTGATTTTTCTTTCATTTCACTTAGTCACTTTTACAGTTTCGTAAGATGAAATAGTCACTTTTTGACCAGTACATACTTTTCAGCTCACATAAATCAACACAGCTGCACTGAAGTGAGTAGGGTCGTGTTGATTTATGCCAGCTGAGGGTCTGGCATAGTACTTCCAGTAATAGTCTGGTAATGTAAGATAAGCATGACTTGCTTCCTTTGGGGAAAAGACCTGTATTAGCAGTATACTTTGCTAAAGCTAATTTCTTCAGTTACTTTTGTCCATTTTATCCAGGTACAGCTCAAGAGTTTTCTGATTTATGGTCATGCCAAGGTGAATGGGATTTCCCATTTCTGGAGCTTATTTATTGTCTAAGTATGACATGAGCAGAAAAGTAATATGCTCTACAGTAGCTACAGGCAGTCTCTGTATTCAAAAACGAACAAACAAAAGAAAATCTAAAAAAACTTTTCCAGAATATTGTTGTTTTTTTTCCCCTTCCCTTCAAAACAATGTTATGGGATACCAAATAGGGGAGGTGGTGGCTATCAAGTTGCTGGTGGTAGTTGAACATGTCTCCCAGTATTACTAGTGTGGAAATGTTTGCCCTATAGCAATACTGGAAAGATATTTCTGTTCAGTGAGATGACGGTTTTGACAGTGGAAGAGTGAGGCAATTAGCAAGTCTAGTTTTCAGGAAAGCTGGGGCTTGATCCAAACTTTTTTTTTACTTCATTGAAAGATTCCTGTTCTTTTGTTGGGCTCTGGATCTCACTAATACCTCCTTTTCTGAGTGGGAAAGCAAACTGCTTGTTGACAGTGTCATTTGTTTTGTCCCAGACAAGCCCTTATTCTTGTCTCTCTTCAGTTCTGTGTAAGAAGTTGTCTCAGGTTTACAACATGTGCCTTTGGATGTCTGAGATAACTTTCTGATTTGGTTAACCACTTCATTGCTTGCCTCATCTGATCTTAATCTACCAAGATGTACAAACATGTACAGCATGTTTCCTGACACAATGCAACAAAAGTTTTGTTTGGTTTTTGTTGTTTTTTTTTTTTTTCCCCTAAGTAATACTTTGCCTCCACACATGACATCATTGTGTAGATCATTCAGTAGGGAATTTTTGTGTGTCTGATACCAACTCTGGTAAAGCAGTTGTCATCAGACCATTGCTGTATAGCCAGAGGGAAAGGATACAACTGCTCATTTCTGTGATCTCTTTCAGCCAGGGTGGAAATGGCTAGGTATTAGATTGCAGGCTGAATGTTGTCAAAGTACATGTAGTAAGATTAAAATGAAAAGAAATCATATCTTAAATAGAATGGGGAGTGTTCTTTGCTTTTATTGTGCATCTGAGTCTCAGGTTTGCTAGGGAGGAGGGGGTAAGATTTTCCCCCACTCACTGTAAATATGTGTGTGTGTGTTTTGATTTTATGGTTGTTGTTGTTATTTTTTTTTAAATCAGCTTCTAGTATACTTTTTGCCTCTATTTCATAGAGAAGGCAGAAGCAGATGGTGACATCTGCTACTGACTTTCACAAGAAATCTGTGCAATTCCTTCTGTAGCAGCTGCTCTTCAGCATCTACAGTATAGAGATGTAGTAAATATCTGACAGATTTTCCTTTCTCGTGTCTGTGGTTGGAGACTAATTGCTAATCTCTTAAAACTACTTTCAGTGCAGGAGGCTTGCTCAACTTAGTACCACTGGAAATACTAAGGGTTTTCCCCCGTGCTTTTTTGGTAAATTGAGGCCTGTGAAAGACATAAGTGTGTAAAATTTTCAGTGCAAAGATACATCTCCATTTAATGCAAAATTTCCAAACCCATGAGTGTATCTAAATAGTAAAAGTCAGCAAAGTATTGCTTGTGACTCTCCTGCTCCTTGCTGGATGAGAAGCCTGCAGTCTGGCTGGTGTCATCAGGGATCGTCTGCCTTGCACATTGGAAATTTGATGGCAAGGTACCATGGCCAATGTAAAAGGACTTACTCAGACATTTGTGTGCTACAGAGCAGCCAAGATCATTTAATGGTTTTTAGTTGGCGTGTTTCAACAGGGAAAGCATGCAGTGTCCTGGAGACATGCATTCTTACTGGCTTTTTCTCCCTGCTGCGAGACTGATCCTGCTAAATGATCCATGCAGGTGTTCCCTTATCTACACATGCAGTCAGACATCACTGGGGATAAATGTGGGCATTAGGGTCTACTTGCATAAGTGGGTTTGCAGCAATATTGACTGTAATAATAGAAAATTGCTGGTAATACCTTTCTTCTGTTTTACCTAAGTACATGTGTTTTCCCCTTGAAAAAGATCTGGTGTTACAAGATGAGTAAATTCAGTTAATTATGATGATGTTGAACCTGCTCCTGACCAATTAATACAGATCAGAGCACATCAAAATATGTGATTTTTTTTTTGTCTGGTTCTTATGTTGCTAATAAGTCATATTAACCCTCACATTCTTAGTGCCACTTTCCTAGTGCTATGCAACACTAAGATATGAAGGTAGTGCAACCACACCAAAATATGAGTGGGTTTCCCTTCATTAAATAGGGGTTTAAAAGCAGTACCAAACATCTGAAATAAGAACTGGAGGGTGAGACCATTTCTGCATGCCCTTAGTTTTGGGCATCCAGGAAATCCAGATCAGTGCCATAGAACTTGTCACATTGGGAATGAAATAATCATGTATGTGAACTGAAACAAGATATAAAAAGATATTTTTCTAAAATGACTCATTGATGAAGTAAGATGCTGTGTTGAACAGTCTGACTACTGAAATCTTTTTAATTCAGTCTTAGCAACAATAGTTCGAGGAAATCTTTATCGCCTCTTTTTTTATTATTATTTTTCCTTTTCAATCTCAAAGTATTCCTGATTCTCTGATGTACTTTTCTGGGGTCTATCACCATTTTATCTAAGTAATTATGGATATAGCTTGTACAAAAAATAAGTAATTTCTTGCCTGTGGGTTTAGATTTTTTGGAACAGCTGCATTCACAACTCAGATCTTTCCTTGAGCGAATTATTATCTTATCAGAAGCATCTTTTCGTCATTAAATTATATGCTCCCTTGTGGCTTACACTGTGTTGAGAAGGAAGTAGATCACAAGTTTTGCTATCTTCTGCGATTGATTTCAACTGTTTTTTAATCTAAAAAAAAAAAAAGGGCAGAATATCCCCACAATTTACAAAATGTCAAAACTATTAAATTTAGAAAACTTTACCAAGTAATTCTTAACATTTTTCAAGTTACGTTAACATGTATCTGTGTTACTTTCTCAAACTAAAAGTTGCAGACTTTTTTCCCTCTAATTAAATATCGGCCAAAAACTTTGAAACAAAGTGCTATGAAATTTATGAAAGTCAGAAATGGGAAATGGAGTGGCAGAGTATATACCACCTGTAGTGTTCTTATGCCTTCATTAGTACACAAACTTGTAGCAGGATTTTGAGAAACAATGTGTTTTATGCGGTTATTCCTCTATTTTTTTCCCTTTGTTACATTTATTTTTCCCCCAGGCAAAGCACAATGGAAAATGTGACCATTGTGCTGTTCTTGTGTATGCATAAATGAGAACATGAAGTGAAATACAAGCAAGAACTGTGAGATTTACACCTTGCATTTTACAAACCAGCTTAAAGTGAATGTGGAGTTTGCAGAAGGTCAGAAGAACAGAACTGGTTTTAGCCAGAAGTCCATTTAGCTGACTTATCTCATTGCTGGAGCATGAGGGGAGAGTGTAGGAGACATTATAGATACAGTGTGCTCATGTCAGACCCTGGTAGCTGATGGATAAGAGAGCCCATTCCAGGGCTCTTTGGGAGTCCAATCCAAGATGCTGCATGAGATCCTCTCTGAAGGAAACCACTTTATCTGGGGAACAACACCTCCTTTGAATGCATGTTTAAGTCATAAGTTCAGTGGTACCCAGAGCCTAGGACAAGAGAGCATACTGCAGGATACAGTTTTCCCAGATGGGGAGACTCAGCCATGGCCAACCTGTTCTGTATTTCTTGCTTTTTTCAAGGAATTCCTTGAGCCATTTTTGCTTGAAGTTACATCTACATGATTTTGTTCTTTTGTGCTTCATTAAATATCATTGTATTCTGAAACAGAGGCAAGAAAGAAAAAAAAAATCGCAAAAAGAGCAAAGGTCCCATCATTATTGCAAAAGATGTTGCATAAATGAATCAATCTTACATTGTTGATATTCTGTAAGTAATGAATGTTTAGTATTTTAGTCATTGTTACTGTACTAATGATTTCTTAAACTTCTGAAGACCTGTGTCTTACTAGGACAGAAATTCTGTTAAATATATACACTTTTCATCTGACATATTAGTGTGTTGCTTTGCCTTCTTCTTGCTGTGTAATCCAGCATCAGCGTTCCCCTGAGACTATGACATAAAAACCATTAGAAATTGCTTACAGCCCATCCAGAGTCCTGGGTATCCCTGCAAAGATGTTAAGTATGTGACTGTAGGCCTCAATCCACAACTTTTAAATTTTGGGCATCATCTACCAGGTGCAGAAACTTGAAAGCCTGGTCATACTCACAGCTTGTAGGCATGGAGTGTCTGGCTTATCTTAGTATCTGAAATATTTTCTCAGCAGTGTGAACCCTGTTTTCCCTAAAACAGCTCTCTGAAAGGTTGACAATTCCCTCTACTTAGTCATGCATAATTCAAAAAAAA